>OY723387.1:63271422-63675382 GCA_963210295.1 Ophion ellenae
AGTGCCCGTTTATCGGTTTGTCAAAATAATCCACCTGTCCAAAATACACTATTCGGTCCTATCGAAAAATACGCGTAGAAGGTACGGGACTCGTTGAACGAAAAGCCTCTTCCCGCGTTCGTTCGAGATTGCTATATACCACCAAGTTTCACTTTTGAAAGTTAAGTCCGCATGAATATACGTGGGAGGCAATTATACGCGCATCCGTAAAAACTGCAGACTAATCGGAATCGTTACTCCGAGCGAAAAATATTGTGTCTTCATTCGTCCCGAAAACATCGTGCCTTTATCGTATTACAAAACTGCGAAGCGTTGGTCCGGAATCTTCGACCTTACACATTATTCTATGCAAGAGACACAAGATTCCGGATGGTATTGAAGTTTGGATCGTTCGAATGCAACGCAATTTTTTTTTCTTCGGATCGCTCAATTTTTTTGCACAATTAGGCTACAAATGTCATTGCAATACTTTTGAAGATCCTTATTAGCCACCGATAACCTAAACTTGAAAACCAAGAGTTTGGAAACTCATAAAAATGAACAAACAAGCAAGCTAAGAATGATTTTCGTTGCGTTCCAACGATGCAAAATTTAACACCATAAAACTTTGCTTCTGCTATTTCCAACGACTGTGAAATTAAGTCCAATTCATCAAAATCAAGGATATAACCCAGACAACTCAATCGATCAACCGTAATAGTTCGTAGAAATCAATCTGGTCGTTTGAGCCCTCGAAGGGGTTTTTCCACTCGCCAAAGGCTATTCGCATTCTCGCGCCCAAATTCGGCGGGCTCGCCTCGTTTCATCGAAATCCTCAAGCCCTCTTTCGAGATAAAGATTACGCATGTATCCTCGGCTCTACGTGTAGACGGAGAGAAAGCAAGTAAGTGGGAAGGGGTGAGGGGGGGGGGGGCGGTGCGACAGATGCGGAATATGTCACCGTCGCGAACAATACAAACGGCGCACTATGCCTGCACGCGATTGTACACATTGAAAATATACCACACGCAGACGACAACTTTTGATCTGGGCTGTATGTACAAAATGAGCGTGGATGTCGACGAGCGATCGGGCACGATCGCTCATCACACCTTCTGAGACGTTCAAAGAGAAGGAAAAGTATTGGCGACAACCCATTATATTAAAGTTTGCAACGTTGGAAAGCAACGAAAATCAATTCCTTTTAATTGATTCATTTTCCTTGCCATTATCGGCTGTGAAAATTACATAAACGTTTTTACATATTCTCATTAGACATACGGAACCTCAATTTGGAAAAAAAGAACTTTCGTTCGTTATAAAAATAAAGAAAGGAAAAATGAAGAAAAAAAGGTCGTTGGATTTCCACGTCCCAAACTTAAACGTCGTGAAAATGAAGAAGGATTAGGTGTCCACACGTACGGGCACGCATACTTGCGTGTGTGTGTTGTGTAGATGAAGAGCGGCAGGTGTTCGTTGAAGGAAGACTGCGGGTTCGAATTCACAAGCGCGGGGGGGGGGGGGGGGGTCGAGCGGAGGTAAGTTGTGGCAATTCTAACGGCAAATTAAAGGCAGGCTTACCTGTTCTTTGATTACTTTCGGAAAGTGTTGGAGGGGGGCGAGAGACGCGGTGGAGTAAGGCACTTGTTCAATCGTCAGGGATTCTCGCTTAGTGTTATCCTGGCGATGATCGTCAACGAACGACGTTTGAGCGCGACGAGCGGCAGCTGCAACAGCAGGTCCGGCGCTCGTATTGTTCCGGGCAGGACTGCGGTCGAAATCTCGGTGTGGCGTTGTTGGCTCGCTCTCGTAGATCGACGCCGCCGGTTCTTTACCGCGCGAATGTTGCTGCCCATGATGCTGCTGCTGCTGCTCTTTCCCGAAGAGATCCGGATCGGGATCGACAGGCGGCTGATGGCCGTCGTCGTAGCCCGAGGCATCGTCTTCCGTCTCGCTCGAACGACGCGTCCGCCTCGCTGTACTTTCGTCTGTTATTCGCGGCGGGTCCTGGTCGCGATAAGTCCTTCGTTGGCTCTTGGTGGTCTCGCACATAATAACCTCTACAAAATTACGTGAAAATAACAAGCTCTTTTTTCACGCTATCGCGACGACGTAGTCGCGACGATTGATTTTTTTTTCTCTCGTTTTCTACATTCACCGCGTCACTTTGTATGGGAGAGTTGCACGGTGAAGATTCATCAAGGGAAACGCGCAATGTGAGAGACTCGGATCGAAGAAGGACGAGTAATGAAAAAATAACCCGGTCCACACGTGTTACGGTCTCTACGATTAGCGCGATGGGAAACGGGTGTGCGTGGGTGCGAGAGCGAGAACAGATATATGTGTGCGTGTGTGTGTGGCAATAGTGGCGCTGACGGAGCGAAGCGGATGGGAAGAATGCGCCTCGCATCCCCAAGACGTCACCGCTTTGAAAATGTAAACACGAACGACACGCGCTCGCCGAAGCACCGGGATAGCGAGTCTTATCGCGTCGGTGGCAAAGTCACCAAACTTAATTCTCGTTGTCTCGTATACGAAGAGACTGCGAGACACTCGCGTATAAGTGCAAAAATGATAGGGAGCGTTTGTACTTTTGAGCCAACTTGTTGTTCTTCAAGATTCATCGCGGTAATGATGAAGCATCGTGAGAAATGAAGTGTTTAATCCGTTGAGAGTTTTTGCGATCGGCCGAGATGCACTTACGATACTGAAATATCTCGTGGACCGCGAGCAGACGAAACCGGCCGAATCCCGTGCGTCATACGCGGCGTTGTAGGACATCTGCCGACGTTTAGTCGGGCAAGGGCAAGCGTCTTTTTTCCCCTCTCTATCTCTCTTTGTCTACGATCCCTCGCCGGCTAACCCCCTGTAACACGCCCTTTTCCACCCTACATATATAAGGACGGGGCGTCCAACCCCTGGCAATCCACCGACTCCGTATTTCCTCCAAGTTCGTGTCCCATAATTGTACTCGTGCATTCGGGCAACGCGACGACGGCAACGACGATGACGACGACGACGACGACGACGACTCTGTCGGTCACTCTATCGGCTAGGCCTGAGAACGAAAATGGCTGCGGGACGAATATGATCATGCGCACACTTGCACGCGCCAATGACATTTTTCACGCTCTTTCCGCACAGACGAAACACGCGGATGTGCCTAGCGAATGACTCAATTACGAAGATCTAGATGACGCGACACTCGCAATTATGTTCGTACACCCACTCTACATTTTAGATTCAGATATCTTTCGGATAATCTTTCCAAACATTTTTATAAGATTGTATATTCGGATCATCTTAAGACGGAATGACACCTCATCGCGGTCGGTATGGTAGAACAATTATAGATACCCAAAAATCTCTGAAACGGCTCTTCAGATCTCGTCGAAACTTTGCCAAACGACGTCAAATAGATAGACGGACAGCTGTCTGCCCCTGAAATTTTCTGAATTTGAGAAAAAAAGCAGATTGACTTATCATAAGCCAATCTACGTTTTTTTTCTTGAATTCAGTAAATTTGAGGGGCAGACAGCTGTTCGTCTATCTATTTGACGTCGTTTGGCAAAGTTTCGACGGGATCTAAAGAGCCGTTTCAGATATTTTTGGGTATCTATAATTGTTCTGCCATACCGACCGCGATGAGGTGTCATTCCGTCTTAATTTATAAAATTCATAAGATCCGTTTATTGATTTCATCAATTAGCGTTATAAGATCTTAGCCTCGAAAAATCTTTTTGATTTTAGATTCAAATAATCCTCACGATTGGAGATCCGGATGATATTCGCTATTATAGATTCAGATAATTTTCGCGCTTTTAGATTTGAATAAACTTCATCATTTTAGATTCGACTAATCTTCACGATTTTGGACTCGGATAATCTTCACGAAGGAATACAAGTTTTATTGTGCGCGGATCCCAAAACAGGCAGGCAGAAAAACACGAAAAAAAATTGCTTTTTCCCTTACCGACTGAGCGCGCCTCGTTTCGTCATATTGGGGCGCTCTCTTATCATCGCTGCCACACGACGCACATCAATTGTAGATATTCTCATTACACTGTGCACAACCGGACGACGCAACGCGACTAAACCTTTATCATTATGAGGAAGCAAACATTTGAAGTCGGCATTTGCGTATGCCGGCAATGAACTATGTCTCGTTAATCAACCAATAACGATAATTCATTATGACCACGTGACTCGGCATCCGAAAAACAATATACGAAAGAAAAATATTAAAATGCGCATGCTCTGTGCGGAAACGAGAGACATCAAGTTCGCGAGGATTGACACAACACGGCTATTGATACTATAATGAATATCTAATACGCCAGAAATTCAAGGCCATGTATCACGACGCGCTTCGACCACTTTGAAATTTCGACCAAACGATACAATCACAATTTTTTTTATTGATATAAAGCGAAGACTGATTAGTCAACCCATTACAATCATAATTACGATGAAATCTATTGCTGCGACATCTGGCGGTAGTTTGGAGGGGCTCGCTGCGGCAAACTACGAGCTCTGCAAAACCGTCGTGAACGCGTGAAAATTTTGCAGCGTCATAGCCTCAATCCGATCATTTGATTGATATCCGATAAGCCAGGATTTTAATCCTAATGTGTAACGTCTTGAATTATTTGGACAACAAAAGAAGAATACAAAATGCGAAGATGCGGATTCGTACAAATCGTATGAACAGAGAGGAAACTTAGACGCTATCAAGCTACTGACAGAGCAGTTTCAGTGGACCACGAAATGTCGCTTGCCGCTAGAGACGTTGGGAATCATGTGCCCGGTTCGCTCGCAGCGCACGTTGGCATATTGCCTTATTTAATAGCACACCTAGTACACTAAATGACTTTAATATGTTTTAATAACATAACCTCCGAATAATGCGAAATGTAAATAAATGCGAATGGATGGATGCGAACGATATGCTCTACGACCGATATATATATAGTCAACCGGGCACACGACTACCAGCGCCACACAGCGGAACAGAGAGTGACCACTTTCTTATCATGGGAAAGGTCTGCAGTGTCAGGAGCCTGGACGCTATGGGTACAGATATAGCGATTACGATCCACTCGGACACTTACCAACATACGGTAGCTGCTGTTTCCTTAGGTACCATTGCCCGCAAAGAGTGTTGGCAAATGTTCTTATCGTGCGGGCTTGGACAAATCCTAATATTTTCGTGGTTGTTTTTTCATCGGTGTGACAGGCCGCATTATAGACTATATGCGCGTAAGGAAATTGACGAACTTAACCTTGCAATATAAGATGCTTCAATTTGTACATACGTTATCCATTGATTTGTACAAACGAAATATTTGATCCGGCACAAGAGGGAAACGTTACACCTTCCGATTAGGTGACATATTTTTTTGTTCGTCGTATCGCAAAATGAAAGTGGTCGTGAAAATTTTACAAGGCGCCGAGTGCACCGTTGAGGTATGCCGATTTTTTTCCACACTCGTATTGTACTCGTCGCATCAACGCTTAGAATATCGTTCATTATTGCAGATATCTCCGACGGACACTGTTCTCACTCTTAAAAATAAAACCAAAGAACTTCTGGGAATCGAAGTGACGCAACAAAAGTTGATCTTCTTGGGCAAGGCCCTTTCAGGTTATGATGATTCATCTACCTCATTCCTTACGCATACTTGGCAGGAAACGGCGAGTTTAACACATTTTCCTTCATTGCAGATGAGAATCCTTTGAGTTTTTACCCAGGGATCAAAGAGGGCTGCAGACTATACCTGGTAGTGAAAAAAGAGGCGGCCGATTCGGTTCAAAGTTCCAGCGAAGCGAAACCTCCGCCAGCCAAATCCGGCATCGTCATGCTAAAGGAAGAAATGTCGAGAATCCTGAGACGGTATTACACACCGGCGGAGACCGAATCGATAATCAACGAGTTGACCAAAGACTTGAGAAAAAAAGTCGATAATCTGAGCTTTGACGACTTGGAAAGATTGGCAACGGCTCTCATGCAGGATCGAGATATTACAACTTAGGAAATTTTTCAGTATGACCGTACTCGCGATTTAACTTCTTTTTGCAAACCCATTGTCCTTTAGTACCTACAATCGTGTCCGTCGTGCTTGTCCGCTTAGGCGTCGAACCTTTGAATCTGTAACTATTCGATACTCACCACTGTGTCGCAACATATCGTAACACTTGAATTATATCAATGAGAATCGTGAGGTATAGGGGGAGCAAGAGACGGAGCGTTCAATCAGATGCAGTGAATGGCTAATTTTTTCATTATATCAAATAGTTTTATTCTACCGAGGTGCCAATGTGGAGCGAGTTTCATTTGTACTGCATTGTTCTACGAATGATTGTCACGTTTCTGCGAGATCCAATTGACGGAAGTATCGCGCGACCAAGCAGATGAAGAGATTGAGTGTGTTAATACTGTGATCGTTCGTAGGGTCCTGCGACAAAGCAAAAAAACGAATCCGTAGAGCGCGTGCTCGCAACTGAGATAAATTTCGTTATTGCGTTTATCGCTCACCGCATTTGCCCTGATTGCCGTGCAAGCGCGCGCCAACATTCTCAGACATGAACAGATATCTGGATTAAGAGGGAGTTCCAAAACGCCGAGCAAAGCGTACAACCAGCGCCCCATGTTGGCTCCAACTTCACCCTCAGTCTCTACAAGCTCGACTATGTATTCCAAGACCTGTTCCACCGTCTGATGGCTCATGGAAAAAATAGTTCCAAGCGTCGGAGGATTCTTCGGAGATTCCTCGGGCGGCGAGGAAGCAGAGAGAAAGTTGATCCAAGCGTCCCGATCGTCCATGTCCGGCTGAAACGTCGTGACAAAGTTTATTCCCAGTTTGGACAGGCAGGTATGGACGCTAAATTGGACACGAAATTACAAGTGTCACCGGCTGACGTTTCCATCGCGGATCGTTGCTATGGATTTGGCTCCTCAAGCTGGCGATCTTAAGTCTCACTTCGGAAAAGTCAGCTATCTGACACTGCTGCCATTGCAGAGAGCGTCTCAGAGACACTGGTGCCTCTACTCGCGCTGCGGACTACACCCACGAAACAAGATCAGCAAAAATGCGTCGGCCCGTCGCCGTGCCGTCAACGGACATTTTTTTGCGAGAAGTACGGACATTTTCGCACTAACGTGAAAGATAGCTGGGGATTTGTCTCCTCGGGACATATTTCGAAAAAACATTGTGAAAATTCCATGTAAAAGCCGATTGCTTTCCACCGCTGTGCTTTTCGTTCCCCAACGATCGGTTATATTTAGAGACCGCATTGGTCATTCCCTATAGCGGTGTAACTTTTTCTCATAGCTCACATGGTTACCTACACTGTTGACATTGACAGTTGGTTTTCTGAGTTTGGACTCGTCAATTTCGGCGACCACAACGCTGTCACATTTCTTCGCTTCTATTCTGAGAACGACAAAAAAAACACAATCTTAACAATACGAGTTGTATAAGTTTTGAGGGACGAGAGAAACACACTTCACGGCGGATATCTTACACAACGCGTTTGATATAGTCTTGGCCGGATGTCGGGGGCAAACTTAAATCGATCTCGTCGTTTATGTGACCGACGAACAAGGCCGGTTCCTTCAAGCAATCGTTCATCGTCGAGACTTGCTTCGTTTCGCACGATCGAACGGAGTCTGACACGCCGGTGACTCGGTAACACTCGGAAAATTGAAACGCGATCAGCGATGATCGATGGCAAGGAGAATATAGGGAAAGAGTCCAATCTTCGTATGGTGAGACGCTATAAGAAACGTCCGTAAATACGTCTTGAAAACATGGTGTTAAATATGGCCTGTAGGCGTAGTTCGTGTCGCTAGTGTATCAAAAATATAGTAATACAGCGAGCGCACAGGGTGAAACTGACTGTCATGGCGGCTAATTGTTGACGCAAGGAGACTATAGGGAAGGAGTCCAATCTCCGCATTCTGGCGCGTCCGTAAAAGTGCAACAAATAAGGGTTCCGCATAAGCGGCGCTGGGAACGTTAGTCATTGTGCACTGTGTTTTGCGCATGCGTTGTTATCAGCTGTCTGTGTTATTAGCTGTCACATGAGCTGAAAATTTAAATTTTCTTAACCTTAATTTATTTTATAATTAAATTTCGTGTAGCTATAGTAGTGCCTTAAGATGTTTCTACATTTAAGTCATAGTGCAATTACCCACCTAATTATGAAAATAAACACCTAAAAAATGCCACAATAATTTATATCAGATGTAAATATAAATTCCATTCAAATATGGTTAGGTGGCCGAGATTATAGTGTGAAAAGTACACAGAAAATGTCAGCGCCTGGAACATTCGAGTGTAAATTGCAACCTTACATACCACTGCGTCAAGTGTAGTGCTTCAACCGAAAACGGAAAATGCATTTTAAATAACTCATCAGATAAACCGCTCCTCCTCTGTGCAAATTGCAATGACCTAGATCACCCAGTGAACTATAAGTGATGCCTACACTACAAGGTCGTATACAAATGCTCATAAGGTGAGAGACATGAGACACCGACAAATCATAAAAAGAATTGAAGTGATACACCCGAAAGTCAAATCGGGAATTTCCTTTACACAAGCTATAGCACTACCCGCGGCGACAGTAGCAAGACAGAAGTTCGCTACGCAGTAGCGGGCATCATCCGCAGTGTCAGTGGCAAGACAGAAGGTCGCTACGCAGTAGCGAGCATCATCCGCAGTGTCAGCAGCAAGACAGAGATTCGCTACACGGCAGCGAGTATCATCCGCAGTGTCGATAGCAAGACCGAGGTCCGCTACGCAGTAGCTAGCATCGTGCCCAGCATCACAAGACTCGCGCTTGTGCTCGCTGTGCATATTGCAATAACCTAGAACACCCAGTGAATTATGAGTAATGCCTATACTACAAGTTCATATACAAACGCTCATAAAGTGACAGATATTAGACAACGACAACTCATCGAAAGAATTGAAGCGATACACCCGAAAGTCACATCGGAAATATCCTTTGCCAAAGCTATGACACCACCCGCAGCGACATTATCAACACAGAGATTCGCTCCGCAGTAGCGAGCATCATCCGCAATATCACGAGTTCCACGTATAACCTAAAACCTTAACAGAAAAATTTGGAAAAAAAGATCAGATCAGATTTGTAATTAAAAAGAAAAATTTGTCGATCCTCCCTCGTCCGATACTCTTACACAAAGTTGCCGTCGCATATAAACAATCTTAGTGGACGATAGGTGTTTTTTTTTTTGACACGCGTCAACAATAAGCCGCCATAACAGTCAGTTTGACCCTGTGTACTGGCTGTATTACTATATTTTGATACACTAAAGATACGGACGACGCCTACAGGCCATATTTAACATCACGCTCTTGAATCAAATTGACGGACGTTTCTTATACCCGTTCACCATACGAAGATTGGACTCCTTCCCTATAGTCTCCTTGTGTTGACGCTTGTCAAAAAAACGACTATCGTGCACTAAGATTGGGATGACAATTTTTATGAAGTTCTTGAATTTTTGTTCAATTACGAAAAATGTATGACGGTACGATACGTTTTGGCACGAGACGTTTTGGCGCTGCTGTTTTGGCGCGAGGACGTTTAGGCGCAGGGATGTTTGGGCGCGGGGACGTTTTGGCGTGGGGACGCTTTTGCAGGGATGTACTGGTGCACAAGCAAATCCGAATAAAGTCGAATAAACCATAACAACACACAATGCCCACACACACACACGATTTGTACTTATGCAGGGAAGCAACGTAATATAATTTTATAAATAGGAAACCCAAACGAACCCAAAAACAAACCCCAACAAGCCTGAACAAAAAAAAACAACCAAACCAATCAATTTTTTTTCTTCTATTTGGCTGATATACGCAAACGAACCGAAACAAACAAACCCAAACAACGAACCGAAAAATAAATCCCAACAAGGCCGACAAAAAACAACAAAACAAAAAAAAATGATTTTGTGGATGATTTTTTTCTATTTGGCTAATCTTTTTATACAGTTTGTATTAATTAAAAAGAGTATTCATCCTTTTTTCAAATGGATTCCTCAAACAGCTCAAGACTTAGGCCTATGACATATTGTTTATCATCGACACACGATTCGTGGTGCTAAACCAACTTGTGCTGGTCGCGGAACACCGTGGCATCAAAACGTCCCCGCGCCAAAACGTGCTTGGGCCTAAAAGCCCTCGCGCCAGAACGACAGCGCCAAAACGTCCCTGCGCCAAAATGTCTCGTGCCGCCACAAAACGGTCGCGCCAAAACGGCGGCGCCAAAACGTACTGTTTCCCTTAGTAGTAGTCAGATTATGTAGTCCGGTATAGTACAGATGAGCTGTTGTTATCGGCATCTTTGAGTCTTTATATTATTTTAATAAATATAAAATGTAGGATGATGGCTCATGGTAGCGGTGAATTTAGTGATGCTGTGGATGATGCTCACTACTGCGTAGCGAATCTCTGTGTTGCTACCGTCACTGAGGGTGATGCTATAGCTTATGTACAGGATATTTTCAGTGTGACTTTCGTGTGTATCGCTTCAATTCTTTCGATGAGTTGTCGTTGTCTAATGCCTCTCACTTTATGAGCGTTTGTATGTGAACTTGTTGTATAGGCATCACTTATAGTTCAGTGGGTGATCTAGGTTATTGCAATTTTCACAGCGAAGGACCTGGTTACCTGATGAGTTATTTGAAGTGCATTTTCCAGTTTCGTGTTAAGCACTATACGACGCAGTGGTATGTGAGGTTGCAATTTACACTCGCATGTCTCAGTCGCTGACATTTTCTACGTACTTTACACACTATAATCTCGGCCACCTAACCACATTTGAATGGAATTTATATCTACGTCGGATGTAAATTGTTATGGGGTTTTAGGTGTGTTTTTTTCTTAATTAGGTGGGTAATTATTGCACTACGACTTAAATGTAGAAACATCTTAAGGCACTACTGTGGCTACACGAAATTTATTTATAAAATGAATTAAGGTTAAGAAAATTACAATTTTCAGCTTTCGTGACAGCTTATAACAACACAGACACCTAATATCAACGCATGCGCAAAATATACATGGACATATATAAGAGTACATGGTCACTAACTTCCGCAGCGCCGCTTATGCGGAACCTTATTTCGGGAAACTTACAGACGCACCAGAATACAGAGATTGGACTCCTTCCCTACAGTCTCCTTGAAGATATCTTTCAGATATATCGATTTGAGGTATTTACGCTAGCGTACCGACAACCGAAAAGAATTAACCTTTTGTTGACACTTTGTTAACCATTAAAAGTTGCTGTATAGTTAAGTATTGGACACAAATAAGTGAACTGTCAAGCGGACATATGTGATACGATTTATAATACACAACGGCGTCTTTTTGGACAACTAAAGAGTTATCCGTGTCTGTTTCGCGAAATCTTTCGGATGCCATATAGATAACGTTTGCTACCTGCAGTGTTTCGGGGGAATCGCAGGATTCTAGTGTAGAGCACGGTCTTACATACAGGTCTGACAACGGCGGTAGTGGGGGTAGGTACCCTTAGCGGGTTTGTTTTTTATTCCGATTTTTGCCGCTTGGTGCGTGACGACAAGGGAAAGTAGTGGTGCGACGAAGAGAGAAATAGCTCCTCTGTCCTTTTCGCTCCTGAACGCAACGCATGCGCCGTTTGCCCTAACTTAATTTACCGTACTGTCGTGTAAACTGCATGATATACGAAACCAATAAAAAAAATGTGTTGATTAAAAAAAAGAAGACTACTTTCATCGAAAAAAACTGAAAACTTTTTTAATGCATTAATTCATACCAGCACATATTACGACCATTTACATCCTTTTTTCTCCTATGTATCACAATACATCGTTCTTCGAAATGTTTTTCGCACACGTACTGAGACTCTTTCAGTCCCGGAATAGCATCGAGCCATTTTTTGTATCGTTCGCCGTTTCTGGGCACGCAAAACACGGAGCATTTCTGCTTACAATTTTTGTACCCCGTTTTACAATTGCGAACCGCGCAACCCGTAGCCATTTCGCATTTTTTTCGCAAACACTACGAAAAAAAACACACTTATGCGTAAAAACACGAAAAAACATGTATCACGGTAAATCGCGTAGAACGTTCTGGTATATGGTCGCAAATAAAGGTTATTTCGACAATCGCGCCACAAAAACGGACGTAAACACTTTGGGCCATCTCGTCTGTAAGAGGTGAGGGGGAAACTACTTCCCCTTGCTAGTAATCCAAAAGTGAAGCCGATAAGCGTGCCTGCCTCCACCACGAAAATTTAGCTTCGTTGCCAGGAAGACCAGAGGTAAGGAGTACGAACGCCGTGTCGTCGAAACGTCCGCAAAAGCGAGGACGAGAAGGGCGGCGCTGCTCTCCTACCGCACCGAAGTAAAGTCAGCAACAAACAAGTGCCGTACGATACGCTCCCTCATATGAAGCGATAATTTGATCAAATGAATTGTAAAGGCAGTGCCGTACGATATGCGAAAAGCACCCTTTGCTACTTCATATGGAGCGATCATTTCATCAAATAAATTGTACAACCAGTTGATGAAGGCAATTTCTATATAGATAGACAGAATTCTCATATATACATAGTTTTGGGAAATACCGAAATACAGAAATTAAGTCAATGTTTTTTTTTGTTGCGGGAGCAGTAACAAAAAAAATTATTTATAGACACAAGGAAAGTCATAATAAATTGTCATCCAGACAAAAAATTTACAAATTATGACACGCTGTACAGATTAAGAATAATAACAAAATACAGAAATTAAGTCAGTTTTTTTTCCTTGCAGAAACCGTAACAAACAAAATTTATTTATAGACACAAGAAAATTCATAACAATTTTTCAAATTCTCACATATTATATTTGCACATTATGATACGCTGTACAGATAAAGAATAATAACGAAATACAGATATTAAGTCAATGTTCTTTTTTCGTTGCGGAAGCAGTAAAAACATAGACACAAGACAATTCATGAATTTTGAATTCAAACAAAAGATTTACAAATTATCACACATCATATTTGCACATTATGACATGCTGTACAGATAAATCGATCTTACAGTGTTGATTTTTTTCCTATTGTCTTTCGTTTTGATTTTCCTTGCGTGATTATTTTCGTTGACCGATCGCGCTAGAAAATGTCCTCTCATGACGAGATAATAGTTTATCACTCTCTTCGTGAGCTCTTCGTTATGTGCTTGGCATCCCACGTACGCACGTACGCACATACCCATTTTCACGCCTCGAAAATAAACATTTTGTTTATTTTCGAGATATGAGACAAAACGTTCAATATATGAAAAATCCATACATTGCACGTTTTGTCTCATCGACGGGACACTTGCTCCATATCTCGCGTTTGTGATAATTTTTATTTCACTCGGTACGATAATGGTACGATAAAACGAAACCATTCTTTTTGCGAATGTAAGTACTATTTTTCTTACCTATGATTGATTGTTTTCGCCGCAGATCACCAAATATATTTTATACCGAGACACAATTATTTTTTTTTACATCTAACACAATTCGCAAAATTGGTTAGCCACAACATGCTTTATGCCAACACGGACGACGAGCGGGAATCATCGATGACACATGACGTCAGTTGTGTTCTTGTCGCTTAGTTCACTTCGGTGCAGTCGAACACTAGCGACGCACGCCGTGAAAACACTAACTACTAAAATCCACAGTTTGACAGACGCTTTTGGATCGGGCTCGCCACAGGCGTTCGTACTCCTTACCTCTAGTCTTCCTGTTCGTTGCAAAACCTGTATGTAAGATGGTGGTGTAGAGCCATAGAGCACGGTCTTACATACAGGTCTTGAAACTCGCTCAAAATTTCAATGGTGCGGGATGGCCTCTTATTGAAGCACCGTCTGTTTCAACTCGTGACCACGAGGATCGCTGCTATAGAGTGATGCAGGCTGTGTGAGAGAGACGGAAAAAAATTTCAAAAGTAAACAAAACCCAAACATGATCGCTGATTCACGCGACCACACGCGACGTGTTCTACTTGTAAACTTGTAAAAATGATGATATTGAAAAATGACTAAGTGGTGTATTGTGCCGACGTGTAAAACAGGCTCTCGGAGTGAAAAATCGAAACGCTCAGGGTTTCGGGTGCCGAGACTTGGCACAATTAAAAAAATGGGAGGCCGCGATACCGGGAGTTGCGAAATTAGAGCCGAGACACGTTGTGAGCGAAAATCATTTCGAACCGAAATATATTCATCGAGAATGGGCGAAACAGGCGTTGGAGCCGGGAACCTGAAAAAAAATGAAAAATGATTGGGATCATTACAATAAATACTTTCCAGGCTGGAAAACATAAAACAAAGTTAGTGAATTATTTTCATTTATCCTACTCGAGAGTCCTTTGCTTAAAGGTCGGAAAAGAGGTGTTTTTTAAAATTTACCAACGCAAACCGTTTCGGAAACTGCAAAGTAGAGATTATTGAAAATGTTTCTTGGGACATGCATTACAATTTTTCGAAGAGGAAATAAAGAATTGAAAAAGAAGCACTGTTTCTTAAGTATTTGTTTCATTTTCAAGAAATACATCCTGCAAGTGTTTCGGTCTGGATTCCACTTCGGTCTGGAATAGTTGCCACTTATTTTCCGGTCAATTAAAACAACACGTAATGCTTATTTTTTTTTATAAAGGCTAAAACATGTTTTTAAAAAACCGAGCGCACAGGGATCAAACCCCTGAAAGCAGCATTACGAAGCTTGCACCGAACCCCTCGACCGACACGAGCTCACATTGACACCTATATAAAAAACATTTATATTCATTGTACCCTCTTGGATAACTATAGTCTTTTGGTTTTTTTTCAGGTTTACGATGAAGTTACTTTTAATTGTATTTAGGTCCATCATGCATTTTTGACATTTAATATAATTTGCCTACACCTGCCAATTGTACAGCTAGGTTAGGTTCCTATGAGTCAACAATCGATTTGCATCTCTCTCGCACAGCCTGCATCGCTCTATCAGAGCGACACTCGTGGTCACTAGGCGAAACGGCCGGTGCTTCAATCCGAAGACATACCCCTACCACCAGAGTTTCAAGACCTGTATGTAAGACCGTGGTGTAGAGATGCGGATGCGACAGCAGCGCGGCCTGGATGGAACATGGATGCTACCATGGACACTAGAGTAAAGGAGTCCGAACGCATATGGCGAAATGGGTGAAAAAGTGACATGTAAAAGCGATGATATTTCCTAGTTTGAAATTCAGCCACGGTAGCGCTCTTGTTCCAAAGATACCGCTGTGAAGTTTCGCGTTGGTCATACAACGAAGTGAGCTCTGAGTTTTGTTTTCGTTTTATACGTCTTTATTTGCGGTGTATTTCTTTCGCGTGTGTATAAAGTGTGTATAAAGTGAAAAAAGTGCTCCTGCAAAATATTGTGACTCGTTACCTCGTAAAAGATAACGTACTGGTAAAGAGAAGGCATTTTTAAACATATTTAATGACATTTGGGGTAATATTTTGTTATTATAATTTGCCGGTTGAATAAATTGAGGTTATGGCGCCATATGTGACGTTTTTTTTCCACGCTCGAAGCCGGCGTAATTTCTATTGCAGTGAGGGATGTCCATATTTCGAGTTGAAATATGAACGAAATTAATAAACAATACATATTTTCAATTTCAACCATTATACTAGCTTGCAGCGTGGAAATTAGACGCCAGTTCAATTTATTCAACCTGCATATTACAATAACAAAATATTACCCCGCAAGACATCTAATATTTACAATAATGAATTTCTTTATTTTTGCAGATTGCTTCATCGAGGTCGAGATGGGTAAACCGTGCGCGTATCCGGGATGCCGAACTGGGCGACATGCCGTGAGGGCGGAACGGACGCATGCTGGATTACGGCAGCTATCGGTTTTTCAAGTACCCGGAGTAAGTCTTTTGCTCTACATTTTTTTCTTATTTTCGACAGTTAAGCACTTAGCAGCGCTGCTCAGTATCCAGTCAAAGCGATTCCCCTGACGAGCTAAAAATCGCATAGCAGTGCCGCCAAGTGCTTTGTTATCGATTATGCGATCAATACAGCAAACTCCCGCTAACTGTTTAAGAGGTTACCCCCACTTGCGATTTTGAAAAAATCGATTTTTTTTATTGCATTTTTTTGAAGTATAAGTATCTGAGAATATGTCCTGAAAATTTCAAGTCGATCCGAACAAAATTGACTGAGATATGAGCGTTGAAAGAGAAGAATTCGCGTTGAAAGAGAAACTTTAAACGCGTTTTTCTCAAAATGGCATTTCTGAAGTCGGTGACCAAGATTACTAGAACACTAATGAACCGATCTTCTAAAAATTTTGACGGCTTATTTAATACATAAAAATGTAGTCTTTAATCGTTCGATTTTTTTCGTTAAAATCGTACCATTAACTCTGACTGTCCGCCATTTTGTGAAAAATGAATATTATTTAAAATCCTTCGATTAAAGACTAGTTTATACATATATTTGACTAAATCCATCCGCATTTTTTTTTCAGATGATCCACTTCGCCGCAATGTTGGTCACCGCAAACCGTGTATATAAAAACATTATTTCATTGACGGCCATTTGCCACTAAACAATGTAATATTTTTCAATAAAAAAATTACTGAAAGTTCTTCAAGATGTGTTCTTTAAGATGGTATATTGATCGATTAAAAAAGATTTGTAGTTTTCTTTAAAAACATTCATGAAGTAGGCGTTTTTTTTGCGCTACAAGTGGGGGTAACGCCTTAATGAATAACTGTCGCTGACCGTCCCCCTTGAGGGGAAAGTCTCGCTCATGCTTTTGCTCTTTAGTGGCGGAGATGGGTCCTTTGGTTACTGTCGCACCGCGCAGATCAGGATCCTGACAGTGCGAGAGTTAGCGGAAGTTCACTGTACTTATAATATCAGTGCATGTCGCTGACATTTTTTTGTCGTTTGAAATTAAATATTATATTAAATTACAGAATATGCTGCAGCGATGGAGCGAGGCCATCCAACACCAGCTTGCTCCGAGTGATTTAGTGTGCAAGCTTCACTTCTCTGACTCCGATGTGGTCAAAGAAGATCGTACATAAATGCCTGATGGAGAAATCCTTATTATTCCCCGCAGGAACTATTCGTTGGTTGCAGATGCATTGCCCATCGCAGTAAACAACGGGGTAAGAATAGTAATATTTTATGTTATACGGGTGTCCCACAATAGAATGTCTTCGGCAGGGTGTCTAATTTTGGCCAGAACTGAAATTGCATGACATTTAAGGATTTTTGAGGCAAGGAATGGGGTTTTTTTTCATGACTTTTAGTGTGACTTCCTGGCATAGAAGTATACTTAATGATTCTACAGTGCGACCAATTTTCTAAATTTTTATATTTTTATTTTGCTCTTTCCAACAGATGTGTGTTGTATGCCAATAAAAAGTATACGGAATAAACGAAAAGTCACCAAACTGTACAATTCCATATGTAGTAAAAAATGTGAGACAAACATAATTTCAAGATTGCTGTAAAGAAATATATTTTGGGAACATCTAGAAAAATATTACATACATTTAGAAACTTTGAGTAATATCATCCAGTCGCTTTACACGAATAATAAAGAAAAACTAATATGTTGAGATAACGCATCATTTTCTTTTACTTTCTTCTATTTTATTTTCTATCGATTCGATATTTGCTTCTCTATCGACAAGTACCACAAAGTTAGTTCATATTGAATATAGACTCAACGATAATTTAGTAGGGTATAATAATTCAGGTAGACTGGTAATTTTTCATGTTACATTTCATGACTTTTTCAGGGTCGACTGTAATTTCATGACATTCAAGATTTTTCATGACTTTTCAGGTCGGTAGACACCCTGATCCGTGAATCCAATCCGGGGTTGGGGGTGAATTCCTGAGACGATTGATATAAGCATGTATGGGTCTCAGATCAACCCCTGGATTGTTATTAATTTTTCAAGTCAGTCAATCAGGCGCGCCCGTTGAGCGGGCCTACGTCGGTGAGCGACACGCACATGTGGTAGTGCCCGGCGGATTGGTTCACCGACGTAGGCCCGCTCAACGGGCGCGCCTGAGTGGCTGCCTTGAAAAATTAATAACTATTCAGGGGTTGATCTGGGACACATACATGCTTATATCAATCGTCTCGGAATTGCACCCCCAACTCCGCATTTCACGGATGACATTCTATCGTGGGACACCCTGTATAATCTGTATTGCATCCTTTGCGGGTTATTTTTTTGTCGCCTTTTTATTTGCCTTGCAATTCTGCTTTCATTTTACATTGTTTTCGTTTCTCTTCTCTTTATTTCCTCCTCTTTTCTCGTTCAATTTTTTTACAACACCTTTCTCTCTTTCTTCAATGCATTAATCAATAATTGTTTTTTGCGACAGGAGAACGTTGGCCAATCGGAGGAGAACGTTCCGTTCAACCCGTTACCAGGACCGTCTGGTGAACGTGCCCGAGTAGCGACGAGTTGCACGAGCAGCGCTCCAGTTGTACAACAAGGAACCTCCGGAGATAACGTGACTTCCAAAGAGGTAAGTCCGAGAGGTAGCTTGCAGTTCTTCGTAAATCAAAAAGAAATGTCTTGGAGGCGAAATGGGTTCTTATGATGAATTTTCGAATTTTCGTAATATGCTTCTATTGAAATAACTGCATTTTTTCTGAAGAGATACCGACTTCTGCCTATGTTCATTCTTTTGTATTCAGTTGCCCTTTCTTATGCAACTTGGGTCATGGATATTGGATTTTTTTTCGATTTGTGGTAAATTTTGAAAGTCAGTCGTCGATTTTCACCAGTTTTGCACGGGCGCATTGGCCGAAAAAATTCGAAACATTTATTCGAAAAAGATCGACTATCCTTGTGGCAAATTTTCTTCTGAATACAAATCACATTGAGTTTGCATAAATTTAATTCAAGTTCTATAATTACAACGATGCAATTACAATTGAATTAAACACAAATTATTAATAATATTATAATGACATTCAGGCAGGCATAAACACAGTGTCAAGCTTCAATATCCGAAAGCCGACGTCCAACCATTTTTGGTCAAGTCACACCAATACTTTCAGGACTTCAAACAGCAAGGTCTCAAGGACATACATCAGGCAAGAAGGAGTCGGAATAATATTAATGCGCAGCGTAATAACCATTATACGACAGGTGAGGGACACCAAATTGTACAATCAGGCCCTCGCCAACAAGAGGCATGAAAAACTAATACTTTTTCTCTTGAAACAGGTATCGCGACAGAAACCCCAAGTTCTGCGGTAAAGAAAGATGCCATGGATCCCATTCAGAGTCCAGAGAAATTGAGAGCGCTCGAGGCTCAATATCGAACCACCGTCTCGAATAAATTTAGGCGTGGAAGGGAAAAAGTGTGTGTACACTGCTACACAGCCGAGATATTGAATATTTGATTAATTAATGTTAAGTGGGCGTAGCTTGTGCGTACTTCGGAGGGGCTGACCATCCCCGATACGTCTCGTGTGTACACGAGGGACAGATGTACAAATTATGAACTCGAGTTCCATTCAGCCGCAGTTTAAACTAATCCATTTTCAAGATAAGCATTGTGGCACTTTCGAAAATATTTATTTCAGAGAAAAAATGTATCCTTCGAGTAAATGATAATTATACAATTTTTTTAAATCGGCCAGTAAATATTGCGTAGATATTTATTGTTAGTCTGGTTTTTAAACCATTTTTATCAGCAAGCAAATATTGTTCGATCTTCCTTGTATTCTTCTTCACTCGAGAGACACATCGAGGATTTTTCGTAACTCGCCACATTTGTTTTTTTTATCAATTGAAGATGAAGAAACGATGAACACCGAATGTTCGTTACTGGCTTTATCGCAATTATGCCAAACACATTTATTCGAAGACTCCAATTTACCTTGACGATCCTTGCGATATATTTTTTTTCTTCAATGATCAGCGTTTGCGATCTCACAGCGAGTAATTAATTTGATTCGTGTTGCTAGAGAAAAAATATTAATGCATGAAAAAAAAAAACAGGCAACACGAACGAGAATAATGAGGCTCAGCGCAAGAAGTTCTAGCCTCGCTCGCGAAATCGGCGAAACACTTTTTGCAATGTTTAATTTCTGAATTTTGATACCCTTCATGTACGCACGCAGATATTGTAGATTAATTCATGGAAAACAAAAAAGAATTCATTATCAAAATGCAGTTGATATACGCTGTTGAGAATTTCTTGTATCCAGCAAAAGTCAGATGGTTATAAAAAGTTCAACGAACCGCCAACGAGCCTCCAGCCTGTCCTGCGCTACATCAATGTATGGGCTGTTCCACACCAACGCGAAATATTTTGAAAAATGTATAATTTCATGAAATACAAGTCGTGTTCATTTTTGTGAAAAACAAATCAACGAACTACAAATGATTAATTATACAACCAACCATCGTAAATGTACAATCTAATCGGGAAGATGTATACATTTTTTAATCCCACAACATCTCTGCCACCTTCGTATCTGTTTTTTGAGCATTGTGAACATTTGATGGGCGTGTAAGAAACAAATAAAATATCGGTGGTCCCGAAATTAACGTTTATTATTCATTCATCGTGAGTATTTTTGTTTTGCGAGAGTTTTCGTCTATAATTAGCAGTCCATAATTTCCGTTCAGTTTTTTAAAAAATTACTTACATTTAGGAGCAAAAATGAAACTGTTTTTTTCATTTCGACACTTAGTTTATGAGCAATATTTATTGCGAAAAAAAACTTTCCCGACGAGGGTGCGATCCCGGGCTCTGGCGCACGTTACTCCAGCGTGCTAACCATTGAGCTATCACTTGCATCACTAGAATGAGTAGTTTTTTAAATATTTAAGCAGTTCCCCCCGGATGGAGTTTAGATTCGGTTTGGATTGTTGGTTGGTTTGAGGTTTAATGTAAATTCTATATTGTTTTATTTTTGTTTGTCGTGACTTAAAAAAAATATTTCTTTTTGAAATCGAATAAGCGATTAGGATTTGGTTGGGTTGCATTAGGGGTTAGGTTGCGTTATGGTTATTTAATCGTTCATGTCACCGAATAAAAATAAAACATTTGCAGTATCGATCGGCTCCAAGCCGACAAATGAGTGATATAATGACATTTCATAACTATGAACAAAAGCATATCAATATAATTCATTATTTTTATAGAAAAAATGTACGACAAACTATTTCGAATCACCGCGTTTCCCCGCGTTTCCCGGTGTTTCCGGTATCGCCGCAGTAGAGGCGCTGCCACGCGGTAGGTGGTGTAAGTCGTTACCGTCATCGCTTTTTCAGACCATTTCTCCAACAATGAGTTCGGGCTCCTTTACCTCTGGTCTCCATGATTGGAGTTTGCAAACCTGCGTGTGAGACAGCTCCATAAACTTAGCCGCCGACTATGGGAATATCGAATTTTTTTCGACGCCAATCGATTGTTAGTCGTTTGTTAGTGTTTGTTAGACAAAACCCAGCGTTTGTTAGACTTTATTTATTGAATAAAACGAAAAAAAAAATTTATGCCAAAGTTAGCCCCAGAAAATAGTTTTCTGGTGAATTCGAACTTTTCTTCGTAACCAATCGATTGTTAGTCGTTTGTTAGTGATTGTTAGTAACTTTATATCGTTTGTTAGAGCTCAATTATTAGTAAAATTAATGAAAAACTTTTCGGCCCTAGAGCGCGCTGCAAGCCAAGTGAAGATGGCGGCATCGTCGCGACAGCTGCTTCCGGCTTTCCACATGTGACTCGTCAATTTCAGCAAAACGATGATTCTTGTCATTCTATTAGATTGTTAGACGATCGCTAGTGATTGTTAGTTAACTTTCATCGTTTGTTAGAGCTCCATTTATATTTAATCGCTGAAAAACTTTTCGGCGCTAGAGCGCGCTGCTTGTCGCGAAGGTTGGCGGCATCGTCGGGACAGCTGCTTCCGGCTTTCCACATGTGACTCGTAAATTTCAGCAAAACGTTGATTCTTGTCATTCTATTAGATTGTTAGACGATCGCTAGTGATTGTAAGTCAATTTTCATCGTTGGTTAGATCTCCATTTTTATTTAATCGCCGAAAAACTTTTCGGCGCTAGAGCGCGCTGCTTGTCGCGAAGGTTGGCGGCATCGTCGCGACAGCTGCTTCCGGCTTTCCACATGTGACTCGTAAATTTCAGCAAAACGTTGATTCTTGTTATTCTATTAGATTGTTAGACGATCGCTAGTGATTGTTAGCCAATTTTCATCGTTTGTTAGATCTCCATTTTTATTTAATCGCCGAAAAACTTTTCGGCGCGAGAGCGCGCTGCATGTCGCGAAGGTTGGCAGCATCGCTGCGGCAGCTGTTACGACTTTGCACATGCATCTCGTCAATTTCAGCAAAACGTTGATTCTTATCATTCTATTAGATTGTTAGACGATCGCTAGTGATTGTTAGTTAACTTTCATCGTTTGTTAGAGCTCCATTTATATTTAATCGCTGAAAAACTTTTCGGCGCTAGAGCGCGCTGCTTGTCGCGAAGGTTGGCAGCAATCGTCGCGACAGCTGCTTCCGGCTATCCACATGTGACTCGTCAATTTCAGCAAAACGATGATTCTTGTCATTCTAATAGATTGTTAGACGATCGCTAGTGATTGTTAGTTAACTTTCATCGTTTGTTAGAGCTCCATTTATATTTAATCGCTGAAAAACTTTTCGGCGCTAGAGCGCGCTGCTTGTCGCGAAGGTTGGCAGCATCGTCGCGACAGCTGCTTCCGGCTTTTCACATGTGACTCGTAAATTTCAGCAAAACGTTGATTCTTGTCATTCTATTAGATGGTTAGACGATCGCTAATGATTGTTAGTTAACTTTCATCGTTTGTTAGAGCTCCATTTATATTTAATCGCTGAAAAACTTTTCGGCGCTAGAGCGCGCTGCTTGTCGCGTAGGTTGGCGGCATCGTCGGGACAGCTGCTTCCGGCTTTCCACATGTGACTCTTCAATTTCAGCAAAACGTTGATTCTTGTCATTCTATTAGATTGTTAGACGATCGCTAGTGATTGTTAGTTAACTTTCATCGTTTGTTAGAGCTCCATTTATATTTAATCGCTGAAAAACTTTTCGGCGCTAGAGCGCGCTGCTTGTCGCGAAGGTTGGCAGCATCGTCGCGACAGCTGCTTCCGGCTATCCACATGTGACTCGTCAATTTCAGCAAAACGATGATTCTTGTCATTCTAATAGATTGTTAGGCGATCGCTAGTGATTGTTAGTTAACTTTCATCGTTTGTTAGAGCTCCATTTATATTTAATCGCTGAAAAACTTTTCGGCGCTAGAGCGCGCTGCTTGTCGCGAAGGTTGGCAGCGTCGTCGCGACAGCTGCTTCCGGCTTTTCACATGTGACTCGTAAATTTCAGCAAAACGTTGATTCTTGTCATTCTATTAGATGGTTAGACGATCGCTAATGATTGTTAGTTAACTTTCATCGTTTGTTAGAGCTCCATTTATATTTAATCGCTGAAAAACTTTTCGGCGCTAGAGCGCGCTGCTTGTCGCGTAGGTTGGCGGCATCGTCGGGACAGCTGCTTCCGGCTTTCCACATGTGACTCGTAAACTTCAGCAAAACGTTGATTCTTGTCATTCTATTAGATTGTTAGACGATCGCTAGTGATGGTTAGTTAACTTTCATCGTTTGTTAGATCTCCATTTTTATTTAATCGCCGAAAAACTTTTCGGCGCTAGAGCGCGCTGCTTGTCGCGAAGGTTGGCGGCATCGTCGCGACAGCTGCTTCCGGCTTTCCACATGTGACTCGTCAATTTCAGCAAAACGTTGATTCTTGTCATTCTATTAGATTGTTAGACGATCGCTAGTGATTGTAAGTCAATTTTCATCGTTTGTTAGATCTCCATTTTTATTTAATCGCCGAAAAACTTTTCGGCGCTAGAGCGCGCTGCTTGTCGCGAAGGTTGGCAGCATCATCGCGACAGCTGCTTCCGGCTATCCACATGTGACTCGTCAATTTCAGCAAAACGATGATTCTTGTCATTCTAATAGATTGTTAGACGATCGCTAGTGATTGTTAGTTAACTTTCATCGTTTGTTAGAGCTCCATTTATATTTAATCGCTGAAAAACTTTTCGGCGCTAGAGCGCGCTGCTTGTCGCGAAGGTTGGCAGCATCGTCGCGACAGCTGCTTCCGGCTTTCCACATGTGACTCGTAAACTTCAGCAAAACGTTGATTATTGTCATTCTATTAGATTGTTAGACGATCGCTAGTGATGGTTAGTTAACTTTCATCGTTTGTTAGAGCTCCATTTTTATTTAATCGCCGAAAAACTTTTCGGCGCTAGAGCGCGCTGCTTGTCGCGAAGGTTGGCGGCATCGTCGCGACAGCTGCTTCCGGCTTTCCACATGTGACTCGTCAATTTCAGCAAAACGTTGATTCTTGTCATTCTATTAGATTGTTAGACGATCGCTAGTGATTGTAAGTCAATTTTCATCGTTTGTTAGATCTCCATTTTTATTTAATCGCCGAAAAACTTTTCGGCGCTAGAGCGCGCTGCTTGTCGCGAAGGTTGGCAGCATCGTCGCGACAGCTGCTTCCGGCTATCCACATGTGACTCGTCAATTTCAGCAAAACGATGATTCTTGTCATTCTAATAGATTGTTAGACGATCGCTAGTGATTGTTAGTTAACTTTCATCGTTTGTTAGAGCTCCATTTTATTTAATCGCTGAAAAACTTTTCGGCGCTAGAGCGCGCTGCTTGTCGCGAAGGTTGGCAGCATCGTCGCGACAGCTGCTTCCGGCTTTTCACATGTGACTCGTAAATTTCAGCAAAACGTTGATTCTTGTCATTCTATTAGATGGTTAGACAATCGCTAGTGATTGTTAGTTAACTTTCATCGTTTGTTAGAGCTCCATTTATATTTAATCGCTGAAAAACTTTTCGGCGCTAGAGCGCGCTGCTTGTCGCGAAGGTTGGCAGCATCGTCGCGACAGCTGCTTCCGGCTTTTCACATGTGACTCGTAAATTTCAGCAAAACGTTGATTCTTGTCATTCTATTAGATGGTTAGACGATCGCTAGTGATTGTTAGTTAACTTTCATCGTTTGTTAGAGCTCCATTTATATTTAATCGCTGAAAAACTTTTCGGCGCTAGAGCGCGCTGCTTGTCGCGAAGGTTGGCGGCATCGTCGGGACAGCTGCTTCCGGCTTTCCACATGTGACTCATAAATTTCAGCAAAACGTTGATTCTTGTCATTCTATTAGATTGTTAGACGATCGCTAGTGATTGTAAGTCAATTTTCATCGTTTGTTAGATCTCCATTTTTATTTAATCGCCGAAAAACTTTTCGGCGCTAGAGCGCGCTGCTTGTCGCGAAGGTTGGCGGCATCGTCGCGACAGCTGCTTCCGGCTTTCCACATGTGACTCGTAAAGTTCAGCAAAACGTTGATTCTTGTCATTCTATTAGATTGTTAGACGATCGCTAGTGATTGTAAGTCAATTTTCATCGTTTGTTAGATCTCCATTTTTATTTAATCGCCGAAAAACTTTTCGGCGCTAGAGCGCGCTGCTTGTCGCGAAGGTTGGCAGCATCGTCGCGACAGCTGCTTCCGGCTATCCACATGTGACTCGTCAATTTCAGCAAAACGATGATTCTTGTCATTCTAATAGATTGTTAGGCGATCGCTAGTGATTGTTAGTTAACTTTCATCGTTTGTTAGAGCTCCATTTATATTTAATCGCTGAAAAACTTTTCGGCGCTAGAGCGCGCTGCTTGTCGCGAAGGTTGGCAGCGTCGTCGCGACAGCTGCTTCCGGCTTTTCACATGTGACTCGTAAATTTCAGCAAAACGTTGATTCTTGTCATTCTATTAGATGGTTAGACGATCGCTAATGATTGTTAGTTAACTTTCATCGTTTGTTAGAGCTCCATTTATATTTAATCGCTGAAAAACTTTTCGGCGCTAGAGCGCGCTGCTTGTCGCGTAGGTTGGCGGCATCGTCGGGACAGCTGCTTCCGGCTTTCCACATGTGACTCGTAAATTTCAGCAAAACGTTGATTCTTGTCATTCTATTAGATTGTTAGACGATCGCTAGTGATGGTTAGTTAACTTTCATCGTTTGTTAGATCTCCATTTTTATTTAATCGCCGAAAAACTTTTCGGCGCTAGAGCGCGCTGCTTGTCGCGAAGGTTGGCGGCATCGTCGCGACAGCTGCTTCCGGCTTTCCACATGTGACTCGTCAATTTCAGCAAAACGTTGATTCTTGTCATTCTATTAGATTGTTAGACGATCGCTAGTGATTGTAAGTCAATTTTCATCGTTTGTTAGATCTCCATTTTATTTAATCGCCGAAAAACTTTTCGGCGCTAGAGCGCGCTGCTTGTCGCGAAGGTTGGCAGCATCGTCGCGACAGCTGCTTCCGGCTATCCACATGTGACTCGTCAATTTCAGCAAAACGATGATTCTTGTCATTCTAATAGATTGTTAGACGATCGCTAGTGATTGTTAGTTAACTTTCATCGTTTGTTAGAGCTCCATTTATATTTAATCGCTGAAAAACTTTTCGGCGCTAGAGCGCGCTGCTTGTCGCGAAGGTTGGCGGCATCGTCGGGACAGCTGCTTCCGGCTTTCCACATGTGACTCGTAAATTTCAGCAAAACGTTGATTCTTGTCATTCTATTAGATTGTTAGACGATCGCTAGTGATTGTAAGTCAATTTTCATCGTTGGTTAGATCTCCATTTTTATTTAATCGCCGAAAAACTTTTCGGCGCTAGAGCGCGCTGCTTGTCGCGAAGGTTGGCGGCATCGTCGCGACAGCTGCTTCCGGCTTTCCACATGTGACTCGTAAATTTCAGCAAAACGTTGATTCTTGTTATTCTATTAGATTGTTAGACGATCGCTAGTGATTGTTAGCCAATTTTCATCGTTTGTTAGATCTCCATTTTTATTTAATCGCCGAAAAACTTTTCGGCGCGAGAGCGCGCTGCATGTCGCGAAGGTTGGCAGCATCGCTGCGGCAGCTGTTACGACTTTGCACATGCATCTCGTCAATTTCAGCAAAACGTTGATTCTTATCATTCTATTAGATTGTTAGACGATCGCTAGTGATTGTTAGTTAACTTTCATCGTTTGTTAGAGCTCCATTTATATTTAATCGCTGAAAAACTTTTCGGCGCTAGAGCGCGCTGCTTGTCGCGAAGGTTGGCAGCAATCGTCGCGACAGCTGCTTCCGGCTATCCACATGTGACTCGTCAATTTCAGCAAAACGATGATTCTTGTCATTCTAATAGATTGTTAGACGATCGCTAGTGATTGTTAGTTAACTTTCATCGTTTGTTAGAGCTCCATTTATATTTAATCGCTGAAAAACTTTTCGGCGCTAGAGCGCGCTGCTTGTCGCGAAGGTTGGCAGCATCGTCGCGACAGCTGCTTCCGGCTTTTCACATGTGACTCGTAAATTTCAGCAAAACGTTGATTCTTGTCATTCTATTAGATGGTTAGACGATCGCTAATGATTGTTAGTTAACTTTCATCGTTTGTTAGAGCTCCATTTATATTTAATCGCTGAAAAACTTTTCGGCGCTAGAGCGCGCTGCTTGTCGCGTAGGTTGGCGGCATCGTCGGGACAGCTGCTTCCGGCTTTCCACATGTGACTCTTCAATTTCAGCAAAACGTTGATTCTTGTCATTCTATTAGATTGTTAGACGATCGCTAGTGATTGTTAGTTAACTTTCATCGTTTGTTAGAGCTCCATTTATATTTAATCGCTGAAAAACTTTTCGGCGCTAGAGCGCGCTGCTTGTCGCGAAGGTTGGCAGCATCGTCGCGACAGCTGCTTCCGGCTATCCACATGTGACTCGTCAATTTCAGCAAAACGATGATTCTTGTCATTCTAATAGATTGTTAGGCGATCGCTAGTGATTGTTAGTTAACTTTCATCGTTTGTTAGAGCTCCATTTATATTTAATCGCTGAAAAACTTTTCGGCGCTAGAGCGCGCTGCTTGTCGCGAAGGTTGGCAGCGTCGTCGCGACAGCTGCTTCCGGCTTTTCACATGTGACTCGTAAATTTCAGCAAAACGTTGATTCTTGTCATTCTATTAGATGGTTAGACGATCGCTAATGATTGTTAGTTAACTTTCATCGTTTGTTAGAGCTCCATTTATATTTAATCGCTGAAAAACTTTTCGGCGCTAGAGCGCGCTGCTTGTCGCGTAGGTTGGCGGCATCGTCGGGACAGCTGCTTCCGGCTTTCCACATGTGACTCGTAAACTTCAGCAAAACGTTGATTCTTGTCATTCTATTAGATTGTTAGACGATCGCTAGTGATGGTTAGTTAACTTTCATCGTTTGTTAGATCTCCATTTTTATTTAATCGCCGAAAAACTTTTCGGCGCTAGAGCGCGCTGCTTGTCGCGAAGGTTGGCGGCATCGTCGCGACAGCTGCTTCCGGCTTTCCACATGTGACTCGTCAATTTCAGCAAAACGTTGATTCTTGTCATTCTATTAGATTGTTAGACGATCGCTAGTGATTGTAAGTCAATTTTCATCGTTTGTTAGATCTCCATTTTTATTTAATCGCCGAAAAACTTTTCGGCGCTAGAGCGCGCTGCTTGTCGCGAAGGTTGGCAGCATCGTCGCGACAGCTGCTTCCGGCTATCCACATGTGACTCGTCAATTTCAGCAAAACGATGATTCTTGTCATTCTAATAGATTGTTAGACGATCGCTAGTGATTGTTAGTTAACTTTCATCGTTTGTTAGAGCTCCATTTATATTTAATCGCTGAAAAACTTTTCGGCGCTAGAGCTCGCTGCTTGTCGCGAAGGTTGGCAGTATCGTCGCGACAGCTGCTTCCGGCTTTGCACATGTATCTCGTCAATTTCAGCAAAACGTTGATTCTTGTCATTCTATTCGATTGTTAGACGATCGCTAGTGATTGTCTAATAGAATGTCAAGAATCAACGTTTTGCTGAAATGGGCGAGTTACATGTGCAAAGCCGGAAGTAGATGTCGCGGCGATGCTGCCAACCTTCGTGACATGCAGCGCGCTCTCGCGCCGAAAAGTTTTTGGCGATTAAGTAAAAATGGACATCTAACAAACGATGAAAATTGACTAATAATCACTAGCGATCGTCTAACAATCTAATAGAATGACAAGAATCAACGTTTTGCTGAAATTGACGAGTTACATGTGCAAAGCTGGAAGCAGCTGTCGCGACGATGCTGCCAACCTTCGCGACAAGCAGCGCGCTCTCGCGCCGAAAGGTTTTTCGGCAATTATATAAAAATGGAGATCTAACAAACGATGAAAGTTAACTAACAAACACTAGGATTCGTCTAACAATCGAATAGAATGACAAGAATCAACGTTTTGCTGAAATTGACGAGTTACATGTGCAAAGCCGGAAGCAGCTGTCGCAGCGATGCTGCCAACGCTTCGCGACATGCAGCGCGCTCTCGCGCCGAAAAGTTTTTCAGCGATTAAATAAAAATGGAGCTCTAACAAACGATGAAAACTAACTAACAATCACTAGCAATCGTCTAACAATCGAATAGAATGACAAGAATCAACGTTTTGCTGAAATTGACGAGTTACATGTGCAAAGCCGGAAGCAGCTGTCGCGGCGATGCTGCCAACCTTCGCGACATGCAGCGCGCTCTAGCGCCGAAAAGTTTTTCAGCGATTTAATATAAATGGAGCTCTAACAAACGAGGAAAGTTAACTAACAATCACTAGCGATCGTCTAACCATCTAATAGAATGAGAAGAATCAACGTTTTGCTGAAATTTACGAGTCACATGTGGAAAGCCGGAAGCAGCTGTCGCGACGATGCTGCCAACCTTCGCGACAAGCAGCGCGCTCTAGCGCCGAAAAGTTTTTCAGCGATTAAATATAAATGGAGCTCTAACAAACGATGAAAGTTAACTAACAATCACTAGCGATCGTCTAACAATCTATTAGAATGACAAGAATCATCGTTCTGCTGAAATTGACGAGTCACATGTGGATAGCCGGAAGCAGCTGTCGCGACGATGCTGCCAACCTTCCCGACAAGCAGCGCGCTCTCGCGCCGAAAAGTTGTTCAGCGATTAAATATAAATGGAGCTCTAACAAACGATGAAAGTTAACTAACAATCACTAGCGATCGTCTAACATTCTATTAGAATGACAAGAATCATCGTTTTGCTGAAATTGACGAGTCACATGTGGATAGCCGGAAGCAGCTGTCGCGACGATGCTGCCAACCTTCGCGACAAGCAGCGCGCTCTAGCGCCGAAAAGTTTTTCGGCGATTAAATAAAAATGGAGATCTAACAAACGATGAAAATTGACTTACAATCACTAGCGATCGTCTAACAATCTAATAGAATGACAAGAATCAACGTTTTGCTGAAATTGACGAGTCACATGTGGAAAGCCGGAAGCAGCTGTCGCGACGATGCCGCCAACCTTCGCGACAAGCAGCGCGCTCTAGCGCCGAAAAGTTTTTCGGCGATTAAATAAAAATGGAGATCTAACAAACGATGAAAATTGACTTACAATCACTAGCGATCGTCTAACCATCTAATAGAATGACAAGAATCAACGTTTTGCTGAAATTTATGAGTCACATGTGGAAAGCCGGAAGCAGCTGTCCCGACGATGCCGCCAACCTACGCGACAAGCAGCGCGCTCTAGCGCCGAAAAGTTTTTCAGCGATTAAATATAAATGGAGCTCTAACAAACGATGAAAGTTAACTAACAATCATTAGCGATCGTCTAACCATCTAATAGAATGACAAGAATCAACGTTTTGCTGAAATTTACGAGTCACATGTGAAAAGCCGGAAGCAGCTGTCGCGACGATGCTGCCAACCTTCGCGACAAGCAGCGCGCTCTAGCGCCGAAAAGTTTTTCAGCGATTAAATATAAATGGAGCTCTAACAAACGATGAAAGTTAACTAACAATCACTAGCGATCGTCTAACAATCTATTAGAATGACAAGAATCATCGTTTTGCTGAAATTGACGAGTCACATGTGGATAGCCGGAAGCAGCTGTCGCGACGATGCTGCCAACCTTCGCGACAAGCAGCGCGCTCTAGCGCCGAAAAGTTTTTCGGCGATTAAATAAAAATGGAGATCTAACAAACGATGAAAATTGACTTACAATCACTAGCGATCGTCTAACAATCTAATAGAATGACAAGAATCAACGTTTTGCTGAAATTGACGAGTCACATGTGGAAAGCCGGAAGCAGCTGTCGCGACGATGCCGCCAACCTTCGCGACAAGCAGCGCGCTCTAGCGCCGAAAAGTTTTTCGGCGATTAAATAAAAATGGAGATCTAACAAACGATGAAAGTTAACTAACCATCACTAGCGATCGTCTAACAATCTAATAGAATGACAAGAATCAACGTTTTTCTGAAATTTACGAGTCACTTGTGGAAAGCTGGAAGCAGCTGTCCCGACGATGCCGCCAACCTACGCGACAAGCAGCGCGCTCTAGCGCCGAAAAGTTTTTCAGCGATTAAATATAAATGGAGCTCTAACAAACGATGAAAGTTAACTAACAATCATTAGCGATCGTCTAACCATCTAATAGAATGACAAGAATCAACGTTTTGCTGAAATTTACGAGTCACATGTGAAAAGCCGGAAGCAGCTGTCGCGACGATGCTGCCAACCTTCGCGACAAGCAGCGCGCTCTAGCGCCGAAAAGTTTTTCAGCGATTAAATATAAATGGAGTTCTAACAAACGATGAAAGTTAACTAACAATCACTAGCGATCGCCTAACAATCTATTAGAATGACAAGAATCATCGTTTTGCTGAAATTGACGAGTCACATGTGGATAGCCGGAAGCAGCTGTCGCGACGATGCTGCCAACCTTCGCGACAAGCAGCGCGCTCTAGCGCCGAAAAGTTTTTCGGCGATTAAATAAAAATGGAGATCTAACAAACGATGAAAATTGACTTACAATCACTAGCGATCGTCTAACAATCTAATAGAATGACAAGAATCAACGTTTTGCTGAAATTGACGAGTCACATGTGGAAAGCCGGAAGCAGCTGTCGCGACGATGCCGCCAACCTTCGCGACAAGCAGCGCGCTCTAGCGCCGAAAAGTTTTTCGGCGATTAAATAAAAATGGAGATCTAACAAACGATGAAAGTTAACTAACCATCACTAGCGATCGTCTAACAATCTAATAGAATGACAAGAATCAACGTTTTGCTGAAATTTACGAGTCACATGTGGAAAGCCGGAAGCAGCTGTCCCGACGATGCCGCCAACCTACGCGACAAGCAGCGCGCTCTAGCGCCGAAAAGTTTTTCAGCGATTAAATATAAATGGAGCTCTAACAAACGATGAAAGTTAACTAACAATCATTAGCGATCGTCTAACCATCTAATAGAATGACAAGAATCAACGTTTTGCTGAAATTTACGAGTCACATGTGAAAAGCCGGAAGCAGCTGTCGCGACGATGCTGCCAACCTTCGCGACAAGCAGCGCGCTCTAGCGCCGAAAAGTTTTTCAGCGATTAAATATAAATGGAGCTCTAACAAACGATGAAAGTTAACTAACAATCACTAGCGATCGCCTAACAATCTATTAGAATGACAAGAATCATCGTTTTGCTGAAATTGACGAGTCACATGTGGATAGCCGGAAGCAGCTGTCGCGACGATGCTGCCAACCTTCGCGACAAGCAGCGCGCTCTAGCGCCGAAAAGTTTTTCAGCGATTAAATATAAATGGAGCTCTAACAAACGATGAAAGTTAACTAACAATCACTAGCGATCGTCTAACAATCTAATAGAATGACAAGAATCAACGTTTTGCTGAAATTGACGAGTCACATGTGGAAAGCCGGAAGCAGCTGTCCCGACGATGCCGCCAACCTACGCGACAAGCAGCGCGCTCTAGCGCCGAAAAGTTTTTCAGCGATTAAATATAAATGGAGCTCTAACAAACGATGAAAGTTAACTAACAATCACTAGCGATCGTCTAACAATCTAATAGAATGATAAGAATCAACGTTTTGCTGAAATTGACGAGATGCATGTGCAAAGTCGTAACAGCTGCCGCAGCGATGCTGCCAACCTTCGCGACATGCAGCGCGCTCTCGCGCCGAAAAGTTTTTCGGCGATTAAATAAAAATGGAGATCTAACAAACGATGAAAATTGACTAACAATCACTAGCGATCGTCTAACAATCTAATAGAATGACAAGAATCAACGTTTTGCTGAAATTAACGAGTCACATCTGGAAAGCCGGAAGCAGCTGTCGCGACGATGCCGCCAACCTTCGCGACAAGCAGCGCGCTCTAGCGCCGAAAAGTTTTTCGGCGATTAAATAAAAATGGAGATCTAACAAACGATGAAAATTGACTTACAATCACTAGCGATCGTCTAACAATCTAATAGAATGACAAGAATCAACGTTTTGCTGAAATTTACGAGTCACATGTGGAAAGCCGGAAGCAGCTGTCCCGACGATGCCGCCAACCTTCGCGACAAGCAGCGCGCTCTAGCGCCGAAAAGTTTTTCGGCGATTAAATAAAAATGGAGATCTAACAAACGATGAAAATTGACTTACAATCACTAGCGATCGTCTAACAATCTAATAGAATGACAAGAATCAACGTTTTGCTGAAATTTACGAGTCACATGTGGAAAGCCGGAAGCAGCTGTCCCGACGATGCCGCCAACCTTCGCGACAAGCAGCGCGCTCTAGCGCCGAAAAGTTTTTCAGCGATTAAATATAAATGGAGCTCTAACAAACGATGAAAGTTAACTAACAATCACTAGCGATCGTCTAACCATCTAATAGAATGACAAGAATCAACGTTTTGCTGAAATTTACGAGTCACATGTGAAAAGCCGGAAGCAGCTGTCGCGACGATGCTGCCAACCTTCGCGACAAGCAGCGCGCTCTAGCGCCGAAAAGTTTTTCAGCGATTAAATATAAATGGAGCTCTAACAAACGATGAAAGTTAACTAACAATCACTAGCGATCGTCTAACAATCTATTAGAATGACAAGAATCAACGTTTTGCTGAAATTTACGAGTCACATGTGAAAAGCCGGAAGCAGCTGTCGCGACGATGCTGCCAACCTTCGCGACAAGCAGCGCGCTCTAGCGCCGAAAAGTTATTCAGCGATTAAATATAAATGGAGCTCTAACAAACGATGAAAGTTAACTAACAATCACTAGCGATCGTCTAACAATCTAATAGAATGACAAGAATCAACGTTTTGCTGAAATTGACGAGATACATGTGCAAAGTCGTAACAGCTGCCGCAGCGATGCTGCCAACCTTCGCGACATGCAGCGCGCTCTCGCGCCGAAAAGTTTTTCGGCGACTAAATAAAAATGGAGATCTAACAAACGATGAAAATTGACTAACAATCACTAGCGATCGTCTAACAATCTAATAGAATGACAAGAATCAACGTTTTGCTGAAATTTACGAGTCACATGTGGAAAGCCGGAAGCAGCTGTCGCGACGATGCCGCCAACCTTCGCGACAAGCAGCGCGCTCTAGCGCCGAAAAGTTTTTCGGCGATTAAATAAAAATGGAGATCTAACAAACGATGAAAATTGACTTACAATCACTAGCGATCGTCTAACAATCTAATAGAATGACAAGAATCAACGTTTTGCTGAAATTTATGAGTCACATGTGGAAAGCCGGAAGCAGCTGTCCCGACGATGCCGCCAACCTTCGCGACAAGCAGCGCGCTCTAGCGCCGAAAAGTTTTTCAGCGATTAAATATAAATGGAGCTCTAACAAACGATGAAAGTTAACTAACAATCACTAGCGATCGTCTAACCATCTAATAGAATGACAAGAATCAACGTTTTGCTGAAATTTACGAGTCACATGTGAAAAGCCGGAAGCAGCTGTCGCGACGATGCTGCCAACCTTCGCGACAAGCAGCGCGCTCTAGCGCCGAAAAGTTTTTCAGCGATTAAATATAAATGGAGCTCTAACAAACGATGAAAGTTAACTAACAATCACTAGCGATCGTCTAACAATCTATTAGAATGACAAGAATCATCGTTTTGCTGAAATTGACGAGTCACATGTGGATAGCCGGAAGCAGCTGTCGCGACGATGCTGCCAACCTTCGCGACAAGCAGCGCGCTCTAGCGCCGAAAAGTTTTTCGGCGATTAAATAAAAATGGAGATCTAACAAACGATGAAAATTGACTTACAATCACTAGCGATCGTCTAACAATCTAATAGAATGACAAGAATCAACGTTTTGCTGAAATTGACGAGTCACATGTGGAAAGCCGGAAGCAGCTGTCGCGACGATGCCGCCAACCTTCGCGACAAGCAGCGCGCTCTAGCGCCGAAAAGTTTTTCGGCGATTAAATAAAAATGGAGATCTAACAAACGATGAAAGTTAACTAACCATCACTAGCGATCGTCTAACAATCTAATAGAATGACAAGAATCAACGTTTTGCTGAAATTTACGAGTCACATGTGGAAAGCTGGAAGCAGCTGTCCCGACGATGCCGCCAACCTACGCGACAAGCAGCGCGCTCTAGCGCCGAAAAGTTTTTCAGCGATTAAATATAAATGGAGCTCTAACAAACGATGAAAGTTAACTAACAATCATTAGCGATCGTCTAACCATCTAATAGAATGACAAGAATCAACGTTTTGCTGAAATTTACGAGTCACATGTGAAAAGCCGGAAGCAGCTGTCGCGACGATGCTGCCAACCTTCGCGACAAGCAGCGCGCTCTAGCGCCGAAAAGTTTTTCAGCGATTAAATATAAATGGAGCTCTAACAAACGATGAAAGTTAACTAACAATCACTAGCGATCGCCTAACAATCTATTAGAATGACAAGAATCATCGTTTTGCTGAAATTGACGAGTCACATGTGGATAGCCGGAAGCAGCTGTCGCGACGATGCTGCCAACCTTCGCGACAAGCAGCGCGCTCTAGCGCCTAAAAGTTTTTCAGCGATTAAATATAAATGGAGCTCTAACAAACGATGAAAGTTAACTAACAATCACTAGCGATCGTCTAACAATCTAATAGAATGACAAGAATCAACGTTTTGCTGAAATTGACGAGTCACATGTGGAAAGCCGGAAGCAGCTGTCCCGACGATGCCGCCAACCTACGCGACAAGCAGCGCGCTCTAGCGCCGAAAAGTTTTTCAGCGATTAAATATAAATGGAGATCTAACAAACGATGAAAGTTAACTAACAATCATTAGCGATCGTCTAACCATCTAATAGAATGACAAGAATCAACGTTTTGCTCAAATTTACGAGTCACATGTGAAAAGCCGGAAGCAGCTGTCGCGACGATGCTGCCAACCTTCGCGACAAGCAGCGCGCTCTAGCGCCGAAAAGTTTTTCAGCGATTAAATATAAATGGAGCTCTAACAAACGATGAAAGTTAACTAACAATCACTAGCGATCGTCTAACAATCTATTAGAATGACAAGAATCATCGTTTTGCTGAAATTGACGAGTCACATGTGGATAGCCGGAAGCAGCTGTCGCGACGATGCTGCCAACCTTCGCGACAAGCAGCGCGCTCTAGCGCCGAAAAGTTTTTCAGCGATTAAATATAAATGGAGCTCTAACAAACGATGAAAGTTAACTAACAATCACCAGCGATCGTCTAACAATCTAATAGAATGATAAGAATCAACGTTTTGCTGAAATTGACGAGATGCATGTGCAAAGTCGTAACAGCTGCCGCAGCGATGCTGCCAACCTTCGCGACATGCAGCGCGCTCTCGCGCCGAAAAGTTTTTCGGCGATTAAATAAAAATGGAGATCTAACAAACGATGAAAATTGACTAACAATCACTAGCGATCGTCTAACAATCTAATAGAATGACAAGAATCAACGTTTTGCTGAAATTGACGAGTCACATGTGGAAAGCCGGAAGCAGCTGTCGCGACGATGCCGCCAACCTTCGCGACAAGCAGCGCGCTCTAGCGCCGAAAAGTTTTTCGGCGATTAAATAAAAATGGAGATCTAACAAACGATGAAAATTGACTTACAATCACTAGCGATCGTCTAACAATCTAATAGAATGACAAGAATCAACGTTTTGCTGAAATTTACGAGTCACATGTGGAAAGCCGGAAGCAGCTGTCCCGACGATGCCGCCAACCTTCGCGACAAGCAGCGCGCTCTAGCGCCGAAAAGTTTTTCAGCGATTAAATATAAATGGAGCTCTAACAAACGATGAAAGTTAACTAACAATCACTAGCGATCGTCTAACAATCTAATAGAATGACAAGAATCATCGTTTTGCTGAAATTGACGAGTCACATGTGGAAAGCCGGAAGCAGCTGTCGCGACGATGCCGCCATCTTCACTTGGCTTGCAGCGCGCTCTAGGGCCGAAAAGTTTTTCATTAATTTTACTAATAATTGAGCTCTAACAAACGATATAAAGTTACTAACAATCACTAACAAACGACTAACAATCGATTGGTTACGAAGAAAAGTTCGAATTCACCAGAAAACTATTTTCTGGGGCTAACTTTGGCATAAATTTTTTTTTTCGTTTTATTCAATAAATAAAGTCTAACAAACGCTGGGTTTTGTCTAACAAACACTAACAAACGACTAACAATCGATTGGCGTCGAAAAAAATTCGATATTCCCATTGTCGGCGGCTAAGTTTATGGAGCTGTGTGAGACCGTGGCCTAGCCCCCTACACAAACACTTGTTGCGCGTGACAGCGCGCAGAGGGCGGCATTCTCGCAAACGAGTTGGGTTGGGCATTTATGTTTGACTCACATAACGAACATTCGATTATAAGGGGCGTCCCTTATTTATTATTGAAATTAAAAACGAATTATTTTAGTTCGATGCGGTTTTTATACGCGTATCGCGTAGTTTAATGAAAATGGATCGATCGAATCCTATTGCGTTGTTGCTCTGTTTATCCCTTTGTTGCGGTAAGTGGGATTAAACGATATTAATTTTGACTGACCACGCGTTCCTGGCAACGCGTAATAAATACTCGATTCGATAGCCTTCTTTGTGTTGCGGGGGATTTCATTTATCTCCACGCATTTAATTTTGTGAAACCAAAGCTCAGCTGGCTCTTACGTTGACAGTTTCAGCATTAACGCAAGACGGAAGCCCCTGCCAGATCCCGCTGGTAGTGCGAAATACATGGTTCTCTTGGGAAAATGGCAAAAACACCCTCACCGAGATCAATGCCGAAACGATGACCAACAGGGGATATTGCGTTGCGATGGCGGAGAAAGAACGTTTGCACTATACGTTTGTATTCAAAAAAGACTCTTGCTACCATTGCGTCAAGCTCATCGTTCGCACCGTCAATGTCCTGGAAAAATATGAAAGTAAGCTGAAAATAAATCCATCTCTGCTTGTTTGCTGCTACAGCCGACGAGGATTCGGATAATTGTAGTAAAATACCAAAGTTCGCAAGCTCAATACCCTGTAGAAAATAAGTGAAGAAAAGTGCAATTTCCAAGATGTCACTTGAATCGATATCGGCAACAATCGAGCTACACAGTCATTTGTTTTCTTGTTTCACAGCGACGTGTGTTAACCTGGCGATTGGCCTCAATGCAACGGTGGAGAACGTTTGTCAAGGGTTGCAGGAAGATCAGCAACTGATAACATTGTTCTCGGAAAATTATGTGCCAGTTAATTGTAGATCTTCGCTAGAGGGAGTATGGCAATTCGCGTACCAAGTAAGATACATTTCTTATATATTTATATTTACATCTATATATTATATATGTATTACTATTTGTATTTATCCATTTATTTATACATCTGTGTACAAAGCTGGGAAGAACACGAGGCGTAGTATTCGAGCTCGACGTTTGATGCGAAATTCATACAATTATTTTACCTTTAAGAATCGATTTCAATTCAGAGGAGAGTGCAGCCATCCCGACGCGCAGATACGCTCTTGCCAGACTCCCGGTACGCAATTCCTCATCACCAACCAAAAGTTCAATATCACTTACAAAAAGTGTAGCAACATGAAAGGAACATTCGACGGGGGTAAGTAACCACGCTTCTTTCCCATAATTGAGTATACTATAAATAGCATTACTCGATAGTAGATATTCCTTTCGACAATTGAGCCAAATACGCCGTGTCTCCCTACCATTGAGAAAAAAAATCGCCTCGTTGCTCTCATACCGCATGGCACTAAACGCGATCTTGAATTTTCAGTGGTGGAATACAGTTGTTTAGGCGATTGGTTCGTGGGTAAAAATCACTTTTTCGCCGTGGCAAATACCAAGGAGTCACGTAAGGATGAGAAGTACCGTTGCTTCCTGAAAAATCGCGACGACGACCTCTTCATCGGCGTTTCGATAACGGCCGAGTGTAACACTCTGAGAACGGTTGAAAAAAGTCCGGAACGTTTGCGAATAACTCCCGTAAAAGCCGAGGTGGTCGTACCGGGGTGTAGACTGCCTCAGAATATGTCCGGTGACTGGATTAACACGGCGAATATAGATGCTGATTTGTTCATCAACGAGACCCACATAATCGAGACTTGGTATCCCGACGAAGGACGGTACAGGCGAACCATATACGTTTGCCGTGAACAAAGGGACAGTCGAGTGATGATGGCGCGACTTACCGTCGACGGATGGTACGCAAAAGATACACATATTTAACCCTAGGACCCTAGACATGGGTACCGCAAACCCCACATTAGTAGTGAGGTTTGCAACATGATTTTTCTTGCTTTGTTCAATCGCATTTTTCACGGTAAATATTTATATTAAGTTTTTCTCGCAAAGCATATTCCATTCGTCAGTTCTCGAGCGTTCGATTTAAAACAAAAAAAACTATCTACGACAAACAGTTCGTCAGCAGCGTTGATTTGAAGTGCTGGCGTGTGCGTAACCCCAGTGTAGGTTATTTGTTTCGTACAAATAATGTAGGGTCCTAGGGTTAACGCGATTGAAAAGCAAAGCCCGCTAAATGAGGTGAAACTTTGCGAGTTACTGCGCTCTGTGGGCATTTTTCAATTTCCGCGTTTACACAGATCAAGACGTGTAAATTACGAGAAAAAAAACCAAGGATCGGCGCGATATGCTATTCCGCGGGATTAATAGTAGCTAAAAGACGAAGAGATACTCCAAAAGTTGATTGAACACCTCAAGTAGTAGTGTTGCTGCAAGAAGAAACAGTGATTTGTAGCCAAGGGTGAAGTTCCGAAAAGCCCCCTAGGGACGGGAGGGACTTTTCGGGACTTCACCCCTCGATTGGAGGGGGCCTCGATTGGGCTGAAATTTTACGCAGACTATCCGTTTAATATTTTTAGAGATGCCCTAAAAAGATTTTTGGCGACGCGCCATAGTTTTCGAGATATCGATTTTTGATAGTTTTTTTTTTCTACTGCTGTCTAGCTTACCGGCTCAGCTCTGTCTATAATTGTACATGTTATCGAGCACTCCGCTTTGTGCGAACCACAAAGACAAGTCTAGACGATAGAAACCCCTCTCCCATCGCCACCGTGGCCGGTTACCAAGGATTATAAGGAGATACCGTGCAAAACACGAAAAAATAAATAAAAAACTAGAAACCGAAGAAAAAAATACCTCTAACGATTTGAAGCTAATAAACTAACCATAGAGATCTATTACACCTCCAAAAAATGAACTGTGGAAAAACAACAAAATAAATCCACGATGCTCTGTTTCTATCTCAATATTGCGCGTTGTGGCACGCCCACGCTAGCATTTTACGCACATCCGAGGTGTCACGGAGGTGTCTACCGCTCGCACAGAACGGGGAGCGCGATAACATTATATAGGTATATCTAGAAGTGTAAGCCTGTTATAGATATAGTAGAAACGGTGTAAAAAAAATAACTTTCAAAAATCGATATCGCAAAAAGTATGGCGCGTTGCGAATAATCTTTTTAGGCGATCTCTCAATATATTAAAAAGAAGGTCTGTGCGATCGAGGGGGGCTTTTCGGAACTTTTTCCATAGCTTAAGACAATACGACCGTACGACCTCTTTCCAGCCAAAAGGATTACGTATGCTTCGATTTTGTACCGAGACATCATAACGTCATAAGGTACAGACGTGGACTAGCCGTTATCAGAGACGACTTTCACACGGTATGCTCCTGGGTGCAGTTTCAGAATAAAGTTGATTGGCGATACGATCTATTTTTGGGTAAGTAAGGCAAAGTCCCGAATACGATTCGCCATTATCGATACGATCAAGTGTAACGCGTTGTGTACGCGTTGTCTTCAGCGAAAAATCCTGTACCCGTAAGATGTCCCGTGGCTGGAAAATACACGTTCCAGCAGAAAGGCGAGAATCCATTTGAGACAAGAATCCTCGGTGGTATTACGTTGTCCCCGCGTCACAACACGAACTGCACCTTCAAGACGTCCGACTTTTCGGTATGCGACGCTGAACAAAAAGAGATCGCGATTGACGAGACCTATTGTCTCACCGTGGATCATTTGGGACGTCCCAGGGACATTTACAGTGAGTCGTGGTGCCAGTGTTCAGGATTAATTATGCGTTGCGTCCACTTTTTTGTTTGTCCTCACAAATTCAATTGGCAAACGCAGGCGAGCCCGACTATAGAATGAAGTGCATTGGTTTCTGGAAGGAGAATCTCAAATCGTATCTTGTCACGTACGACGAACTCGATCCGTTCAGCAAGTATCGTTGTTGGGTTTATCAAAGAGCGGATTTGAACAGAGTTCTCATGTCCCAAGCCGTCGGCCCGTTTTGCTCCCTCAACCAGGACGTGGGAAGCTACAATTGGACCCAGGGCGCCGCAGTCGCTATTGATATGAGGGTAAGGTTCGACACATTCCTCGTTTGCTCATTTAAATCCCAGAGACACGATCGAACCAAGTTACTTCTGTCACGCAAATTGTATTGTAATTTATAGTGCCTCTTGCCAAAATGAAAAAATGCGGCATGGCGTAGGCGAAAAAAATGTAGACGCGGTGTTTTTCTCTCGGCAGTGCCTCGTTCGTTTTTAATTGCGTAACGTCGCTGCTATCCAAAGGCTTATTTTTTTCCCAAATTGCCGTCGTCAATCTCTAGAAAGAATATCTAAAAACGTTGGCGTGACTTTCACAACCAAAAAGATTTGACCAATAAAAAATAATTGATTTTCGTTTCGTTCCAACGAAGCAACCTTCAACATCATTCCAAAGTAAGCGCCTCTCAACGTTAATGATGAATTTCACAGGAGTACGAGCGCGAGCGCGACCAGTGCCCAATGTATTTCGACGATGGCACCGATCCGTGGGCCGAATCTTCAAGCTCGATCAAAGTATTTCATTTCAGAGACGGAGCGAGTGGCCTGAAGTCCTCCCTTTTATTATGCGGCCTCGCCCTCTCAACCTTAGTTTTTTTATTTCCCAACAATTAACGAATTTTGGCATCTCCATGTCAAAATGTGAACAAGAACATATCGGATAGTTCGTATCTACGTACATGCGACGTATTATCACAAGGCCGGTTAGAAAAAAAAAAAAAAAAAGAAAAAAAAACATTCAAACAAACAACAATAGCACTTGACGTCTCAATTGCGTTGATCCCCGGAATTCGTCAACTACTTGCTAATCGAAATGGCTTTATCCCGAGCAAGGCCAAGACGTTTTTCTTTTTCCAAATGCCACATTAGTTACGCTGTTCGAAGTGAGAAGTTTGCGAAAATAATTGCCCGGAAAGGACTTTAACAAAAAAACTGGTAACAAGGGCTCAGCCTTGATGTTGGCAATTTTACGTGCAAAAGTACACGAATTTCAATCACCGAATCCAAAGATAGGATCTTTTTTAACCGTGCTAATTAAATCGTGCGTAACTCTGGGGCGGCAGGCTCATCCTTTTGGGCCGCTTTTTATCATGTCGAATACGTAACATTTTTACGAAACGATCTAGCAAGGCGCCAAGGTAATTACGCTTTCCGGTAACGATTGATCCCCGCAGTTGCGTAAAAAAACATTAGGATGCCGCTACGCCGCAGTGTTCAATGCTAAGTAATAAGTTTAAATCTACGGGAGAAAAGATCAACCCTAAATTGTACAGGCTTTGATTATTCTCTTGTTCGTAATTCCGTCCATTTAAAATAAGAACGTACAAATTTTGACAATTTTTCAATCGTTACATAAATCGACGTTCTTCACTCGAACGTCTTTTCTTTTTAAATAACATTTTTTTACGCACTTTATTGTGCTCGTGGTGAAAAACGCGAGCAACTTTTAGATACGCAGTATGAAAAGTGCAAGGGAAGAGAAGCACATATCTGTTTATCGATGCAATTCTCTAATGCTAGCTAGTATTACTTATTTTTTGTACACATTAATCCTAATCCGTTGGACATTCGTAATTGTTATTGATTCGTACAGTCGATAAAGGCTTATACGAATTTTAATGACAACAGATGCAGTGTAAGGACATTATATTGAGAAGAATAAAATTATATGTTGAACGATTATAAATATAGTGTACAGTTTATCATATACGCCGTAAGCCTTTCTGCGTTCTACTTCGTCCAGCTGACCTTCGGTATGTCAAAGTGTTCCGTCAGGCTGTCCAAGTGTCGGTTGAATTCTTCCACTCGTTGTTTGTGAGTCATTGAGGCTTTCTGCTTTATCCGTTCGTTTTGCTGCAAACGTGTGTTTACTCTTTAGGCAATATTTGAGGTCGCTCGGAGGAATAAGAAAAATCGTGACTTCTTTTTGTTATTGGACAATGCTCGTTCCTGGGTTTTTGGCTCTCTTAATGAAAAAAGCAGTCACTTGGGGTTCCGTAACTTCCTAGATACGCCCATAATAGTACTGTTGAATTTAAACTTTTGTGACGTTTACAAAGTTTTGTTCTGCCCGGGGTTTCGGAATCAATAGAATTTTAGAAACTATAGGATTTTAGGCACAATGGTATTTTGGAAACGATACTATTTAACAAATATCAATAATTATCAATATCGGACGTGTGAAACATTGTAAACGATAGTATTTTAGCAACATCGATCATTATCAATACTAGATGTATGAAATACTGGAAACAATCGTATTTTGGTAACCATAGTATTCTACGAACTGTAGTGTTTAGAAACGAAAGTAATTTTTATTAATAATAGGATTTTAGAAACATCAATAATTACCAACATGAGGAACACTTGGAATAGCCTTTCTTTTTTTTTTTCACGAATGAAAGCGCTCATTATGGCGGGACATACATTTAGACGGGAAACGATTAAGCAATTCTGAGGAATTTTTTAAACTGCGAAATAATTATTCTATATTTATCAGACTGTGGGTATACTTTAACAGCATAATTATGTATACAAAATGATTTTTTTCAAATCCATTTATCATAAAAATGGCAGAGCTGTGGCAGAGTGTTGCAGCAAGGTTGCAGCGGGAGTTACCAATCTGCGTGCAGTCGAGCTTCCCGTAGACTTTTTTTCCGAGACAATTGTCATGAAGTAGAAGGTAGCAATATTATCAATATTTCTACCAAATTTTGACTCAATCAGTTGTATAGTTTTTGAGTAATCCTGTAGCTAATTTCGTTTTGAAACTTTGAGAAAATAGTCTACATATATAGTTGTATCGTTTAACGAGAGAAGAAAAAGAAATCGATTTTTTGATAATTGTAAATGTATATCCTGCCTTAATAGCCATGTTCATAAATTACTTCAAAGTCTCGAGGCAAAGAGTTACGTCACAAAGATTTACGTCTCTGATTTAACAGCAGTGGCAAAATCAGAAAGGCTTCCAGCGTTATCCTTGACATGAGTCATTTGCATCTCAAACCACCCCTGAATCTTTATTTCAAAGTTTTCATTAAATTGTAGAGATTATAATATTGAGTTTTCTGTGTTTACGTTATAAGGTTGCTCGAAAATAACATCCCGTTTCCACTTTAACGTGGGCGACTTGAATAGCAGCACATTCACACACAACTTACCATCTTTTCTTGCATTTTTTGGAACGCTAGCTCAGCTTTTGTTCTGTGGATCTCCACTGTTTTAGGCTTCTCCTCTTCGATGATCTTGGAAACCTCGCCTAATTTTTTCTTCTTTTCCTTATGCTTTTTCCTGCAAGAACAGAACGAGGTACACTTATAGCGGCGAAAATTTTTCTTCTCTTTTGCTTGATAAAAAGAGAAACAATGAGAAGCAAGTGATGCTTGTTTACTTTTTGCTGATGGTCTCGTCGTTCTTTAATTTCAGGGCTCCTCTTGCGACATGCGCATAGGGATCGTCCTCCGATTGCGAAGGCATTGCACAATCTCAGTCTTCGAGAATTGACAACGGTCTTTTTGTTTTTTTTTCTTTCGCCAGTCCGGAAATTCAGCGAGAAGCTTAACCTCTTTGCGATTTGCAGATTCTCTTTATTTACGGCTAACCAAAATAACTGACGACGTCATATGATCGCGGTGTAACATCATTGAAACGCATATTACCGCCACCTGGTGGCAAATTTTCGGTCCAGTTCAAATGAATCGTCCCAATGTAAAAGCATGCTAAAATATGAGAGCCTCTCGATCCCCACCATTCGACCGCCGCCATCTTGGTATTTCCGAGATGACGGAGTTGGCGCCTCCCTGGCTATATACGTTACGCGCTGTTGCTGCGGTAGGACGCATCGTACTGTCTCTTTCCATATCGTTTGTTCAACAAAGACAGAGGGCGCATATGTCGCAGCCCGACTGTTATGCGTAGACGCGCCCTCAATCTTCAGGTCTCTTTTTGCGGGTCATTCCCGTGTGCAACACTGTCGGAGGCCGCGCGCGCAACATTCGATTAGTCATAAAAAAACGTTTCATCGCTCATGGTATAAATTATGATTATTAATAGGCGAACGAGCAGGGCTGGAATATACATGTAGCTAAATAAATATAATTTTTGAATTACGATTGTACGTGAACAAATGAATTATGCTATTTGGTTTCCGAAGAAAACTAAAACTCATCAAGAGCTTACACCTAGTTGAAATTTTTCAATTAATCGATTTTTCGTTCTCCATGGATTTTCAAAATATAACATTTCAAAAATATTGTAAAAAATTTCGCGTTGTCCGTTCAAAATTGAGGGAGTGATGGGCGTTCATGGGCGGACTCCGCGAAGCGGCGACCTTTGAACGCGTTTTTCACAAAATGCCCTTCTCAAAAGCAGTCACGACGATATCGCAAAATCCACCGCACCGATCAACTTCAAATTTGACAAGCATCCTTTACATATCACAAAGTGGTGTTTTCACGAAGTCATTTTTTACCTTAAATCGAGACTTTTACTCTGGACTGCAGCCAGTTTTGCACAAATCAATATTTTATTGAATCCTTCGGCCAAGCACTATATACTTTCATGCAAAAACTAAATGCGTTTGATGTTTTTATTTCTGGCGATTTGTTTCCGAGTAGCAGCGGAGAACTACCACATTTATAAATATTTTTCAATACAAAAATAGTAAAAACCATACCATGATGTAAAAGAAGAAAACAAAATGTAAACCTGCACACACACACACACACACGTTTACTCAGGAAAATTTGTCGAAAATTCCTCTTTTCTCCGGCCACGAGTTCGGTGTAACCCGTTAATGATCGCACGATCTCGTTCCTAATTGTTTCGTAGAGAAAATAAAATAGATTTTTGATCAATCAAGGATCAGGCATAGAGGAGTAACGAATATTCGTCAAAAGACCGTATCTTTATCATTATTCGCAATACAGTACATCAGTTTATGTCTTTATATATACATAACACAACGGTCATATGACACTTTTTTTCAATCAGAGGATGATAAACCAACGTTATATCGTTAATCTTTCTAAATTCATTATATAAATGTTCAGTTATATGTATATATGTATGCGGTGAATATGCGGCGGCGGCGGCAACGGCGGCGTCTTTAGCTATCTTTTTTTTTCCATAATATACGAGATCTAAATTGTGAATTCTCAAGGGTCACTAGTTATTTCTGTCCCCTTCATCGTTACTTCAAGACTGGATTTACTTGTATAGTGATATAATACGTATATATGTATGTATAATACGTTTAGCGCCAGGTAGGGAGAGAGAGGGAGGGAGAGAATGAATCGTATCAGCTACCCGATAACGCAATCCTGAGTACAATCATGTTGAATTGGCTAAACGACGACAAATAATGATCGAAACAATGAGCACGAGAACCCAGTAACGGAAAAAAAAAATTTATTAAAAAAAATGTCCTCTTACAGCCTAACGTGCCCGCGGTGATTGTGCCGTTTAATAATAATTCGTATGAACTTTCCTCGCGACAAGCAATTATATCCGATCGTCTGCGCACGACTTGCACCATCGGTGCATACATTATATACTTGATAGCTTTTGAAGCGAACGTTGAAAAAACCCGTTTCATTCTTTTTTCCTTTGTACCTCTCGTGTAAACTATAGTGACGCTCTATGAACAAAACAATCACGAACATTCAATCATCGCACAATTGTTCCCGATCTCTAGTATTCGATTGATTTCATTATCTTATATTTCATTTGTTTTTTTTTTTCTCTTCGATATTTGGTTGCCATTCGTGATCTTGAACCGTCATGTTGGGAAACGTACGAGGAGAGTAAACGAGGGGATTAGCGAACGCCGCTTTTCGAATGAGCTATAAGCCATTGGAGAGTTATGTCTATGTTGTCCTTCTCTTTGCACGAGATACTGTAGCAACAGATCTCGCGATCTTGAATGGCGGAAAGATTCCTGAAAAATAAATGCCCAAATGAGGGACGCTTGAGAAATGTTGCGTGTTCGCTCAGAGGTAGGACGGTGCGTTTGCGCATCCAAAATATACCCACATTCTATCTATCAGTCCATTCTCGTCGAGAGCGTGCGGCAGGTCCCTCTTATTGCCGAGAACCAGAACAGGAATGCTGGACAACTGGGGTTTGTCCAGTAGATTGTGCAATTCGTTGCGACTAGCTTCGATTTTTTCAGAATCCGCCGCGTCCACCATATAGACGATGGCGTTGACTCCTCTACAGTAACGCTCCCACATCGATCTGAATCTTGGTTGGCCTCCGATGTCCCACACCTTGATGGTTACGTTGCCCTTGGTGATTTTGCGCATGTTGAAACCCACCGTCGGTATCATGTCTTCGCTGAACTGACCGGACTGGAGTACCCGTAAAACACATTGATTACGGTAGAATCGCAATTTACGAGAAAAGCAAAGAGAACCAACAATACGTATCGATGTTTCGACAGCCGGCAAATAATTCTATTTCGTCCGAGTTACAGAGCGGGGAGAGGGCAGCAAGAGGGGGGCGGGGGCGGGGACGGCCGAGTGTATCTAACCAAATTTTTTTTTACCCTACGATTCGCTCGATTTTCGTCGATCCTTCTTCGTATTACTACGATTTTGGTGACGTTATTTGCAATTATCAGCCGTGGCCTATTTCAATGCGGAGACAAAAGGTATCGAGTACAATGGATTTATGCGAAAAAAATGACGGCATACCGCTATGACATTAACGAAAGTTGTCTTCCCACTGTATTGCAACCCGACCAGAGTAAGTTCCATCTCTTCCTTCCAGAATAGAGACTTGAACCAGTCGAGGATCCGATTGATTAACGCCAGCATCCTGGATTTCGAAATTCGGAAATCCCGTGGACACCGAATAAAGATATACGTTTTTCTTTTCAAAACCCTGCCTCAATGCACCGCACTTGAAGTTTTTGACATGTAGTAGTCGTCGCAACGGAGCGACGTCACCCAACACAATCAAAGTGTCGTTGGTGTCGTCGTGTACGATTAACAACAAGGTGTGTTCGTATCCTATCGCGTCTCTGGGAGAAGATATGCGCGCTACTTATATTACCGGTAATATTTCGCGCCTCGGCGCCGTCATGGCCTCTGCACACTGCGCGCGATTTGCGATGAGCGATATCCAATGGGAGCTCAGGTATTCCAGAAACCCCCTGGCAAAGTGAAACTCCCATTGGATATCGCCCCCATCGCTCGTCGCGAATTGCGTGCAGTATGCAGAGGCCATTACTCAGCCGATCGGTCATGTATCTTCGTCGTCGTCACCGCCCGCGATTTAGTCAAACTATCATTTAAGGGGGTTCAATGCATTTTCTTTGTTATCTTAGCGCGACACCGATTCGTGCTACTTGCAATTATCGGACGGGAAGGCACTCTCGAGTGACCGCAGTGAAAGAAAGACCTTTTATGTTTCTCGGCAATAAACCAAAGGCGAAAAACAAACATTTATTACAACGGAAAAGTTCGTCCAAAAGTTTAGGAGGTTATATTGGCACTCGAGTTTTCCTTGAGGGTCTGGGAGGCTGCGTCGCAGCACGTATTCCGAATTCCTCGCACATCGCCATTAAGGGGGGTGGAGGAGATATCTTTGTAACGTAAAGAAGAGCTTACGACCGAAAATGACCCAACGAGGAAGCTGAGGAACTACTCAGCTTCCTCTATGGCCCCGGAATTGCAGGGTAATCGGTAGGCCGTTTAGTGACGAAATTCTTGAGTCGTGACATTTTTAACGCATTTTCCCGAAAACCACTTCTTCGTGAACTTTGTACCAGATAACTGAAAAACGGACCGATCGATCGTTTTGAAATTTTGCATACCTTTAGATAATACAATTACCGCCCATGGGAGTCTAAAGTTTCTTGAATTTCATTTTTAAAAATTCCTTTTTCATTAACAAATACTGTAGTAAATATTTCATGGGAATTTTTTTATTCACGTAGTATTTTTCGAATGTTTATTTCTCTTTCAATTTTTTATGTTCACATGGAACATGTGGTCTTGGGCAATCTAAAAGTCCACAAGGTTCTGATGTTTCAGATCAATGCAGCAGACGCTAGGTTGTACGACGTAAAACAACTCAGGTGAAAAAAAATGGAAAAAGTTCAAAATGCAATAATATGTACATGACATTTTAATTATGTTCAATAAATAGTTTGGACAGCAAAAAAATCTTGTAAATTCGCGGATTTTTGGCTCCTCAAAAGGACCCCCCCCCCGCCATTTCCAGTGAACGTGTGGGTCTCTCCCATGACTTGTTTCATAGCACACACTTCAAACGAAAAAAAGTTGTATTCCAATGTCGCACGACCGTGCGCGTTTTTGTAACTTGTACCGACCGATGGTACGAAAAACAGGATTGAGATGGAAGATAGATAATGAAAAACAGTCACCTTTCGCGGCGCCAGGCGCCAAGCAAGATCGAAGTGAGAGCGAGAGAGAGTTAGGCGAGCGTCACTTAAAAAAATTGTCAATACGAAAATAGTCGAGGCTGTAAACAATAAATGTTAAGTGAATATTCCAAGGGAATCGCTGTTGAGAGCTGGTCGTTGGAAGCTCGAACGAAACCGATGAATTTCATCGAAAGGAGAAGCACCGGATGTACGGGCTCGGTTCAATAGTACGATCCCATACCTTTAACCTGAAAATATCGAGGGAAGGAGAGAGAGATAGGGAGAGAGAAAAGGATAAGAAAATCTAACATGACGTCTACTCCGATTCCCAAGAAGGTTTCATACTTCTACAACCCAGACGTGGGTAATTTCCACTATGGTCCGGGTCACCCGATGAAACCGCACCGGCTCTCCGTCATTCACAGTCTGGTGCTGAATTACGGGTTGCACAAAAAGATGCAGATATATCGTCCTTACCGAGCGAGTACCCACGACATGTGTCGCTTTCACTCGGACGAGTACGTGGAATTTCTGCAACGCGTTACACCCCAGAATTTACAGGGCTACACCAAGTACCTGAGCCACTTCAACGTCGGCGACGATTGTCCAGTCTTCGAGGGCCTCTTTGACTTTTGTTCCATGTACACTGGCGCTTCGCTCGAAGGCGCCACCAAGCTCAACAACAATTGCTGCGACATCGCCATCAATTGGAGCGGCGGCCTTCATCACGCGAAAAAGTTCGAAGCCTCGGGCTTTTGTTACATAAACGACATAGTTATAGCTATACTGGAGTTGCTCAAGTATCACGCGAGGGTGCTCTACATAGACATAGACGTGCATCACGGCGACGGTGTGCAGGAAGCTTTTTATCTGACCGACCGAGTGATGACCGTGTCGTTTCACAAGTACGGCAACTACTTTTTTCCTGGCACTGGAGACATGTACGAAATAGGCGCTGAGAGCGGCAGATACTATTCCGTCAACGTGCCGCTGAAGGAGGGCATCGACGACGCCTCGTATGTTGCTCTCTTCAAGCCGGTCATCGCCAATGTCATGGAATTTTTTCGACCCACTGCCATTGTTCTCCAGTGCGGCGCCGATTCACTGGCCAACGATCGACTCGGCTGCTTCAGTCTCAGCACCAAGGGTCACGGCGAGTGTGTCAAGTTTGTCCGCGATTTAAATGTGCCGCTGCTGACGGTCGGCGGTGGCGGTTACACCCTGAGAAACGTCGCGCGCTGTTGGACCTACGAGACCTCGTTGCTAGTGGATGAGCAAATAAGCAACGAGCTTCCTTACACGGAATATCTGGAATACTTTGCCCCGGACTTTACGCTGCATCCGGAAGTCGTCACGAGACAGGACAACGCCAATGGCAAGCAGTATCTCGAGGTCATAGCCAAACACGTTTACGACAATTTGAAGATGGTTCAACACTCGCCGAGTGTGCAGATGCACGACGTACCGTGCGACGCGCTCCCACCCGAAGAGGACAGGCAGCCCGAACCTGATCCCGACTCGAGGCTAAATACCCAAGATACCGACAAGATCGTCGAGCCCGCCAATGAATATTACTCAGGCGACAAGGATCAGGACAAAATGGACCTTGCGGATACGTGATCGCGCCAATTCCGTCTTCGCGAATATATACGCTCCCGATTTGTAAATAAACCGACGCGAAAGCTTGTAAATACTTCTAGAACGTTACGAGTTTTGTCTCACTCCGGATACAAGCTCCTTCTAACATAAATTACCAATAAATATACTTCTATACATTTTCAATTATTTCAGAGCGTTTCTCTTTCCTTCCCGTGCGTATATATGTGTATATATATATATTCGACTATTTCGTATCTTGGAAATTTCGAGTTGAAAATGAGCCCGAGTATTGAACAATTTTCCGCTAGCGAGAACCCAAACAACCTCGCTAGCGCCTTCGATCGAATCACATTTGCATCTACGAACTAATAATCTATTATTAATCAAATAATTATGTTCGATTCGTTTCACGATATTGATGATTGTCACTTCGTATTACAACTTTCGGAAAAAAAAATAGAAAATGATTGGTGCCTTGGTGATGGGTTCCCACTTTCAAGAGGAAGATCCCTTTAAGCAGCTAAAAATAAGCGAACTTTAAAGATTTTTCCCGTCGAAACTATTCATGCTACATAAGTGAAATTTTATGTACATTCATCTTTTGATTCTCCTGTCAATATTATTATTAATTAATCTTTCTTATAAAATCATGTAATAATATGTATGTGAAATTTTAATTAAGTACAATCAATAGTTTTGAAAAGTGGCGTATGTTCGGTTGTCTAAAGGGATTTCCCCCCTTAATGAGTATGGGGTCTTTCAGAGATATCACACGTCAAGTATTCAGGGATGGAATTTATTGTCATTCTTTTCTTCAGTATGCATTAGGCAAGTTTATTGTTTAACGTCGGACAGCGCATCGTCTAGCTTGTATGACATAATAAAACAATGGTAGTATGTACGAACGAAGGATGAATAATATTAATAGGAAAGTCGGGGCGGAATACCTACATGAGCGAAGAGCAATAATAACGAATACGCGTATCTCTGTTTCAGGTTCTATATTACGCTATATCACAGAGAACTTAACCATGTCCGGCTTATGTACACCGCCGTCACGCGGTGGGGTCAATTCACAAGTAGAAGTAGCGTTCTTCATTTGCATCATACATTTTTTTTAACGAAAGAAAGAAAAACGGCCGATCGTTTTTCCCCCGCTCTCTCTCTCTCTCTCTCTCTCTCTCTTTCTCTCTATACCACTGAACGTGACTAATGCAATAAATTAGGTAAACGTAATTTAACGATCCTAAGCCTATGCATCACTTAGACTGCAATATAACTATACAGGAAGAAGAAAATGTATCGAAAAATAATACGTTAGAAAAATACTCATAGTACGAGGAACGCAAATATATTCCAACTCGTTAGGCTCGATAATAAATAGAGTATAAGCGAATGTATTCTGTTTTTCTTCTTTCCTTTCTCCGACGCTATCTCTCCGTTTCTCTTTCTCTCCGCTCCTTCATTTCTCGTATACCCAAAGCAACATACCGTGTATTCATGGGCGTTTGCGTTTCTTTCGTTTTTTGTCTCTTTTTCAGTCTCATGATAAAAGCAATTCCATCTATGGCGTTACGCTTAATCAAATTTTCAATCGAGTTGAAGGCGTGTCAGAGTGGGAAACCCAAAATTATGTACAGACGACGGGGCAGCGATATTTCGGCCGGATGCGAACCGGATAGGGTTTCGCATCGTTATAACCTCGCGCGGGATGGGGAGGGGTGAGGGCGCTTGCCCGGCCTCTCTCCACGGTTCGACTGACTAGATGCCATTGTTCTTGCTCACTCAACCACCCACCAAACGTATGTCATGTACGATCAACACTGTGGGCGCATCTCAGGTCTCAAAGTGTTTGTAGATGCTCGTGACGTAGGTCATGACCTGCTGCCAATCGGGTCGCTCCAGTTGGCACATTTCTCCGATATTCTGAAAATCCCAAGTTACCCGTAAGTACGATGTACCGGTAAATGTCTACAGAGTCATTGATAGGATTTCACGAGCAGAATTTTCCAAATACGAATTTCCTCTCTCTTTGAAAATATCTTATTGACCACCGTGGCGCGCATTGATTTCTTTTAAACAAGAATAAACTTTTTTATCGGGATAGTGAAAAATTGCAATCTGCCAGTATCGTCATAATCGAAGAAACCGTAAAAATATTTAAAAAATTAAGCAACGCCAGCCGAAAATATTTGAGTAAAGAATGGATCGGAAGAAATTGTAAAAAAAAAGTACATGAGCTGTAGGAATTCGTGACTTGTTTCAAGCTTATCTATAACTGGGCATTCTACTTTGAGATATTGGGTCGTTAGAATTTGTCGTCCTGCGTGGGCATAGTGACTCGGTGCAAATGCTTACCAGCGTCGTAGGTATACCGACGCTCTCAGCTGCGGAAAAGGCGATTGAGAAATTGCGTTTCTTCTCGGACGGCGTGAGGGAATCGTAGGGAACTTTGTCCGGTAAATAAGAATGTAGAATAGCGCAGAGAGCGAGACCGTCGTTCCACGAGCTACTGAAGTTCGTTATGTCGATGTTCCGATAGCCGAGGGTCTTGTTCTGACACCATTTGAGCAGCGCGTTCCTCTTCGATCCGCCATTCTTCACGAGGCCGCAAAGTGGATCCTTACGCTCGGAAAGATCGGTTATGCTGTTACGTCGCACAAAGTCGATCGCTTTTGCGTTCAATGCCGCCGAATCGAGCAGCTCACCGGGGCTCATTCCACCCACGGGTACGGATGACTTGCTTTCTGCATTATTCACGAAATTACGGATTAAAATCGTTCGTATGTTATGTTATCCGTATCGTATCCTATTCCAATAAACGAGCAAAGCTGCTTGGTTTTTTTTTTCGTCATAGAATTAATCTTAAAAATGCGCACGAGGAATTTCGTTTTCGTGAAATGGAACGAATCTACGGGCTGTAGATTCGAGAGCGAGAAAACAATTTAGCCACTTAGGGGTCGGGTTTCTACGAACTGAATAATATATTGCTACATTTTAAGGTAATCCTATCTCTTCACACTAGTCATACGACTGATCATACTTGAGACTTGTACGATTTATATTTTAAACATGTGCAAAAAAAATAATATGCAATAACTAAAATGTTCCACGTGTAAACTGTTTAATGAATGCTCACATTTAATTAGACAAATGAAAAATGGTCATTTCAACGATTCGCGCAGTATTTATAGGTTTGATATTTGGCAATATTGGTTCTATCTCCGTCTCTTTTTACTCAACCAGCCGAGTTTAACCTGTATGCTTTTCAACGTCGATCTGTCAAAACAATGTCAGCTGCGGGAAATATAAAGAATTGATTATTTTTAAGAATCTGAGGGATTCCCACTATTATATACACTTTTATAGCGACCGGAAATTGTTTGTTCGTATGTCGTCTCAGAATTGATTCACAAACATACGCAATTTTTATTTTTTTCCTCTATAATTAGGTCGATAACCGACCCTGACATTTTACAGAGACGATTATTGATATATTTAGTGAAGCACGTAAAAAAAGAAGAAAATCCTATTGATTGAAGCCTGACGATAGGATTACCTCAGGTGGAAAAAAAAAAAAATTGCCAAACGTTCATGAGGAGAAGCCGCTGCTCGCGGCTGCAGCCAATTCAATTACCTGACAGTGTTTTTCTATTGTTCGTCGTTTGCGTCTTGTTATTGTTGGTCGTATGGCTGGTAACTATCAGATTGTTCATCTGTTGTTGATCCCGAAGGGGAGCTTTCAGCGACAGTATATCGTTTGTTCCTACGGAATTGATGGAGGATGTTGAACTGCTTCGACTTCCCGGTCCTACGCATAGGGCTGAATTAATAACGTCAGCGTCGAGCATCGCGTACGCTCGTCCTAGTGTAGTCTCGTCGATCTCGCCGTCGGCGCACGTACCGGCTTTCGCCTGTTTCGTTGCGTTCTCGATACTCTCGATCAGACACTTGACCGACAGCCTCGAGTCCTGTCTCGATATGTTTGCGGCTTTTCGCCGCGCCGCCATTTCCTGCTGTACGCTCGTCAAAACGCTCTGTTGGGTTTCTGTCGGCGTGCTAGCCGGCCTCGGTATCGGTGGTGGCATGCTCTTTTGATTCGCTGAAAATTCAAACCAACACACATATTTCTACTTGGTGAGTGCAGAAGGTACGCCGCGATTTGTACAACTACTCGAGGAAAACTCAAACAAGTTGAGTGCGTCACAGACAAAAAAAAGCAGCTCGAAGCACACACAATGAAAGGTGAAAAATCGCAATATTCAACGGTTATCAACGAACGGTGGGAGAGAGCTCGGAAACACGATTTCTCGTCCGAAAACTTTATTCTCTCATCTATTTTCAAGCCACACGCATCGGAGTAATGCGACTTGCCAATTCTTTTCAGTGTAACATCGCAGGATACGAATTCTGCAGCAGGGCTGAATTTCATGTAACTATAAAGTTTTAACGACGTTCAAGTTTGCATCGTTGAAATGCAACAATTGTTTTTTTCTCCTTCTTCTTCTTCTTTTGCTTCTTCTTCACACTGACGTCGTGAATCTCTAACGAGGATAAACGTACAAGTGATTTTTAGAGCCTCGTTCCGCCAAAAAGAATTTTTATCAATCGACACGAATCAATTTCCATTGCGTTACAACGATGCAATCTTCACCATCATCTTTTTATTTCAAGGTTTCCGTCTTCGCTTGGGAACTTAATAATTTCGTCGTTGCAGCCCTCTCCCCGCCCTATTGCTCTAACCCCATGGTTTAAAAATCCACGACAATACTTGAAACAACAACAATGTATATGTCGGAGTGATCATGGGATTGAAGTTTGCATCGTTGAAATGCAATGAAAATGAATGTATTGCTTCAATTTCGTTGAGTGGATTTTGTCTGTAAAAATACCTCAACCTTTTTATTTAAAGCTGTGCAACATAATTATGCCGCAAACGATTTTGCATACAAAAGAGTGGATTCCGACCATTCAAACTTTAACACCGCGAATAATCATCATATCATACGGAAGATATATTTATGACGTACGATCTATAAAGACATAGTGATTAGGCAGAAAAGCCACACGAGTAACGACAACGTCTGGGAAACACGAGGACGGAGAAAAAAGCATAAATTCGTGCATTCCGTAACGTACGACGTTGAAATTTTCATTGTTGAAACGTAACGATTTTTCAAATTTTCTCATGCTTTATTATTATTATTCAAAAAGAAAACCTTTTTTTTTGCCAATTGTAGTCGCAAATGTCTAATGAGAATACCCAAAGTATTTCGGGAATTTTCATAGCCTAAATCGACAAGAAAAATGTTTATCAATTGAAAAGAAGTAATTTTTGTTGCGCCCCAACTATGCCAATTTCGAGATCATGCGTAAAGTCTTGTGCGATAATGCGGCAATGGGCGAATGACGAAACAACAAGCGGATACACGTGTAGCGAGAGAGTACAACGCTCAACATAGTAAGTAACGAAAAATCGTCGACGTCCAAAGAATCGGCAGATGACACGAAAGAAGACGCACAGAACAGGACTGTTGGGAATTTTCACCATGTTCCCGAGTCGTTTGTGAGAAGGGAATTTCGGATGTGAAACTGTGTGTATTTTGGAGCACTTGGCGTGCCGACTTACGGGCATTCCCTCTCGTTATTCCCAATGGCCCGTCACCGCCGCCGCTGCCGCTTCGTCGGAGCTCGACGTCTTCCGCCATGGGCTCAAATTTCTCTTTCAAAGAGTACGTACGCCCAATTGGTATGACTCTGAGAGATTCGGATATTGCCATGGGTTCGCTCCTGGCGACTGGATACGTCGGTTTTCCACTTAATTTCATGCGTTTCTGATCACTTGCGTTAACAACTCTACCGCCCGATGTCTCGGCTCTTTTGCTTCTCGTATCTGGCTTAACGAGATAGCCACACCGGTTACTCGATTTCTCCATTTTTTTCTGCGAAACACATGCGTTTTGTGGTTGCGATTCGGCGGTGGGCGTAGGCTTTTTCGTCCCGGGTGATCGTCCGTTGGCAAGTACTTTCGTTTTTGACTCCGGTTTGCCGCCACTTGGTAGAGGATCACATTTCTTCAAGGGCATGTCGGTGAAGCGTGATGGAACGGTCGGAGCGCTCCGACCCTTCCTGAAAGAATCGCTTGTCTTGGCTATATCGGGAAGAACAGTTGCCTCGAATACGAAATCACCGAGGTTCATCGAATCCCGCGGTACAAATATCTTGGGTTCGATTATCAATGTTGGATTTGGATTTTGCAAAGTTTTGCCAATGACAAAGTCATCCTCGCTGGTGGGATCGCCGATCAGTATGGGCTTGGCGATCAGAGGCTTCGCTGGGCTACTCTCAGAGTGCAGCACATCCGGGTGGTCTCTTCCAAACCGAGCAACTTGGCCAACTTGGTTTTTTCCTTCGACAAGTTCGGGGGGGCCTAAGATTGAAAACTCGATCGGTGTAGCGGCCAAATGTTCCCTCTTCCCGCGCTCCCACCTCTTTCCGTTGTCAGCGCGATCCGCGCGCTCGTCGTGTTTTACCTGTTTTCGAAGCGGTATAAGCTCGCACGGTGAAGCCGCCTTCTTGGCGAAGGCAGAACCATTGTCCGGCTCAATCGTCGAGTCGGCAAACGTCCACAACGTGTTTTTCTCACCGATCAAATCGGGCAAAGATCCGTTGTAACTAAATCCGACGGAATTTTTTTCCACGCTCTCGTGAAACAATTTTCCCATTTCCGGATCAACCTCGAATCTCAGATCGTCCATCGAGCGCGGCAGATCGGAGTAAACATAGTTCTTCGGTACGAAGAAACGACTGTTCGACACATTGATGCCGTAAGAATTCGGATGATCCCTCAGGCTCTGAATACCTTGGATATTGTTCAACTGAGCGTTTCGCGAGTTCCACCCGGTTGGGCAATTCGTCGAAGGGGGTATGTAGAGCTTTCTGTAATCCTCGTTCAAGTTGGTTAGATTTTTCATCGCGAGATCCCCGCTCTCGCCTGATCCATCGTATCGTTTCTCCACCGGGATAATCACGTTATTGCCGATCGGACAAAATTCTACCTCCCTACCGATCTGCAATTGTTCACCGACCTGGACAACAGGGCACGACGTACGATTCAGCTGCCCCGTCGTCGTGGGTCGATGATCCAGCGCCGAGTCCGAGGGGAATTTTTTTTGTCTCATTGGCACTGCGCGTCCCGGTTCACTTCGCTTTCTGATCGTACGCCCGCGTTTCAGTATCACACTCGCAGACTTGCGCTCGTAATCGTTAGGAATTTCGGGCATGCGATTATCACCGGCTTCGTTGCCGTCTAACGCGCGTAAAAATCATGTCAAAGAAAACAATGAGTCACATGTCTTTTTGCTTTTTCTTTCTTGCCTTTTTTCTTTTTTATTTATCATTTTTGGACTTTCGTGGTGTCACGATGCATGCACGTGTGCATGCACAATGGGTAGAAATTATGCGAAAATTATGAGAGATCAGTATCAAACAAGACTAATTACTATCGTCGAATCAATGGCACCGAACAAGGACAGGCTCCGTGACGTTTCTTTCTTGTTATTCGTCGAGGAAAGTATTGTTGCGCGATCGAAATATTCCGATACGAAGCGGAACAATAATAATTATAAACTACCACTGGAAAGACACTCGGGTTAGCGGAAAAATTCTCAAACCCGGTCCAGTCAAAAGAACGTTTCGAAGGATCTCCCGCAACAACCACAAAACCGGAATAACGCTTTCCTCGACTCTTTGACGCGGGGCCTGCCCTCTCTCTCTCTCTCTCTCTCTCTCTCTGTCTCTCTCTTTCTCAACGTTTATAATATTTGAGAGCCGAGACGCCCTCGATACTGATAAACGACATACCCTTGTTGAGCTTGTCGAGCTGCGCCTCGAGCAATCGTAACCGATCTCTCTGTGCCTTGTTCTCCAGTACGACGCGCTCGAGTTCGCTCTGCGCTTCGGTCTTGAAGTCGTTCGCAACGCGAACCGTCATCAGCAGATCCCCCTGAAATTGCTCCCACTCGGCGCTCTCCTCTTGTCGCAATTTACGTTCCTCCTCGAGGGCACGCTCGAGCTCGTACTGCTGCGACTGACTCTCGCGTTCGCGCCGTTGCGCATCGCTCAGGGCAGCTTTGAGCTCGCGTTTGTCCTCCAAATGCCGCTGGCACTGGGCCTGTAACTCCGCCAGAGAGTCGCGCACGAGTTGAAGCTCCGTGCTTACCGAGAGGCGCTCGTCCTTCATCTGATTGAATCTGTATTCAAGATCGTCGATGGCGGATTTCGCGTTGTTTCGTGCTACCTATTGGACAACACATCGGAAATCTTTATTTCACCGACCCAGCGGGGCGGCGGCTGTTGCCACCGATCGGTAGGCGTTAACCCCCGGCACGTAAAGTTTATTATATTCTCTAACTATTGAGGGAGCAGCCGCGCCAAAATGCCATCGTCGTCATCAAATCGTTGCATTACTTTAGTTGTTCCAAGCCTGTTTTTATTTGCAATAGTTTTGCGTGCGTTCTTATGGGACACGTTGCTTTGCTCCTCTCGGACATGTTGAGAGCAAAAGATACAGAATTTATGAAGCTTTCCGTTTGAATTATTTATGTATAAAAGTTGCTTTTTGGAACGTTTGTTCGCGGCAATTATGCCGTAAAGTAATTAATTGCAAGCTACCGAAATTCTACTCATTTTGTCGTTTACCTCTCCCATACATCCTTAACAAACTATATGACAACGTGATGTTGAAGTTTGCACCGGGCGAATGCATGAAAATCCTTATGTTTTTTAATCACTGTTTAAACTCCTCTTTTGCAGCTTTGGGTTATGGGTCCCGAAAAAGGATCTTGAAAAATATATCAGTGACTTCTCTAGCCTACATGTGGAAAAGCTTAGCAAAACGAAATAATAATAATAATAATTTCCTTGCATTTCAACGATGCAAACTTCAGTACCGTACGACAAGGCTATAAACGCCGAGTGGTAGTGCGAGGCCCAACGTATGCACACACACACACACACTCTACATCTATCCTTCAATAGACTTAAATATTAAGAAATACAGGTGAAACGATAGTCAAAAGATTGACCCATTACTGGAAATTTGATGACGCTTGGTCTATAATGATATATTTGAGAATTTCAAGTGTTGCCTTCTTTTGCCTGACACTGTATTTGCCGTACATACTTGAGTGAGCGAGAGCGGTATGTTATTTATATTGGAATGGGCGGCAATGTTTTGTAAGGCAATTCCATCTCAAGCATGCGGCCATAATCCGCCAGATATGATGCGGTATGCGCGTTCGGTAGCGCGGGTGGAAAAAAAAACGAAGTTAACGAAAGGAACCACGACGAACCTTGTATTCCTCCTGAAGTTGGGAGTACTGATCGCGCAGTCGGTCGTGATCGCAGTGAGATCGGGCGAGTTGTTCCTGGAGGGCGGCTGCTTGAGTCTCGAGCGTGTCTTTCTCGCGTCTCGCCGCGTGCAACATTTCGTCGGCCTCGCTCTTGGTCTCCAACTGTCTCGATTGCTCGAGTTCCTCGATTTTGGCCCTGGCATTTTCCAATAGCGTCGCGAGTCTGCTGATCTCGATACTGCGATTCGCCCCCTCCTGTTTCGCTTCGGCGAGCTCAAGTTCTAGTTGTTTTCTCTCGACGTTCGAGGCGTCCACCGTCGATTCGAGGAGGTGTACCCGTTGGGCAAGACGTTCCGTTTCGTTCGAACTCGTCTCTGCCGACGATCGCAGAGTCTTCAATTCCGCTGTCAATTCTTCCTGCTTTTGAAGCAACGATTCGCGTTCCTCTTGAGCACTCTGCAAAATAAATATCAACATTGACCGGCGAGACTCAAGGCACACGGTGTCGCACATTCGTCGCGTTTGTTTTTCCACCAACCGCGCCCGACACTCCTTGAGCATACCTTGAGTAAATCTACAAGTTTTTGTTCTCTCTCGGTGTTGTAGCCCTTGGTCGAATCCTGTGGTTGTTCTTCTCTCAAGAGGAGTCCCTGTAGTGTGTCGACTTTCGAGCGGGAATCTTCCAGCTTCTCGGTCTGTCTGCACAACGATTCCAGCAGGACGCCTTTCTCCTCTGTTAGCCTTTCGTTGTCGGTCTGGAGTTCCGTCAATTGAGCCTGAAACACGCGTTTCATTCTATCAAATGTTTATTTACCATACCGAGTATATTACCCAAGTAATACATCATATATATCCTCATCCGATAATAACAATATATTCGTGTTTATTGACGTGAAATTTCCGTATATGTGCACAGAATGGCCATGATTATTTCAAATGCTGTTTCAACTCCGAGCCTAATTATTTCCACTATATTTCAATGCAGAAACTACTTGGACCGAGCATTCATGAGCGAGATGAACCTCCACTTTGGGGAAGCCTTGAAAAAATTATTTCGTCGATTCCCTTGCATCTTTGTGGTCTTTCAAGCACTTTTTTACAAAATCATTCATCGCACAAGAACAACTTTTGTACAATCTTGCATTATTCCTGCCCAAAAAATATCAATTATCATCATTGGAGCACAATTCAAAAATATAACTCATATAGTATGAATACCTATCTCATCGCTGTGAAATAAAAGCACTCTGAAACAATCTTTCATCGAGACAGTACCTACGTGTATAGCCATTTAAAAAAAAAAACATATTATACGCTTTTCATTATTATTTCCTATTCAATAAAAATCAATATTTCCGAACCGCCGAAAAATCTGTTTTTTTCGTGAATCAAGATTATGAAAACTAGTCGAATGTTTTTTTTACGATGCCCGTTGGGGATCTCCGTTGAATATCTGGCTGGAACAAAGTGTACAATAATAAAGCCTACGGATGAATAGAAAAGAAATGTCATTGCGTTCCAACAAAGGAAACACCGCCATCGTGAATTTGTGAAAATCCGTCTCAGCATCCCTTGAATTTCAACTGTTTAACTTTTGCTTAATCCCACAGACGTTGTCTAATGCAACCAACGCCGCGGGATGCTCCGTTGTTCTTGCCCTCACCTGCAAATCGCTCAATTCTTGAATGGTGGCCTGTAGCTCCTCGTTGGTCGAATAATGGGTCTCCTCCATCTGTAGAATCCGGTCCTGTAGGCAAGCGACGGAAACTTGGGACGCCGAGCTGGAAGATCGTTTGTCCCAATCCGGAGTTGCACAGTTGGGCTGTTCCGCATTGTCGTTAGGTTCGACGGTGTCTCCATCCTCCTGCGTTACAGCTATGGAGGCAGGGGCCGAATTGTGTAACCTCGTTACGTCCAGGCGTATCTGTTGTTTCTCAGAGTCAGAGAGGGCCGACTGAGCGACATCCCTGAGACGAGCTCGCAAAGCTTCGTTGTCCTGCGTAAGATGACTTATTTCTACGTCATGTTGCTCCTGCGAACGAGAATGATTTTTTATCAGGTGGATACGCGTCGTAGAAAGAAACAGTAAAGAGACAAAGCCTTATAGATCGTAACGAAACAGACTGCACGATCCGAATTGAAAATAAGAAGACAAAAAAAAGTAGACGATCGCTATTGGAGGAAAGCAAGATAGCTGTCACGAATTTGGAGGTTACGTTCGCGCATTTTTCGAGCGAGGCTCTCGTTCAAACGAGAGAATATATTTACCATTGGAATTGTTTTCGAGGAAGTACGCGCGATCGAGAGCAACGAGTCGAAAGGGGCCGGTGTGTAGGGAGGGAAGGGATGAAGGCTTTCGAGCTTGTATAAATAAGATATATATGTGTTGGGTATTGTCTATCTTTGGTGGGGACAAGTGCCACTTGTTCTAGTCGCGTCTCGCGCTCGTAATACGCTCCCAACCATTCTCGAACAATACTACATCAGAGCCGCCCGTTAAACATGTAATTCTTCGTTTCTTCCTCTCCAATACGACGCTCGACTCTTTGCTGCTGCAGTCTAACAGCAATTTTTAGAGCTCACGGAGCTCTCGCTCGCGTGCATCGGCGCTTCTCTATTGCCCCCCCCACCCCCCCCCCCCCCCCCCCCCCCCCGCCCCCAGGCCGCCGCCGCCGCCGCCACAATCGCAGTCGATCCTTCTCGCGCTCGCTCGGTCTCACTCCGTGATCTTTTCGCACGCTGTACAGCTATGAGCGCGCGACAACAATTTCTTGGTTAATTTCATCGCTGCCCGATTATTATAGTGATAATATTTAAAAATCCACGGCCGACACGTTTTCTTGCCCCTTTTGCGCGTGAAAAACAATGTTTTTTTTAGAGCCATAAATCTCGCGTATTTGCCTCAACGGCCAGGAGGACATGCAGGAGCAGTTTGTTTCGCGCCGAACTAGCCTGAAACTTGGGCGCGCGTTCGCGATAGCTACAAATTCACGAACGACTATCCAGAGTCCTCGATTGATTCGAGGATAAATTTAATCGATCGAAAAAAGGTACAACGAGTAAAAGAAAGGTGTAACTAAGATTATCAGAGCGTATACAGCGTTACCGAGTAATTTCCGGTCGACGAGACTTTATCGCGTCAACAGCCACTCGATCGCGCCGCCGTAGCCTCCGCCGCTGCCGCCGCCTCCGGCATGACTCTTGTTCCGCGTTATTTGGCGACTTGTTCGAAAAATTGTAACAAGTTAAAGGAGCAAATTTGCGCTTTGGAAAATTGCGCAAATAGGAAATACGTTGGCCGGGATTGAAAAATTTACCGTGAGACGTGTCATTTATTACGCGAGTCAATTGATATTTCGACAACAAGCCAACGTTTCAGCTAGCGCGGTATCGAAGCTAGAGTTGGGCTGAAGGATGATTGCTTCTACTCGATGGAGAATCAAGTACACACGGACGTCCGCGAACTTTTGTACAAACATGATACAAAAAAACTTGGCTGCAATAGCGATACTTCATAGTGTTACATTTTCCCGTTTTCTTCGCTTCGATCGAATTGATCCTACTCAATGTATTAACAAAATGGACCACTGGGGCAAAATAATCGTCACGTCGTCGATTGAATCGCGTATCCTATTCGAATGAAGCAATTATTATACGAACCAATCAATTCGTATCCTATTTGAATTACGATACTATACAAATGAATTAATTCGTATCTCAATCTAATTTTATCAAAATAGTTGCTTCACATTCTACGTTAAAATACTTGCCATTTTTCTTGGCGACTTGTTTGCAACACATCTGGATATGACAGACAACATTTTGCAATTGCGACGTTACCATATAATTACAAGATATTTCACTGCTGTCTTTTTCCAACTGTCCTATTCATTACTGTCCGATTACTAGCGAATCGCAAAGAGAGAACTGCATTATCAGCTATCGAATCTATATTTAAACAAAAAATGAGAAGCGTGTAGCATATCGGGTGAGAGCTCCAACGGGAGCGCCACTTTTTCGCGCTCATTTTGCGGTCGGATCATCGGCGTTCGGAGTTTTTGCGCGTAATCCAGTCAGCACGGTCACGTTTCTCAACGTGCCTGCGAATTGGCCCATAATGCGCATCCGGTCAGAATATATCTTTCTCGCGGGCACATTGTTCCATGGGGTATCGCGGCAAATACGCACTTTCCCAACCCCAGTGGGTACGTACCTTAAACGTGGCAAGTTCAGCGCGAAGTTCCTCGCATCTCTTCGAATTAGCCGCGCTTTCTCGCAACCGTCCTTCCAGCCTGGTGTGCTCCTTTCGCAGTATGTCCACTTCCCGCTCGAGCTCTTGCATCCTGGTGGAGCTCTTGGTCGGAGGTTTGCTCGGCGGTTGCCTCGGCGCCGCCGTCGCCGCCGCCGCCGCCGCCGCCGCCGCGTTGCTCCTCGCCGTGTCTCTTGCCCCGGTCGTCCAGTTTTCACCTTGCTGCTGTTGCTGCGGTTGACTAACGTCGACTTTTCCCTCGACCGTGGGGGGCGAATGGGAGGAAGAGTTGGCCTGGCGCAACGATTGTTGCTGCTGCTGCTGCTGCTGCAAAGCTTGCTGATTTTGTTGCGGTTGCGAAGGCGGGTGGCTTGGCTGTCCTCTGCGAAACAGCGATTTGAACTTCATCATGGTCACTCGTCACTATAGACAATGCCCGTTTTTTGTCCTCTAATTCATAAAAGTCCCTAACACGCATATATTTTCTATACACACGAATACACGTGTATATAAAAATCAAAGTAAAATGCGTTATTTCAATAGTCGGAGGCTAGACGAGTAATCCACTCTGCGCCAATTCCGTACGTAAGGCAACCGTGCGCACGTCATGCCGATTTGCAACAGTGTCTTTGACGCAGCCGCGCCGCGCACACGTGGCCGTGCTATCGTCGCGCGCGCGCGCGCGCGCACACGCTTGTCACGAGACGAATAGCGAGAAAAAGGAACGTATACGCGGTAACGCGTTAATCGAATGACGAACGGTCATCGAGCAACCTAAACGCGCGTCTGGCCGTACCAACTGGCACTCTGCCGTTTCTGCTTTCCTCGTTAAAGAATTCTTCTTGGGGCACCATAGTACAGGATGACGAGCGCGTCGCGATAAACGTACGTACGCGTTCGTCGTGTCTATCTTATCGCTCGGTCAAACGTACACGAGTCTAGTCACACCACCGGGATCGTCCCACGGGCGTCTCAGAGACCTTACGAAACTGTAGATAACAGGGACGCGAGAAACATTTGTCGGATGAGTCGGATTATACATCAAAGAAATATCGAGCTTTACGGTAGTCGTACTACAATTTGCCCAACGTCGGATAAGAATGTAAACTTTTGTTCGAGTCCCGGCCGCGATTCTCGGTAATTGCACTACGATTCCTCGCCTCCTGACACACGAGCACTTTCACGAGAGCTCACTGAATCCGAATTGTTGGCTATTTTTTCCCCAGCTCCTCATAATAGCGCTCACACGCGATTTTTTCTTTTTTTTTTCTTGCCCTTTCGATATTTTTCCAAGAGCCCGACGCAAATTTCGTTTCATTTGTAGCGAAGAAGACACTTAAATTCTCTGCACCGCTCGCACAGCTCTCCCGACTGCTGCCACTTGTTGCTGCTGCTGCTGCTGCTGCTGCTACCGATATAATAGCCCTCGACGACACGAGACACCACAGCTGTGAAAACAGCTCTCGCGATTCGTGCAACAAACGATTTTATTCATTGCTCGCGAACAACTGTTTTTTCGTGCGACTTCCGAGGAAAAAGGGGCAGTCGGAAGAGAAGGGGGGAGAAAACATTCCACTCAACACACGTTCTTCGCTGTCTCCGCAAGTGTGTTGTATATAACGCACAACAGGTATTCGGTGGCCCAGAATCGAAATCGTCGCCGCGGCCGCCACCTCATGGATTTCTCACGTATTTCTCGACGGAGCCGTATGTCATATACCCATGTATGAATATCCACATAAATATATATGTGCGTGTGTCGGAGTCGACAGCCGGAGGTACGAGACGATTAAGTGTGGCGTCTTTCTATACGACGTATATACAAGCCTCTTCGGCCGTGGACACACCGAATCCTTTCTTTTTACACGAATCGAGGTCGCGCACTCGAAAAATCGTGTCCTTCGCAAATCGGCACGAAATTAAAATCCTACGTGTTATACGCTTGCGAGAGTACGCATCGCTTTTCACTGGGTCGACGAAAATTTTCCAACGATCGAAAATATATCGGCACGACTTGGCGTGCGTTAATTCGTTGGGAAAATAATGCGAAACGGTCGGGGGCCGGGGGGGGGGGGGGGCGTTCATGTATCTTCGTCACACGTAGTACACCGATCGACGGTGCATCGGGGACTGAAACCCAGAGGTTCCAGCGAGTGAAAGAGAGAGAGAGAGAGAGAGAAAGCGAGAGACCCGGCGGAAGGGGAAGGGAGTAGGGGGGATTGCCGGTTGTTCCCTTGCGTACCCCTCCGTTCTAACGTGTCCGCAGCTTTTTATTCTCATTTCTCGTTGAAACTTGTTCGTGGTCCAAGAAGCGACGAAGGGAGAGCGAGAGAGAGAGAGAGAGAGAGGGAGAGAGTATACCGTATAGAGACCAGACGAGAACACGCAACGAGCGAATATAATTGATCATTGATCGAATTTGGCTATCGATTTATCAACACGCGGATTAAAACCCTATCTATAAGAGCTAACGGATACGTAACATTTAGTATGGGAAAATGAAAACGCCTTGTCGAAGATCCGACTTTTCTAAGGGCTTACACAATGTTGGAAAATCTTGACTTTTGATTCCCGACGGATTCTTAAAATACAACATTTAAAATAATCAAAATATTCTCTGAAAGTTTCGAGCCGATCCGGTGAAAACGGAAAGCGTTAGGGGGGTACACAGGTAGATTAGGTGAATCGGCGAATCGCTTTATCGACGAGCTTTATACGCCTTTGTCTCAAAATGACTTTTTCAAGATCGGTTGCCGCGGTATCTCAAAAATCACTGCACCTATCGACTTAAAATTGTACAAGCCTCTTTAAAATACCAAGATGCCGCGCTTGAGCGAACGAGTTTTTTTTAGTCAAGTATTGTTTATTTTGTCAATTAAAATAGAGGGTTTGTTTGAGGCTAAATTCAAATCCCATTTGTCCACTTTAACCCTTCGTGGTGACACATTCTAGCTGTAACACGGGGTCACGGTGACCCCAGTCGTTTTTGAACGATTGTCACGTCGCATGTATTGTTCCGAATGGGTCAAAAAAATTCAGCGTCATAGTTTGAACCTTTGAGAATGTGGAATGCACGTTGAATTTTTGTATTAGTTTTTAACATGGAAAAAAAACACGAAAAATGCAATATTTTTCTAAAAAAATCGTAAGCACTACCAACTTTTTTCTTTTTTCAAAAAAATTTGGCTTATACTCTTGGAATATGTTTCTCTAAGGAAAAAATAGGATAGTGGGCGTTCCAAAAAGGTATTTATGTGGACATCTGAACAGGGCACTCAGGGAGCTTCATTTTGGAGTAAAATAATGCGATAATAACCAAAAAATACTTGGTTTATTCGAAGAAATCTAAATAAAAAAATGCCTGTCGAGTACACAAAATATACATTTGTAAAAAAAATTAATGCTCGCCCGTGCAGTCAACGCAGTCAACGCATAAACGATCGATGTTTACCGCACATTGGGCGCTGGCACGAGGAACGCAGTTCCCGCGTTTTCACATCATCATTTCGTGGACATACACTGCGGCGGACTCTTTTATGAGTGTGTCGACGTTCTTGAGTCGATCGTACAGAAATCTGGTCTTCCCCAAGAATGCCCGTGATAGCTTTTCTCCGGTCTTGTCGGAGCTCTTCCGCTCCCAACCGCCTCCTGACATGGGCGTTTATGAGGTGATCTGTGACTTCCTTCATGCATTGCTTCGCTGTGAAGGCTTTCGATTCCTCGTTGTTGTTGACGCAACGGCAGTTTTATGAAATCCTGGCGTTGACAATTGCTTGAAATTATACTAGATTTTATTATATTACATTAATTATGACGAAGCTATTATTATGCCGATATATACACAACAACGATATGTAACTTGGAAAATTTCTTTCTCAGTTTTCAAGTAATTCAAAATTCTTTTTATGAAAAATTTAAACAAATAAACTAAAATCTCACAATCATACTTACACTGTATAAATATATTCCAAACAGAAAAAACATTTACAGTTGTGTTAAAAAAATTCAATTTATGGTCACACCGGGGTCATTCTAACCCCAAATCGCGCGCACGTCTCACTATTTTCGATTTTACCAAGGTCCTGCCGATTGGATCGTTCGACCTCCAACTTTGAATTACAGACGAAACCCCAAAGTATCACTAGAGGGCGCGGGCCAGTGCCCTACGTCGCCAAGAAATGTTAGAAATTTCAACTCAAAGTGGCGCGTGGGGTCATCTGGACCCCGCGTGATCGCGAAGGGTCCATTAGGATGCATTAAAGAGCATCTTTGATCGTTTTTTTTCTCAACGACTGAATGCACGAAAAAAGTTTTTCAAGAGTGTTTAATATTCGGCATTTGATTATCTCCATTTTGCTGTATTCAAAAGAGAATTTCAATTTCTTTTTCGGTATATTATTTTTTTTCTGCCAAATACTACACATCACAAAAATATGCTCTACATTTTTTTGGAGTGGACTTGAAAATCCATGAAAAATCACGTTTTCACAGTCCCAAATGTCTCCGCGGAATACCCTTACATGCATGGCCACCTTATAATTGTCACCCTGTACACAATGATACACGGAAAAAAATGATTCGTCAAAATTAATAGTTGGTGTTTATAAATTACTGAGGAAAGATGAACATAATGCAGTTTCACACTGTAAACCAATCATGTTACAGCACTTTTGGGAAAAAATAATGGATCAGACGTGCTTTGTACTATTCGAACCGATGGAAATGCAGATTTACACTGTAAAAAAATCATAATGATCACCGCGATAAAGTAAACTGTCGAATTTACAAATTACATATAAGCTATCGCGGTACTCAATGCGTAAAATATACGGAGTACCTTAAAAAAAAAGTGAGATTAGACTGGTAATCACCGATTTGAACCATAAAATTCTTCAACAAGCAAATGTTAAAAATGCGATTAAATTCTATTGAAATTTGGTATTGTCTTCTGAAAAATGTGGTGTGAGTTTAAATTCAAAACTGCAGTGTACATCTTGCAAATTGTATCGTAGCTCGGTATTATTCAATACGTACAGATTTAATTTTTACAGAGTCAATTGTCATTTTTTAACAAATCGGGCAAAGCATATTTTGATAACGGGTTGTTGAATACTAATACGGATATTTGAATTTATTAGTGTGATAAATGAAAAAAAATTCAAAGCGCTCAGTAGAAGTTACAGCCGACATTGCGCGATACACCGCGTGTACCTCGAATTTTTACAATGTGCACTGTAAACGCGTGGACGCGTTAGCCACCGGGCACGCCTAAATCCACAAAGAAAAATTCTATCGCGTGGTCGCCTTCAGTCTCGACATCTACTCAGTGCTCTTTTGGATCTCGTGGCGTAAAGTTTTGCTCAGTGTCTTCGAGAAACGACAATTATTTATAATCAATATGAAAACGGATACACACAGTGAACAAGGACAAACAGTTAGTAAAGAAAAAGTGCCGTGAAAGATTTGTTGCTGCTGAAAAGAGGACGAAAAAACGAAGTGAGTATTGTAATTGTACTTTTCTATCTCGCTTTCACGTATACATTTTGTCTTGTGCGACTTTTGTCTTTTATATAATGCGCGTACACGTTGATTTATTGGAACTTTGCGTTTAGTTTAACACGATCGTTTATATATTTGATAACGATCGTACATTCAGATCTATTACCCTATGTTAATAATGGTTTTCTTGAGATTCTGAGAGGGGGACAAAAGGCGAGGATTTTGGGGGAAGAAAACACGAGTAAGAACACGACATTTATTCATTCTAAAGCACTGGAAAAATTCTATTTCGTAAATTTTAAGTAAAATTTGCAAATTGCTCTAGTACTTTCAACTTTTTCTATCTAATATCTGCAAAGACACAGTAATAATTAATTAAAAAATGACATAATAGATTTTGTTTATTGAATGTAAATACCACTTATTTTAGACGATGAGCCTGATCTCGACGTGGCTTCAACGGAGACTTTAGAATTCGTAAAAAAATAACGTCGAACCGTGGGACACAGTCGTAGAGGTGTGGATCAGCACATTCAAACAACGGGAAGAAATTTCGAAAAGCGAAGCAATAACTTCGTATTTTCAACTGTTCCCTTGTTTGAAGCAAAAAAAAGAATACATTTTTGTCAGTTTGCATACGATAAAATTATTATTCGTAATTTAAACACTTAAGAAAATTGAATCAAGGCCATTATTTGTTATAGCTTGAACGAGATTTCGCGGCAAACTTTTCCGAGAAGAAAAGTATTTTCCACGAAAACTGGCCGAGGGTGCGATCGCAACTTATCAATCTGTTTCTGGGCCCGCGGAAGCCATCTGAGAAAGATTTTTTGCTGCAAGCATCAAGTTACAAAAACTTGAAGGAGGTTCGATTGTTTTTCACTGATGCAATTCGACGCGTTTCTTTTATTAAACAAAATTGTAATTAATTTATTGTTCAATAATTATTTTTCGAGTGTCTTTTGTCTTGACTGATTTTTTAATGATTTAACTTGAACCACACTTTCAATTTTTGGCAGAGGCTTTGGATACACCAGTTCTTATCCCTCTATCAAATGCTTTCCCCAAATCTGCCCTGATCTGTTCTGTGAAGAAATGGAACCCTTCAAAGGCCGAAGCTCGGCAAGGGTTTATCCATTGCGTCCAGGTAAATTTATAACTTTTAATATATTTTTAACATCAACATTAAGATTTTAAAAATGTCATTGGATTGAACAAAAAAATTATGCATTTTTCAGACTGCTTGTGATGTACATAAATCACTGGAAAGAACGAAGCAAAACCTGCAGACGTATGACCTGCCGTTCCAGCCAAGGCCAGTGATCTTTGGTTCAACGGAGCAAATTATTTCTGCCCATGTTTTTATTAACGACATCCAGTACGACTTACCGTCCACCGTAGGAGCCGTTGAAGTCTGTTTTAAGGCGTTCATTGCGTTAATTGCGCAGTATCCACCTGAAGCTCGACCGGCGTGGACCTTTATTGAAAAAGCGGTATTTGAAATCGAAAGTGCAAATCACCGCAACGTTTCACCGTTCGTTTTCGCATTGTTTGGCGAAATGAACATCAAGTTTTTGCGTAAAGTATACGTCCTTCGAGAACTATTATAAAAATTATTGGATTTTCATAAATTGACGCAGAGTATTGTTCGTATTCTTTTATTTTATTCATTAAATGTGAAAAATGTATTTCAAATGTAAATGCGAAAAAATCATCGACAATAGGGTTGCATTCGGTAAGGATGGACTTTCGTATCATCGCGATAATTTAGCTGCACGACACTATCAATTTTTAGGTCCCTGCACACGTAAATTCGATAGCTTAAAAAGCTTCCGACAGCACTGGAAAAATTATCACGAATTAAAGCCTCCTTCGAACAGCGGTTCGATTGAAAATGAAAAAGTCGAGATTATTGCCGATATCACTTGTTCGCCGCATGCAGTACATGAATCGAAAGAGTCTAAAGAGATCGGAAAAGACAATGAATTGATATATGCAAAATACATCACCGATCGCAATCGCTTGTTAAAAAATGTAGATGAGTCGACATCACCTTTTTCTCATATAATACCTCGAACGAGTTTGACGATGACCGAATAAAACAGTCCGCTTTTTAACACGTAAGAAAGTACAATCAAATATTACGGACTTAAATGATTTTGTCACCGATATGTTGGAAATTTTGTCTCAAGACGTTACCCAAATTTTAATTTCCGGCAATGTAACTGATGAAATTGTAACAACTGTGAAAAACACTATCTGTAAAGCTCAAAAGGCTTTCGATTCATTGCTAACAGGACATAAAAGATTTTGAAAATTTGGAAATGATTGCTCGTTAATTTATCCCGAAAAAGTTCTCCTCGGTACAATTCCCGGAAACAGAATGGTAGATGACGAAGCGGAATTGGTGGTTGACGAAGTATTTGCTCAATTCATATAAATGAGAAAAGTATTGACAATTTTTTTCGATTTGCCAATGGTTTTTGAACGCACAATGCTCTACGTAAAATACCTCGAGACTGAGATTTCCGAGATTTGCAATTATCTGCAAGGTTCCATATGGAAAAATATTCGACAAACGTACGAAACAAAGATTGTATTCCCCCTGTTTATTTTCTTCGACGATTATGAAACGAACAATTGTTTAGGGAGCCATTTAGGCGCCGGTGGTAAACTTGGAGCGATGCACGTTCAAATCCTCTGTCTTCCACCCGAAATAAGCAGTAAACTGGAAAACATTTTCTTGTTTCTATTATTCAATTCTCTGCATCGAAACATTTTTGGTAATCAACGCGTATTTAAAAAGGTGATCGACGAATTTAATTTTTTAGCGCGAGAAGGAATTACAATTAAAACTCTTGATGGACAAATAAAAGGTTTTTTTGCACTCGGCTTGTACATCGGTGATAATCTCGGTTTAAATTCAATATTAGGATACGTAGAATCTTTCAACGCATCCTATTGTTGTTGTTGTTGCATTTCCGACAAACCAAGTACCCCATCTGAAACTGTCGAATGCATCAATCGCATTCGAACCGAGGACGATTATGACAAGATAGTAAATGTATTGCAAAACGAAAAGTCAGAGAAATGCGGGATAAAAGAAAAATGAGTTTGGAATGCTGTCGATAATTTTCACGTAGCGCGAAATTTCAGCGTCGACGCAATGCATGATTTATCAGAAGGAGTATGCAAAATGGTATTGGCCGAGATATTGCATCGCTATATTTTCGTGGAAAAAGTATTGACTGAAAACACTCTCAATGATAGAGTTGCTAATTTTTCTTTGGATCGCAATGAACGTAAGAGTAAACCTCCCGAATTAACGACGCAATATTTGAAAAAATTAAACTTAAAATTATCGGCCTCAGAAACTTTATGTCTAATGAGACATTTCGGTCTTCTACTGGGAGATTTAATTCCAGAAAATGATTTTATTTGGGAAGTGTACACAACACTAAATGAAATCCCCAATATCATCTTGTGTAAAATTTTTCATAATTTGTGCCCTGATTTTCTTGCCACTCTTATTCAGGAACATTTAGATCGGTACAAAAACATTTTCAAAACACATTTAAAGCCAAAGCAGCATAATTTGATTCATTATCCAAGAATCATGAAATTAGCTGGTCCAGCGGTTCACTATTGGTCCATGAGACACGAAAGTAAGCAACGTGAATCAAAAATTGCAGCTCGAGCGACATTTTCGCGAAAAAACATATGTTTTACGTTAGCGTTAAAAAGTCAGTTAAAGCAGCAATACGCATTCAGTTGCCAGAAGAATACAATAGAAAACGTAGCAGACTTTGGTATTCGGCTGGGCCTGTCAATAAAATATACGTTTTCAGATATCCCAAATAATCAAAAGATCACGAAAACATTACCGAACGGGACTATCCATGATAAATTGCGGCCTGTGAAATGGATTAATTATTTAGGATCAAGTTTTCATCCGAATAACATTGTAGTAGTACTGAAAGGTTCAGATCAGATATTTGTAAAAATCAAATATATATTCGCTTATGAAACAGATATATACGTAACGGGCAATGCTCATTGAAGTGAAATTTTTTTATGAACATTACCAAGCTTTTGAAGTCGATCCAAACGAAAAAGAATGGCAAATTTACAGAGTGGAACATATTAACGGGATAAGTAATATAATTAAACAGTGTAATGGCAGATGGTACGTGATTAATAAATGGTAAAAGGCTAGATGTAAGATTGTTACTGTAATTTTCAATAAAATTTTCGTTTCCATTGAATGTTGTACATTTCTATGTGATTTATTATTAAACATTCGTGTACCCATTCCACAATAAGGTTCTTTCGTGGTATTTCTCAATGCTTAGATAACAATAAAGCAATGGACAATTTTATATCCACATTCATGCAGGGCATGTTATCGCTCGTGAGGAAAAGTTTTATTGAACTATTAAAAAATCTTTTATTTTGTATCCCAAAAATTACACTGCGTCCCTTTAAGGATTGTTTATGGCATTTGACAAATTGTAATTTTTTCCCGGTTATGTCATGTATTGTGCATTGTTTATTATTTTATCTATCGCAATTGCAGATACAAATACAGCATTACTTAATGCAGTACTTGTGTTTGTGATTGTAATACATACAAAAATAAAAACGCACAAAACACAGCACAACTTGTGAGAAATTACAGTTTTCCAAAATGTCATAAGCAATTTTTAAAGTTACAGCGGTTTTTGTGATTGATAATAAAAACATTTTCAAATAGTTCAATTGATACTTTTTCAACGAGCAATATGATTTAAAAAAAAAATAAAATCTGTAAAAAATAATGATGCTTGATGTACATAAAGTTATTCACTATCTGCATTATTTGCTATTTCAGAGTGTAAAAATGTGTCAATGAAGTCGTTCATTTTATAACATTTTTAAATGTAAAAATTCGTGGGTCCGCTCGTTTACTTTTAACAGTTTCACATATTAAAAATTCGCAAGTCGGTCCATCTACTGTTTACAGTTTCACATTGTAAAAATTCGTGAGTCGGTCCATCTACTGTTTACAGTTTCACATTATAAAAATTCGTGAATCGGTCCATCTACGGTTTACAGTTTCACATTATAAAAAGTCGTGAGTCGGTTCATCTGCTGTTCACAGTTTCACCCTGCGAAAATTTATCGATCGCTTAGCATAAACTCAATAGTCCTACAGTTCTTTGTGTGAAACGTGGCGTGCACTTTTTAGAGTTTTACGTAGCAAATATCGAAGTTTTTGTACCGAGAGGCGCTATTGATGTGAGACACAGTACATTTTTATGGGATTTCCATCAAAATTTACAGGATTTTTTTTTCCGTGCAATAACTGCATATTGGTTGAACATCGATATTAAGTACTTGTCAAATAATTTGTCTAAAAACTGCAATCGATATCAATCATGTCGAAACCGAATGCCCTACCTACATAATTTTCGCGGTCGCTTCGCTCATCTGCAGTAAAATAATAAATATTTGGCATTAATCAGTAAAGTGCGAAGATTCGGGTTAAAGTTTTGCCGAATACCTGATTTGGCTGTAACAGTTTTAATCAATTTTAGTACTCATTTATTTAATTTTACAAGATTAGTTTTCAGATACATAGATACGACTAAGACCATTTGTTAAATCACTTTCACGAACCCAAATATTTGGAAATTAACTGATTTTCGTCTCTAATCGAGTCAAAACACGTGCCAGTATACTGGTAAAATTTCAAGCCAAATTATCGAACTTTTACCGAAAAATTACGACTTAAAAAATCGTCTCATTTATACGGTGTTTCATGGAGATGACACGCGGGCAACATTTCGATCTCATAATTTATACACTAAATAACTCTAGATGCGTGACATAAACTGCTCACGCGTGTAAAAAATCTAAAGATTCCGTAACGAAAATAAAAACAGGGCATCACCGAATGTTCAAAGAAAATATTAATGATAAATCTTAGAAAAATGTGATTAGCGGAAGATCTTTCGCAGCCGCTACTTTTCAGAGAAAATGTCAAAATGTCTAAATCTACTAAGTTTGGGCAAACTTTTTTATTCCACTTTATCGTTGCATATGATAATTGATGTGACTTATTTTTATTCAGCGCCACTGTAATTTAACAAATGATTCGGAAGGGCCCTCCTTATGTCCCCACAAAATACGGCCCTCCGCGAAAGGAGTACCTCAACCAGACTTTATTTATCTGAAGCTGGCCTATGAAATGGCATATGCTCTGTGGCATACTGACTTGTTTGGCACTCAAAACATTTATGACATTTCGATTGACTGGGCCTGAATTCTGTTAGTAGGACAGACAGGTCGCGCCACGCGCAAATCACGCTCATCGGTCTCATCTATGTACCAATCGGTTTCAAAGCAAGGATTCACTCAGTTGTCATTGTGGATTAGGGCCTATTAGGGATATTTTGGAATGGAGATGCCTGAGAATAGAGAAATAAAGAATACAGTTGTTGTCCTGCCGTTGATTCAATATCAAACATCCCCCCCCCCCCCCCTCATCGCTTCGTTTTCGCGTGCCTGTATCATTAAAGTATTACGATTGCGAGCTATCGAATGACATGAAAATGAATATAAAATTAATGTTGAAATTGCGCAAGTGCCCGGAACTCTTCACTGTGAAATTCGACACTTTAAGACTTACTATACGAGCGGAATGATTCGCGAATTGTTCATTGTTATGCAAAATTTCACAAGAGGAAAAAAAGGCCCGAGTCAAGATTTGTCGTCAACTAACAAGTGCAGCTTTCATAAAATCAACATGTAAAGTGGTTGACAAAAGCGCACATGATCTTTACAATGAAAAAGTAAACAAAATTAATAGGCTTATTCGACGCGCTTTATTTCTCCCACTTTGCATAGGATTTTGGCTATGTTTTTTGGGCCTACAGGAACATGCCCTCAAGTTTTCGTAAAAATCCTAGTTGTTTTTAGCAATAAAAATTATTGAAAATTGATTTTGTAAAAATGCTTTTTATCGAAGAATGCTTTCTACAAAAGTTGTGCGTCATAATGTCCTCTATAAAATAGGCCCTGTGTAAAAATGACCTAACATTGTTAGTTAGGCAGTTAATTGCGATTGAGAAAAAATCTCATTTTGCCTTTTTGCATCCGTTATCGGTCATTTATCAACATATCATTTCAAAACTCATCCATCATCTAGGCAAAACCCTCCCCAAGAAATACGCGCGAGATTTATTGATCTACGTTGTATAGTTAAGCAACATTCTCCGATCTACGAAAATTCGGAGTTTTCAAATTTCTATCTATTCTGAGGGAGGCTCACAGAGTAGAAAAGAATTCAGGAGCTTCGCTTCATCATGTACATTCCCGATAAAAAAAAAATTAACATTTTCGTTACAAACACCGATTTCAGACGGCTACATTTTTTGCTTATACTCAAATGGAAATAACTTCTTAAATTATGTAATGACCATTTGAAAAAAAGTCGCAAAATCTTTATTACAACCCGAGATATCGATGTTTATACGTTTTTGCAATTTACCATTGTAATCACGATCCTTATTATCCATACGAATTGACCGTCCCATTGACCGTCTTTCTGCCTTGGTTGTTCCTGTGGTGGTGGGTTGGCGGGGGGGAGGGGGGGGGGGGGTGTCGCAAGATCGTCGGTGACACACGACACAAGGGACTGCGACTGAACGAGTAGAGCATCGGGACGTGTACGAGGCGCATGTGAGGGAGAAAAAGACGAAGAAGAAGCAGCAGAAGATGACAAGCAAGGAGAGGCTAGCCACGCGGAATCTTGGCTTCTTTTTTGCCCATGCGCCGCATCTTGCTCGCCTTCTTCTTCCCGTGCTGCCTCACTCCCATCCTCTTTCTCGCCGATACAGAGACGCGACGTCCGTCCGCACTCTATCGAGTCTCGGCTCCCACAGAAGAGAGACGAGAGAGAGAGAGAGAGAGAGAGAGAGAGGGAGAGAGAGCAACTGGGAGCATCTTTTTTCTCCCATACGGTCGACATGTGGCGGTTTATACTCGCGAGCTTCGAGAAATTTTGAGCGAGGGCCTGCGTAGGCTGGCAACAAAGAATCTTCCTACGGGATGAGTGAGCTAAGTATTTCAAAGTATCGTTTGATCGACGCTCAATATGTATTTTTTCTCCCGTTTGTTACGACCGAGAGAGCCCGGGAGAGAAAGGCATAGAGGGCAAGTGGAGAAACACTTGGACGATGACAATTTTGTACAAGTTCAGAGCGAACGTTCGGCTCAGCCGTCGATGAAAGGGTACTATGAACGAGAAGTTCTCTCTCTCTCTCTCTCTCTCTCTCTCTCTCTCTCTCTCTCTCTCTCTCCCCCCCTCTTTCCACTCATTCCACTGGCCGAGAGGAGCTGCAGATGGAAAAGATACATAAAGGAGGCTTTTTCGTCCACGTCATCGCACTCTATATAGCTATGCTTAGCGCCTCGCTGATATAACGGAACATGATCCGTACTGGCATTCAACTAGAGAAAGGAGAGAGAGAGAGAGAGAGAGAGAGAGAGCTGCTGGGAAGCTTGAGAATGTTCTCACTTGGACTTTTGTTTATTATCAGCAAAGGGGCTGAAAAATTAAATTCTTCCTGTTGCGCGTATCAAGGGCTCGCGAAATTTTTGCTAATATTTTTGTTATCGTTGTTGGATGGTTTATCAAAGAATTTCGTGGCTGAAGGTAAATCATACTCAATACGGTACTATTAACATCGAATTTATAGAACTTTTGATACGCGGGAAGAAAGAAGAACTATGAGAATTTTTGACGGATAATTCGGTCAACCTTGTTTTTTTATTCATCAAAGGATATGCTCAAAATGAGGCTGATAGCCATAGCGTTGATTGCAAAATTGTTACAAATTTGTCACGATAAGGATCAAAACTGTCGGGATTCTCAGAAGAAAAAAAAATTAGAAAATTCAAAGATGCAGGTTGATGTGTACACAAAATTCGAATTATGTAGTGCAGACAGACCGAAAAATACGACAATTTTTTTTTTCCAAAAGTTGGCTGTTTTCGACTGCCCGAAGGAATCTCACTACTCAATTATTTTTTATTTTTGGAAGAATTTCTTCGTCGAAGTAAACCGATGTCTGCGGCACAATTAAAAAGTTTGCAGGAGTAATTTTTTGTCACGTGCATTTAAATATTTCGAATTATTCGAATTGCAAATACAGCAGGCATTTCTCACTCATTCCACGCGGAGAGAGAAAGAGGAAGACGAAGGCGAAAGAGAGCAAAAAAAAGCATACCGCAACCAAGTGGACGTATAAAGTTGCCGCCTCCTTAAATTCCTGTTGCCACAGGATTTTTTGTTTCGCTCCGTCGCGATCGCACACATGAAACGTTAGCGCCGAGCGGCGGGGGAGGGGGGGGGGCATTGTCCGTGCAATCCGAGGGCCAGAGAGAAGGGTAAGCTACGGTGGTGCTCGCGTAGAAATCCCACGAGCTTAAACTCCGCGGACACTCGATTGGTATCGGTAATACGCGGCGTCAAGGTATATCTCACTCGAGCATACGTACAAGCTAAGATACCTGCGCGTAATAGGCGTGTTGGCGTGCTTTGCACTCAAGGACTCTCGGTGGCCTTTCCAGGCGTCCCATATTTTCCCACCAACACACGAGCCACACAAACAACCGCGCGCGCTAAGCGTCACGGTTACTTCCCTCGCAGCCTTCCCCGCAGCTGCAAACGCTCGTGGGCGCGAAACTTGCCTACGACCGATAGACACTTTTGGAATTGAGAGAACGGCCAACCGTACCCGCGCGCGCGCGATCCCGCTACCGCACTGCCTATTTATTCGCATCTACGAAAAAAACATCACCTCCGGAATTATGACGTTTTTCCATGCTTGGCGCAAGCGTGGCGATTTTGACACCTCGTTTTCCCACCTTCTCATCGAAAGAGCCTTTTTCGATAATTACGTCGACAATCCCCGGCGAGTGTTTTCCAAAGGTATCCAAGTTTACATAGTTGGAACGACGACATTTATTTGCTTCTTCTTGTCCAATTTTCTCGATCGCGTCAAATATCAAGGCCACAAATATCACCGAAAATATGTTTCTCAATATCCCCTTTCCGAATGCCAGGTCTTTCGGCACATATCCGGAGACCGACAAGTCCCGTCGAGGTTCAAGGGTCAAAATACCTCATAATCTATGAGCATTTTCCGCAAGGTTTTCTTCTCACAGCTGTCGTGACAAATACAACAGCGTATAATAATATCTAAACAAACAAGCGTAACCTACTTTTAACGAACAAACTTAATAATAGACCTAAAAATAACAAATAGTAAACGCACAATGATAATTATTACCATTGTTATTACTGGCCGTGTATTTGTGCGAGTAAAATTTGCGAAAAGCAAGATGATTGCAATGCCGCATGGTTTGCACTGGATGCGGTAGAAAAAAAAAATAAGTAGTACTGTCGTCATCGGCAAAATATTCGCAGGCCCGAGTTGCAGAACGTCGCGATAACATAGCACGTGGAAAAAGTTTTTGTTCGCGCTATAGCTACACGCTTCGGTGTGACTCTCGCGCACTTGCGCCGACTCTGCCGGCGCAGCAGCGCCGCAACGCTACATCTACAGCATCGTGAACGGGAATGGGTATTGCGAGTGGATGGTGATACATATCGAAGAGCTCGAGATAAATAAATAGCGTATCGCCGCCGCCGCCGCCGCCGCCACCGCCCACGGGCACATACATACGTTCGTATTGTAAGATTCGATATACGAGTTTAACGTGGCGAGTATTTGCGAGGAGCAAGAGCGAGGGGATAAGCGAGGTTCGCAGTGGAGTCCACGTAGAGATAGGTGCACAAGTGAGAGCAGGACACCACCACCGCGAGAGTTTGCTGCCGCTTGGCGAAATATGATTCGTGCTGTTTGATGCAAATAAGCCCCTCGCCAACTCGCGTGTCGAGCTATGAGGCTCATATATCGGCACCTTCCAGCATGCTATATATGATTTCAACGTTGCCCATACGAAATTTTTATACTTGTAACGTTGAGCGAACAGTTCGCCAGACAGAAGATCGAGTACAACCGGAATGGAAAATTCTATGTGACGATGCTCGAAAAAAATGGCTAGGTGAAATGGTGATATCGAACGTTGCTAAACTTTGACCCCCGCACTAGTGGCGGCGGCGGCGGCGGCGGCGGCGGCGGCGGCGGCGGCGGCGGCAGCGGCGGTTCGATCAAACTGATCCTATCGATGTAGGAAAAACCGGGCGCTGTCGGGGAGGAGGTTCCCTGTCGTTGAAATCTTGCTACTACATTTTTTCGTTGCGCTTCGAAGCTCATTTGAATCGAAGGCAGCAGCTGGTTGACATTTTTGGAAATATCGATTTTTTGTTTTCAACGGATTCTCAAAATGTAAGTATAGCATTTGAAAAATTCAAGTAAAAACGTTTGGGCTTCGTCCGAGAAGGTGGTTATCGGAGACGGGCTCACGTAGTACAAGACCGTAAACACTCGAGAAGCACGTGGCCGCTGGATGACGTCTTTCCTAGACGACAGAGGACCAGATGATGGCCCTGCAAGGGGTTCGCGGCGTTCTTGAGGATAGTCCATGCGGGGAACCGTTGACGCACAAGTTGACGCATGGTCGAGCTGCAAGTCGTATATCGGCGCTTCATTGTTACGCGTCGAAGATATTGAAAGGCTTTATATAATTATTATACTGTACGAGTCCATTGGCCATTACTTTTACAAAATACGACCGTAGTAAGGAATTCTTACTAAAAAATATTATCTGAAAATGTCAAGTTGCACCGCTCAATAATCGAGGAAGCGGTTGCCGTTTATAGGTAGGTTCGGCGAAACAACCAACTTTAAACGCGTTTTTCTCGAAATGTCTTTCCCAAAATTAATCACCACGATATCTCAAAAATCACTGCACCGCGATCAACTTCAAATTGTACAGGCTTCGTTTCTACATGAAAAAGTAGCGCTTCGACGGAGGAATTTTTCTTCCTCTGCATTTGTTTTTATCGATGAAAATAGATGGTTTCCGCTTTTGACCGAAGATCCATAGTTCGGACGGGCAATTTTTTCAAAAATCACTATTTCATTGGATCCGCGTGGTCCAAGCGGTAGATTATTTCATTCGGAAAGTAAATGCGTGTTTGTTTGTTTGTTTATTTATTTCGGGTGATTTGTTTCCGAGCAGCAGTGCGTCGCACCGCGAAGGACGTTTTTTAAACAACGCTCTGTCCAAGATGCATTGTATCTACCACATTTGTGAATATTTTTCAACACAAACATTGCAAAGGATGATACTTTGAACCATACACGACATTTCTTTTAAACCCGTTAAGGACGTATGGGAAATACAATCTCTCAGACAAGTGACGAAAATTGAAATTCTCAAATATATGTCCGAGATGTAAAATAAAATTTTTGATTAATCTAGAAATATTTGACAAATTAATTTTCCTTGATCAATACCCCAGCAGGATTGTCCATTAATTCCGTAGACACACGAACCATTGTAAATTCTAAAACTGTACTGCTGCCTTCTTCGTTCGCCGTCACTCAAATGTGGGCTTGCACATGATTTTTCAGACAGATGCTGAAAAATGATGCAGCAGCAGCAGCAGCAGCAGCAGCAGCAGCAGCAGCAGCAGCAGCAGCAGCAGCACTCGTTTCCTCCTTGCGTAATCAAGAGACTCGACGCCCAATAATATACACCGCGGGACACGAAAATTCTTGGGTTTGATCGTGCAAGGCAACGAGAGTCGTTGAGGAGGCTCTTGACGGATATATTCATTGTCAGGCTTGTCGCGAGCGCATAACCCGCATAAATTATTCGATCGGATTCAGTCATGTGTTTGTATACTAACGTTAACACGAGTATGTACCTCTCGCTTTCGTGGCTAGGTCGCGTAACATCTACAGATATAGAGAGTCTCGACGACGCGCGACACTCTCAAGGCTATCATCCCATTGTATTTTTGCAAAAAATCTATCTCCTTCTCTCGACTGTTCTGCTTCGAAAAAATTCCAAGGGGCATTTCTTACCGTTTTTTCTACATTCTACATTCGGCGATTCTCCTTAAGGTAGACGTAGCGCGCGCTCTTGATTTCTCTAGATTTTGTTCAAATTTTAACCAGACATTGTTCATATCGTTATGCATGTTTGGGTTAAATTTCAGAACAGTCGACTATTTAGGTTGGGAGATGATGGGTTTTAAAATTGCAGCTTTTAACACTGCAGGGCCTGCATTGTAATTTAGACAGAATATCTTTCGTTAAAAATTATTCGTCCCCTATAATAAGAAGGCATATGGATATGGCAACACTGCATCGTTCAACGTTTCCACTAACGTAAGTTTGCGTGGCACATTTAATATAATACCGCAACACAAGTTTTTATTTGGAAGTAATTTTTAATCAAATAAAGTTTTTAATTAGTTATTTAGAATTAACCAACACTTTTATTTGTTAATGAAGATAACACAAACAATATAGATATTGATATTTATAACGCAAATTCTTTTATCATCAAAGTTTTTAACTTTGGGAACACTATAATAATTATTATTTTCTCGAAATATTCAACAATACTGTTCTGCGGTGTTGCCATATGTCTTCTTATGATAGGGGACAAATATTTTTTACGGAGAATTATTCTATCTTAACTGAACGTTTTTAGCAAAACTGTATAGTAAAGGCAATCCAAACTTTTTTCACTTTTTCCCTAACTAGTTTCCTATCTAAACATAATTTGTTTAAAAAATTTATAAACACAATAGAATGGACCTGACTTTTGGTCAATGCAGACCCTGCAGTGTTAAAAGTTCCAATCTTAAAACCCATTATCTCCCAATTAAAATAGTCGACTGTTCTGAAATTTCACTCACGCGTGCATGATGATATGAACAGTGTCTGGTTAAAATTTGAACAAAATCTACAGAAATCAAGTGCGCGCGCTCGTTCTACCTTAATGCCAAAGTGGACAAATTCCGTTAACCGGACGCCAAAGTGAACAACCATGCGGAAATTCACATCTGCGTCGGATTTCCCGCGGGCAAGTTCCCCCCACGTTCGACGATACATTTACCGAATATTATTTTTCTCGATGTTCCGGTTTCGTTTTCAAGTGTAGAAGACGATACGGATTTCGCAGCTCGCATAAAAATTCACGGAGGAAAGAGTGTCGTCATTTCGATTGATAAATACGAAGCAGCTTGTTGAATTATTGCTCGATCTCTCGGATAAGGATACGCGCGTGGATAACTGTATTTTTATATACGTAGGGTAAGCTGGTATAGGAGTACGCACCTAAGCTTCAAAGCGGTGAAAAAACAAACAAATACATTTTACGAATCAGTTTTTGTTTCAATTGAAAGAATATCTAGTATTCTATTTCAATTATGAGCGACAATTGGGCATATTAATTTTTTAAAATAACAAACTAAAACATACAAGCCGGGATTTGCGAACTCTTAGACATAAGGGCGTTTGAGAATATGCACGGGGGTCGATAAAAGTACGCAAGCATCAATCGACACATAAATCGCAAATAAAGTTGCCCACATTTGTATGAGCGGTGCATTTCTCATGCCACCAAGCTTTACACTCCAAACACTCGATCCAGTCCTCACATACTGCTTCTTCGTATACTTCTTTATATGCTTTGTATACTTGTAAAAAATATATCCTATATATATATATACTTTGTAAACTTATAATAAAACAAATTTAACAACAGTCGTATAAGAGTAGGCGCGTACTCCTACACACCTAAGCATTGCGTATTCCTATACCACCTGCACATTTTAAACAAACATGACTGCTACTGCCATTCATTGATTGAATGCGAAATTACTTTTATTTTCAACAATAATCTTGGTAAATCGGCGTACGAAATTAATAGTTGTTTTCAAAGAAAGTAAATTGTACTTGCAATTTGTACTTGTAATTCGTACTTGTATTTGTAAATTGTACTTGTAATTCGTACTTGTAATGTTTTGAAAATATTAAAAAATAAATAAGAAATTGCAAGCCAAACTTCAAACTTGTCTAGCTTCTCCGTTTTATTTCACTTTGGATTTTTTTGTCAGAAACCCTGGTGGGCGGTCTGAACGCAACAGAAGTTCGCTTCTATTAGCAAACCGTTTCGTTAGCAGCCCAACTACGTACTCTTATCGCCTGCGTACTCCTATACCAGCTTACCATACACAACCACCACACGTGTGCGCACGATAAAAAGTACCTCGCTTTTTCCACAAAATCCCTCCAACATATTATCCGAATAGGGGACAAGCTATAGACAATTATATCGCGGATCAACGCGGTATATTTTCCCGCTTGGCTTGGCCAAGATTGCCCAAATGTGGCGTCATTGAGATACGCGCTTGACGAAAATTCATCGTTTATGAGTGGTACACGAGATAACGAGCCATCATAATGTATAATAATATTTGCGATATCTCTCTCTCTCTCTCTCTCTCTCTCTCTCTCTCTCTTTCTCTCTCGATGACCTCATCGCTTGCGCGTTCTCTGCTCTCGTCCCATGTGCGTTTTGTTAATTCGAGGCCTAAATGGCTAGCCATAAAACTAAATGGCGTTCGCAGTCTCTCTCTCTATTTCGCGTATACAAATATCTCGAAGACCTAGCCTCATTCGTATTTCGTTTCATCCCATAGGCCGAAGATTCCAGAAAATCCGGGGAAAAAAGTAATCTCGATTCGGTAACCAAGTTGCGGAACGCTTTAAACGATTGCTATTTTTTCTTTGTTTCTTTATTTTCTTTCTTCCCCCTCATTATTGAATTGCACGTTGCAATGGATAGTTGACCAAAAATCGCTTGTGAATCGCACACTTTTAAGTTTGTTTGGCTATATTTGGATTTATGCGCTTATGTTTTTTTTTATCGGTAAAACGAGAAGTAGTACTGTCGTGCTGTCGCTGAAAACTCCCGTAATCGGAAAAAATTAGAAGAAGTCTAGTTTTTTCACAAGTGATTTTGTAGGTGCCGCGGGTGCTAGATCCAAGTTTGCCTAAAAATCTTAGTGTCGGGTTTTGTTTAGGGGATGAAAGGGGATGGGGGTGGATAAATGCCAAACTACAACCCTCACGAGGTCGGCGCCGTGAGACAAAACGTGCAGAAAAATCCGGGCTTTAGTTTTGTCCACACACGGAAAAAAAGAAACAGCGAAAATCACAGTATAAACCGCATAAAAACAGGGTGTCATATTTCATTAAACAGTAAAACAGAGTAATGTAAATGCTGTCCTACAAAAATGACAAATTTTCCTGTACACACGGAGATTTTTACAGTCATACTGGCTTATTTATAGTTCGGTATTGTGAATATATCAGTGTTCTCAGTAAAAATATTCAACTGTAAAATTTAAATGCGATCACTGATTTTTATACTGTACGCAAATGAGGCACGAGGCCTGAACACAAAGGATTGCCAGTTAGTAGTGCGTGGTTGATGAGACGCGGACATCGAAATTTGTGCGACAGAATTCAAGAAATTATAAAGCAAGAACGAGAGAATGTTTTTTTTTAAAGGTACGTTCTTGTCTAATTAGGACTTGTCTCGCGCGTGGGGTGAGGCACGTGGCCAGGACACAAAGGATTGCCAGTTAGCAGTGCGTGGTCGATAGGATGCGAACCTTGAAATTTGTGCGACATAATTCAAGAAATTATAAAAAAAGAGAGAATTATTTACAAAAAGGTACGTTCTTGGGTATGTGTCTGATTTTTAAATATTTTCTATACATTTTTTTCAAACTTCTTTTATGGATAAACTTTTGTTTGTGTGTCTAGATGAACTCTGTCGATATAACTGGTGCATTCATTGTACATAATACACATTAACCAAAATTCAAATTTTAGTCAAAATTTGTTTAGTCAACATTGTAGTAAAAATTTACTTTTGACTACACTATATTTTGGATTGTGCGTTCCAGTAAAAGATACAGCAGAGCGGTTTGAGTCCAAAGAGGACAGTATAGGAACTGCAATAATTTACTTTGAGCACACTGTATTTTGAGCCCTGTGTTTCAGTAAATATCACTCTGCAATCGCTCGAGTCCAATGCGAACTGTGTAGCCCCTGTATTTTGTACTATTTCTTTTTTTCCGTGCAGCGCTGGAGTCGTGGAAGTTCATTTTGGGGGTGAAATTTTGAAAAATGAGTTTTAGTCAATAACTCTTTAGAAAAATTCGTACACTTTTTGTTCAAATGAGAACGTTGTAGCCCTTAAAAAGACGCGTCGATCGAGTATTGGATAATCCCTTTATGATAATATCTTCACCCCCAAAAAATGGTTAAAATAACCAATGAAAAAAAATTGTTTATCGAATAACTCCAAAACAGTCGATTTTTCGGGTATGATTAAAATGTGTGAAATGTAGAGAATAATTTTCACGATATTTTTGTTTGTATGGACCACCCTTGAATTTTGATTTCCCAACCCCTCTCGGGGGTTGGAAATTCAAAATGAAATTCTGGGAAAACTATTGACCGCACGAATTCGCCGCCGTAGAAGAATTTGTAGTTTGAACCCTCAGTTACATTTTTGTCCACAGCGCCAAACTCGTATCTCTTTATTTTCGGTCAATAGTTTTCCCAGAATTTCATTTTGAATTTTCAACTCCTGAGAGAAGTTCGATAAAAGCAAAATTCAAGGGTGGTCCATAGGATCGAAAACATAGAGAAAATTATTCTCTACATTTCGTACGTTTAAACGAGCCCCAAAAAATCGATTGTTTTTGAGTTATTCAATAAATATATTTTTTAATACTTCAAGGGTTTCAGGGGTGAAGATATTATTGGAGAGGGATGATCAAATACTCGATCGACGCTTTTTGTAAGGGCTACAACGTTCCCATTTGAACCAAAATTGGATGATTTTTTCCTAAAGAGTTATTGAATTAAAACTCATTTTTCAAAATTTCACCCCACTTTTTTACCCGTAAAATGAACTTCCACGACTCTGGCGCTGTGGGCAAAAATAAAGCCCAGATTTTTCTGAACATTTCGTCTCCCGGCGCCGACCTCGTAGGGGTTGTAGTTTGGCATTAATCGACCAACATCCCCTTCCATCTCCTAAAAAAACCCTACACCCCGATTTTTAGGCAAACTTGGATTTAGCACTCGCGGCACCTACGAAATCACCTGTCAAAAAACTAGCCTTCTTCGAATTTTTTCCGATTTCAATATACAGCACGACTGTACTTACGGCCTTGGGACTATAGTCCCATCGAGCCAGTGGTTGGGAAATTACAGAATCAACTTTTATCCGAGCTTATCTAATGACCGCACTTGCGGAATAATTTAAGGATCCAATGGGTTATCCTTACAATCTACATGTAGGTTTTGTATCGAAATCACTTCGAAATCAGTTCGTGCTATAGTTGGAAATATTAGGTTTGCTTCTTAAGCCTTCGTTGTCACGCTTACCTGGAGAAACATACTTGTCACACCGGGTCAATTTGACCCACTGTGACAAGCCGGATGACCATGAAAAAAAATTCATCAACATACTTTAAACATTGCATAAGATGTGCCATAAATAATTATTATATCGAAAATCAGATAACAACATGCAAGAAAAAAATCGTAAAGAGAAAATATACTTGGCGCTAAAGTTGAACGCCGCGGGTCGGTTTATGCGACAGCGAAGAGTTAAAATTGGAATAAAAATCCATTATAAAAACAATATGAATAAATAAAAAAATTAAACGTGGCTTCGGGTGAAATTGACAGCAGCGCCACCAGGGCGCAACCTTCGGCATATTTTCATGGGAGCATCGTAACACGGACTACTCTGGTAGCTGCTCCTCCAGTCTCCGTGGCCTTACACCATCTAACCGCTCATGTAGGCCGCGCTTTGTCTCGATACACTCTCGATGGACGTGCCGAGAGAAAAGTGTATCGAAGGGGGCATAGCAAGAGGATTTGCCTCGTCGCCGCGCGTTTCAGTGATCCTCGCTTGTATTGTCCGGCAATGTAATCGAGCGTCTCTCTCTCTCTCTCTCTCTCTCTCTCTCTCTCTCTCTCTCTCTTGCTCGCTTTCTCACCGTGTCCCGAGATACTACCAGATATAAAGAGAGAAAGAGCGAAAGAGAGCGGGAGAAGAAGGAGGAGGAGGAGGAGGAGGAGGAGGAGCAGACGGTAAGAAAGACGAGAGGAGAAGGATTGCCGGGTGTGCTCGCTCTGTCTGCGAGACGAGAGGTCGTTCACCCTGACTCGACTCAAAATATGTGTGTAGCAACACTGAGCATCCAATGCACACACCGCATACGTTATGCTTTGGAGAATTAAACAGACTCAACGGATGGGTGATGATACCGATCGCAAGTGCGAAATAAAAAATTCTGTCTTTCAGAGCTTGTACCGTGTAACGACAATTTCGGCGATTCAGCCATCGAGTCAATGTGCCGCTCGGAACACGGCTTTTGTCAATTCTTATTGACTTGTACCACGTGTCGCTGGTTAAGCGAATTATATCTGGTCTCTTGACGATATCTCGGTATACAATCAATACTACGAGTATATATTAGAGCAATTGTCTCATTCCGTCAGAAGGAACGTTTATATTTTTTCTTTCTTTATTTATCGAGTCAGAACCTTGAGGAGTTTCACGTATCAGCTGGTTTGTCCAATTGAAGCCTTTCCTATAACTAATTTATCGTAACGTTCCACGTTGTGTCCACAGCCAAGACGGCTGAGTATCCAAGTGACACTATAGCGCATTTGTCGAGCGGGTGGGGGGAGAAACTGTGGGAAAAGTCCTACCCCGGCATGGACCCGGGCCTATATCTTTCAATTATCCGTTGCACAAGAGTTTCAGCCAAGTATCTACACAAAGGTGTCTGAGAAGTGCAGTAGGTATTGGCCTTCCACTCATTGGTTGATGAGTGTATCCGAGTACCGCCAATGCACAAAGCTGCTCAACTCGGAGGACCACCGCGGACTAAACTCGCCCAACTTGAAAACATTGTTTTTGCGCAATGAGCTGCAATTAAAGGATGTACCCTTTTCCACCTTCTTTACCAACGAAATGGCAAATGGCATCGAGTTTTCGTTTCTCAAGGGACACACAATGTCGCCGAAATTAACCACCGATTGGCCAAAGTTACGAGTAAATTTGATCGCGTTTGCTACGAAAGTTGCAGTGACGGCAAAGAAGCCACACACGCTGCACGTTTCGTTAGCGGCGAGTATTGCAATGTTGCTAGATTGGCGGAAAAAAATTCTGCGCCAACTTTTTGTCCACAGCACGTGTATGTCGATGGGGCATCCACCGATGAAATTTTGCGAAAATCGATGCATTAAAATTGCCAAGCATTTAAGCATTATTTACTGAAATGAATCGAAAATAAAATATCCTCAAACGGATGTGTGTATTAATTTATATATCGATAAAATATTTTTTAAATCATACGAAAAAAGTGTCCTGCCAAACTATTTTCCTCAGCGGCTAATTATTGTCACGCGTTATTATTGTTATTAATTCTTGGCACGCGGGGTGGTAAAGTATTTTATTTCGCCGTGGCAGTCGTAAATCGTGAGACTTACCCCGCAACGTTACGCTGTTTGGCTGTCTTTGTCTCGGCCTTCGAGATTCCCTCGCTGGAATTTTTAGTTGTACGGAGTTTTCGGGATCCGAAGAGCGAGAGAATTGGTTCGACTCGTTTTCTCGGTGCTGGTGCTGCTGCTGGTGCTGCTGCTGCGCTTGCGGATGGTTTTGCGCTCCGTTTCGACCTGCAAATCATACATCAACTTTGCTTCAATACGTATTACGCAGGCCTGAGCGTAACGTGTGTAGACTTTGAAGTTTCTTGCTATCGATAGATCGACGTTTTAGCGGAATACGAGCGTGAGCATTTTCATGTAAACACACCATTTGAATAATTTCATCGTGCGATTCGCGATATATACGCAGGACTGAAATTTGATTGAAAAAGAAGAAAGAAAAAAAATAGGAATTAGGGGACACCCGGGTTTGAACCGGGGACCTCTCGATCTGCAGTCGAATGCTCTACCACTGAGCTATATCCCCACTTGAATATTTGCGGAAGCTTTTCGAATAACACGCACCACTGCGCTTTAGCCAATACGTCTCGTTATTATCCGTGTGTTCGTCTTATTCTATCTTGATCTATTCGTATGTTCGTCCAGCCACTGCATTACGAAATGCACAATAAATACGGGCTCTCGATCATCAGATAGGAAATAATGGAAAAAAGTACGTAAAACAGACTGCGCCATCTGTAAAAGGAGAGCGCAAGCTGGGTAGCGCTTAGTTTTAAAGGGGAAAAGTCGCCAAGTTCGCAACAGTCGGTAAAGAGGAACTTCGTAATCGATAAGCGTGGAAACTGTTCCGGTTGCGCGCCTGCTTGCTTTGTTCGTTTGTGAATGTCGCTAGTTTGCTGTTTAGAGCGGGATCGCTTCTACGCCATTTGGGTAAAATATTCGAAAAAATACAATATTGCTGCTTGCGGCAAATAAAAATGCGATACCTCAATGCGGCTCGCAATAATTCTTTCCACAGCCACGACGAGGGTTTGTGTTGAATTTGGCTAGTCCGATTTTTTTGGTCCAATGCGAAAATGATTTTGTTCTGTCGGAGGGAGCGTTGTTAACAAAAATGTCGATTCAAAATCACTTTTGTCCCGAAGTTCGTCTCCAGTTTGGGTTCCGAAAAAATTATTCTATTCGCGAAAGACCTGCCACCCTCGTAAAAAAATCTTCACCGACTCTACAGTATTGCTCGAGAACAACATTGTCAGGCATAACTTGTTGACATCTCTCAAATTGTTCAATACTTCGCGAAACTTTGAAAGCCGAGTACCTACAATTATCGAGATCATTAGCGGTTTATCGAGATTAGTCTGATCATTGGACTGTCTAAATGAATTTTTTCACAGCCGAGACCCTGATGCCAGTAGCAGCTATTCAGTTCCCAAAAGCCAGCGAAACAGGCGGTAAGTTTTATCAAAATGCCGTTGCTTTTTCGTGCCGGTGAAATGTAATCTCTGAGCTAGCTGTCAAAATGAAATTTACAATGGTCTTTCACTAAGTAACAAAAAGATGTTGAAAAGCAAATCTTAAAAATATAGCCGAAAGAAAAAAAATGTACATCAATGTAACGATATAAAAATAAACCTTAATAATAGACCCTAGGGGCAATGATCTCAAATACGTAAATATAACCCAATTTAAATAATACAAATACAACGAATGAAAAAAAAAAAAGAATTGCGATAACAATAAATATTTTTTCAACATTTTACACGTCTTCGCTTCAATTGTTATCGGCAATACTTTTTGTTTCCGTCTCAGAATCCCTACGGAGAGCCCTCGGTAAATATTTGCTGAATTTTGCCACCTAAATGTGTCAAGTTTTTTTTGTTGCCATTCGACATTATTATTTTCCGTTGCCTTCCAACAATGCGATCTTCAGAATCGTTATTTGCAAATGTAAAAATTGTTCGCTAAACAATGCAGGATTGAACAACTTACGAAGTTTTACCGTTGGGTGCAATAGCACTGGGCGATTGATTTTTTCTCGCACAATCGGCACCGGCTGTAGTTCGGGCCGCGTTCGCTTTCTCGCGGGCCTGAAAATAAAAACAAAACAAACATGAGTCGGTACATATCGACGATACGAACGGAGAAGCATAAACAACGCTCGATGTTTATGGGGGGCAAAGCGAGGAAAATCGATATCAAGTACTTGTCAAATAATTTGTCCAAAAACTGTAATCGATATCAATCGTGTCGAAACCGTATACCGTATGTAGCCAGTTTTCGCGGCCGCCTCACTCGTCCGCACCCTTTCCTGGCATAGCAACTCTGAGCTCACTTCCTTGGCCGTCAAATGTATACTTTGGTAATCCTCATAATGAAATAATAAATATTTGGGGACAATGAATAAAATGTGAACATTCGCGGTAAAGTTTTGCCAAATATGGTTTTTATCATGTTTGGATACTCATTTGTTTAATTTTACAAGAATAATTCACTCTAATGTCATTTGTTGAATTGCTCAGCTAATACGGTCGTGTTCCCAATAAAACCTCCACAGTCTAATTACCAAACTACTTATCTAGAGTTTACTTGTGTAAATCTAGCCTATGCAATTAGCATACTCTATTGACTGACTTGTTTGTCACTCAAAACATTTATGACATTTTGATTGACTGGACGCTGGGCCTGAATTCTCAATGGGAAAGACCGGTCACGCCACGCGCATATATCACGTGCATCGCTGTCATCTCCCGAGTCAAAATTTTTAGCCTCCTCTGAACCGCGCAGGACCTATTTCTTTTGTAATACATAAGCCGCCAGCCTCCGTTGAACCGACGAAACCTCATTTGTCGAGTCCAGTGCCATGAAGAGACCTCCTCTTGGTCCAGGGTAGCCTCTGCTAGACCTCCCAAACCTTCTTTCGACCCCCAGTTTTAGTGAAACGTGCAGAGCACAGGCCTCCTTAACCTGCTTTCAATCTCAAACTGTTGTCTCGACCCCACCTAACCTGCTTTCGGCCCAAATTCGATATCTCCTCCATCATCATTCCATTGTGGCCTGATCGGTAACCCGTTCGATGACGAAAATAATACGAAATTAATAAAAATACATCGTCCCCTTATGACATTATTAGTGCAATATTAATATGCGAAAACAATCAAATTTGCTCAATATCGATTTATTATTATTTTATAGGCAATTCATAAAAGAATGCTTGTATATAGTCTTACTCCAATTCTATCGGATTAATGGGCGTTTTCCTGTGAGAAAAAATCTCACAGGAAAAGTCTTAAAAAATGCCAGTCTATCCAGTATAAGCTTACGCGACGTTTTTCGTCCTTGACATTTCTTCTTAAACCCTCTAGTTCTTGAGTTACATTGCATTATCTAGAATTAGTCTTTTTTAGCAAAAAATGAAATAACATTGCGAAAAAAATCGTACAAAACTTTATAAAAAACGCAAATGGAGTTCCTGCTACCCCGTTCAAGTTTATCATGGATAAACGCAACAAATTTTTTTTTTGCATAAGTCATGCGCCCAATTCTCGATGGTCGAAAAAATACCGAAAATCAGTCACGTATAAAAGTGCGTACCGGGTCGAAAACAAAATTATAAAAAAATATTTCAGAAAAGTAATATAAAGCTGAATTTATTCCCGTCAAAACGCCGTTCGGTAAATTTGGTTATCTTTTTTTACGAAGCTATGTAACTTTTAGTGCAGCAAGAAATATCGACTGGTGTATCCAAACTTTTAAGCGACGGTATATATTATATAATACTATATATATATTATTCTCCAAATATGTGGTTGCATTAATATATTCGAATATACACTACCAGTCAAAAGTATTCGGACACTTTAGATAACTGCAAAACTTAATATCACTTTGGATCACTGAAAACTTATGGTAGAATAATAATTATTTTACGAAGATACTATAAAGCTCTGTATAATTACTTAATTATATAGATCTGTATAGGATCTTCGCGAAATAATAAATGAAATGAATTATATTACTCTAACATTATTTGGCAATTATCCAGCGCTCAAAAGTTTTGCGATCATGTGGAATGTCCGAAAACTTTTGGCTGGCAGTGTAGATCTAAATAACATATAATGTTGATATCTATATGGAACGTTAGGGTGTTAATTATAGTCTATTTCATGTTCTAAAGGATTGAAATTGTCGGTTTAGAATTCAACCTCATTCGATTTTTTCTTTTTGTTTTTGTTCGTTTTGTTTTTCTTGTTAATTCAATAATGAGTTGATAAATGGCGACGGCCGATCACCGTCGATTTTAAATAAAATGTTTGGTTTTCTTTGTTTTCATTTTTAGCACGTCGAAAATTTAAAAAATATTTCCACGTGTATGTATGAAGCATATTTTTATTTTTTTCCGCTAAATATGACATTAACTAACCGCGTCTATTTGATTCTTTTTTATTTGAATTAACTAGATTTTTCCTATTGCATTCCATTATTAAAATTATTGATTTCAAAAATGTTTATTTATAGAAAATCAATCTTTAATATCGTCCAACTACATATTTTATTTGATCCTAATAAATCTGTGATTCGGTTTCATCAATTCAACATTTTCATCTGTTCAAAAAAACAATTTAGTTAAGTTCACTGAATGGATATAGTTTGTTTTTTAATTTACCTTAAATAGAATTTTCGTAGAGTTAACCATTTTTCTATTTGATTGAACTAACGGTCCATCTTTATTGCAACACTCATATCAAAGGGGCGGGGCGTAGAGAAGGTGGAGAGAGAGGAATTTTATATATATATATATATATATATATATATATATATATATATATATATATATATATATAAAAGGGTGTGTGTGTGTGTGTGTGCGTGTGCGTGTGCGTGTGCGTGTGCGTGTGCGTGTGCGTGTGTGTGTGTGTGTGTGTGTGTGTGTGTGTGTGTGTGTGTGTGTGTGTGTGTGTGTGTGTGTGTGCGCGCGCGTGTGTGTGTGTGTGTGTGTGTGTGTGTGTGTGTGTGTGTTTGAAAAATCTATAGCATGTTATTCGATGAAACTCTCTAATTATCACAATCATATTAACTAATTCATATAGCTTATGTGATGCAACAAATAGTTAGAGGTATTCATTTGGTCTCTTGTACCATATTAGCGACCAAAATGTTATAAGCACTCGGTAGCATAGGGGCAGCGGAGCGTAGTTATGAGTAGGTAGGACTAGGTTCAAGTCGCATATAGGGCAGATATTTTCTTCGAAAAAAATCAATTCTAAAGGCCAGGGAATGACGAATTACGATAAAAATCCTTCTGGTAAAGCTCTCAATTAAGGAGTTGATTTTATTTTCGATTTATGAAATATTTTATGCATATAGTACACTTAGCTTCACAGTGTACATTGTAAGCAAATAAAGATTAATATGAATCTCATCTTTATTAATATATATAAATATATTTGAAAGTAATATGATCGTAGTAGGCTGTGAGACAAGGAAAAAACCTATTTTATTTAAATAGATTCTATATAAATTAATTTTTTTGTTTAGCAGTGTACAGTAGGCCGAAAGGAGGGGCAGTAGGTTCTGCGGGAGCGCTCGAAGTAGGCCGACCTGAGGTTCCGTAGGTTCAATTGTGAGCCTTACTGACCTCCTTTGAGTCAAAAAGTCTACTTTCTGCCATGCCGGAGGTTCATCGGAGGCTCTAACGCATGATACTTTCAAACATTGTACCCTCCTTTAGATCCTCAATAATCCGCTCACGCCGATTTCTGCTCGCCTTCATTTTGTGGGTTGAACGTGGCTCGAAAATTTCGACTCGGGCTATATTAACAAAGCGGCGCGTTTTCAAAGCAAGGATTCCCTCGATTGCCATTGTGAATTAAAAGCCAGATGTTGAGAAACATGCTAGGTTCATGAGTTTTTCGATCTTTTGGCAACCGTATTTGGCAAATTTGTATAACATTTTATGGGACCACATCGCTGTGTTTCCCTGTACAGGAAAAAAAAAACGACCATTCAAATAGGACCAGCGAACACGGCGTAATCGGTGTACATCCTACATATAAAGAAAAATAATAAAAATGCATAGCAGAAGAACAGTTTAAAGCCGGTTCATGAAGATGAGTTTAAAAACTCATGATCCGGGACACGTTTAAATTTAAAAAATCCATCTTCTGGGCCCCGAGGTAATCTCGACGAGAATTAATCTCGAAAATTCGTGACTACCAAACAATTTTACATCGAATAAGAGCCAGTCTGATCCATTTTAGCGGGAAATAAAAAAGGACCAATTTTCACGTCTTGTGTCCTATCGATTACGACAAACTTAAATCTAGCGGTCCAATGGAGAGTTCCCGACACCCTCGAACGCACGCTAGAAAGACAAATGGTCTACTCGTACTTTCAATACTCTTCTGTATTAATTTTGTACTAATTTTGAAATGTCAATATCGAAATGATGTAATTTTATTTTCACATATTTTTCGCTTGATTACATGAGCCGGACAAGGCAAGTGGACCACCCTGCTCCACCGTGGCCCATGCTCGATGCACTGATATTGTAAATTCAAATTATTTCTTCACTCGCGTCAACGTCACGCAATTGTGTCGGTATTCGAGTATGAAAATGAGACAGAAACTCGAAAGGAACTCGGCAACGACCGGGCAATTTCATTTTACGATGAACCAAGTTTCCGATTACTTCGATTCAAGGTAGTCAAATGTCAAAAATGCCATTTTTTCATCTCATAGTTCTTCATAGCCTAGGCTTTTGACTTTAATTTGCAAGAAAGACTTTATAAATATTCCTGAAATTGATTGAGTTATGAGAACTTTTGTCAAGGGTCAAATCGCCTGCCGCAATACGGCGATTTACCCTTTGTTTCTTTCGTGTTTTTATCGAACACTATAAAACGGTCCAAGTCGTATCGCGCAACATATATATTTGTCCGATTCACTTAAAAAGTCGGACAGAGCACAGTTTATAACATTTTCTGGCGTATAACTGGACGATTTTTTTACACGGTCAACCATTTGTTAGTAACGAATAATTCAAGTTGTTTTTTGCTCGAAATATCGACGTTTTTTTGGCAGTTTGTCAGTTTTTAAATTAATGTTTGAAAATTCGAGAAAAGTATCCCGTCATACGAAATCTTTGTTATTATACGAAAGGTAAAAATGTTTATTTTTCACTTCGGATCACCCTGGTTGCCAGAACCACCTACGCCGATTGTCCATTTACCAACAGCGGCACTTTGGATAACAATAACTTCATAGTTTATCAATATTTTTCAATTCAAGAGAAAAAAAACTCAAACTCGGCGCAAGACGGTGTATTAATTGTGTGTAAAATCCGCACCTATAGTGATTCAAATACTCTCGTGAGAAAAAATATTGAAATTCGACCTGTTTTTAGGGTCGTACGCACAGGAAAATATACTATGCCCACAAAATTGAAGTAGGCGTCGTTGAAGAAGAACAACAATTAATTTTTTTCCATCCCTTGAATTTCTTTCAACAGATTTTATCTACGAAAATCTCTCGACTATTTTCATGTTGCTCATTTGGAGATCTCCAATTGAAATTGGCAAGAAAAATGTCCTATGATAATAATTTAAAAAAAAACGAAATCAATAAAAGCGATGCCAACTTGAAGGCTATGTATATAAGCGGTGTCCGTGTAAACAGTTCTTTCGTGTGTGCCAGCGACCCTTGTACAGACTCAATCAACGTTCGAGTCTATTCCCATATTTAACCATGTGTCACGAGGACAACTTTTTCACACTCCCATAGTACGAGAACCATACGTGCAAATAGAACCATACGTTTCAAAGTAATCTTGCTATTTCCGAGAGTGCAGAGTGAAGCCGATAAAGACGGTAGCGGATAAGGTGTGGATCGCGGAATGAGCCGATATGCTCGTTTTTTCATTCAATTCGTGACAGCGCGGGCGCTCGCGGCCACTCACCCGTACTTACCATCAAAAATCTACTATACACTATGTATTAGGTATATGTACACACCCACCCACACACACATATACATATACACTTACCACCGCGCAAATACGCTGTACGTATCAAAAGAATTGACGAAATCCTATAATACGATGTACACTAGCGTCCAAAAGTTTCGGGAAACACTCGTCCCGGTTCCGACCCACGCAACAAGTTTCCTCGCTCTTTTGAAAATTACGATATATTAATTTATCAAGCGGCGTTTTAAAAGGGACATATTTAGCTGCATTTGGCATTTTTCAAAAAAATTGAATTTTAAGGGCACGACTCGTGAACAAAAAAATTTAACCGTTTTGCCCATGAAAAACTTAAAGCGGGGAGTACAAGCTTCAATTTCGTTTTTTTTTTAAGTTGCGTACGATTTTTTTCGCATAAATATTCAATTTTTTGCAAAAATCTACCATATTTATAAAATGTAACCTAACTCTGAAACTACTGGGTTTTCGTAAAACTACTAAGAGGATAAAAAGTTACGTAAAATCATTTTGTATTTACTAAAGAAAATTCAGAACGAAAAAATTTGAAAAAAAATTGTTTTGAAAAATTTGAAGAAATGAAATTGTTTTCAAAAGTTCGAAAAAATAAGCACAACTTGTCCCACATCTCCCGGGGGTTTGTGGAAAAAGTTGCAAGAAGCTTCGGCCAGTCTGGAGCGGGGTCAAATCGACAAATTGATCGAGCCGATGCCACGTCTTGTGAAAGCTGTGATCGCAGCGAAAGGCGGATTTTTCGATGAAAAAGCCGTGTAGATTAGGTAAGAGACGCAATTTTTAAAGCTAAAGAAATATTTCGTTGACTTAAGGAAACATTTTGAATTTTTTTTCGAATTTTTGATTCTTTTTTATTCTGATTTTTTTTTTGGTAAATCCAAAATGATTGTATGCAACTTTTTACCCTCTTAGTAGTTTTACGAAAACCCAGTAGTTTCAGAGTTAGGCTACATTTTATAACTATGATCGTTTTTTGCAAAAAGTTGAATATTTGTGCAAAAAAAATCGTACGACACTTTTTTTAAAAACGAAATTGAAGCTTGTACTCCCTGCTTTGAGGTTTTTATGGGGAAAACGGTTAAAATTTTTTTTCACGAGTCGTGCGCTAAAATTTCAACCTCCAAAAAAAAGCCAAAAAACGACCATCATTCAAAGTGTGTACCGGGTTTTAAAAAATCGTAATTTTTTTTTTGAAATAAATAAAATAAAAATAAATGAAGCTAAATATGTCCCTTTTGAAAGGCCGCTCGGTAAATTAAGATATCGTCATTTTTAAAAGAGCGATGAAACTTCTTGTGTGGCTCGGAACCGGGGCGAGTGTGGCCAAACTTTTGGACGGTAGTGTATATGTAAGTTTTATATCGCGATGAATATCGCATGAGACTGCGGGAGCGGGGGTGTTGCTTAGTTTTCTGCCATCTTGCAACAACTAAAGTGGCACGCGAAATGCTATTTTATATATACACACACACACACACACACACACATGGCATATTATTTTTACCCTTTCATTGGGACGTGGACCCAAAAGTTGTCGAAGCATGATTCCTCTTCGCTATATATCTTTATATGTCCCTTCCTGTGTCTTCGAATCTCCGATTACACGGAACTGGGACTAATACGGAGGACACTCAGTTGGCACCGCCGACACTCACGATTTATTTCACTTCCGCTTTGAATTCGCTATCTCACACGTACACCGATATAGCTATACATATGAAAGTCTGTGTGCGTGCGTGCGTGCGTGCGTGCGTGTGTGTGTGTGTGTGTGTGTGTGTGTGTGTGTGTGTGTGTGTGTGCGCGCGCGCGCGCGCGTGTGTGTGTGTGTGTATGTGTTTTTCCACGTGTAGGAAATACTCGGATACGTCAGTTGGATACTGAATTACGTAAAAGTCTCATAAAGCAGAGTGCATAACAGACTCTCGCGGAATTTTGTGCGTGTGCGTGTGGGAGAGCGCGCACGTAATGCCCTTCACGCACGTACAATATGATATATAAGACGATGCAAACGAATCTGGGCTATTCCAGATGGAGTTATAAACTACACGAGGTATTTAAAAATGCGAATTCACTTGATCGGAGGCACGATCGTTCTAGACGCGCGCTCGCTATGACAATCGTACCCTACACGAAGGCTCGATCATTGCACTTGATCGTTATCACTCGATCATCGATTTTTGTATTGAAAAGTATCGAATTGAAGAAAAAAAGCAAGCTCGAATAACTATGTTTTGGCCAAGTTTTTCGCCAAGCGAAGCAAACGTTTTATTGTTTTTCGTCTGAAGAACTTGATGGCGCGCACGGCTCGGTTTCCAGCGATCTCGAGAACAATAAGAGACACCGCGCGAACGTGATCGCGATTAACTTCTTAGCGTCGATTGTCCGACGTACCGTATCGTTGCTGTTCTACTAATCGCTCGCTACACGATCGTGATAACGAGCCCGCTCTATCGCGCAATATACTTTTATCCTTTTGGCACGTAGACACATTCTTAAAGTCACGGGTACGAGCGACAAAAATGCAATCTTATCCACCGAGTGTCAAATTGTGTATCATTCGCCCAAGAGATCTGTGCGTTTCTGCGCACGTATAACGTTTGTACGCCTGCTCTTTTATTTATTCCTTTCTTCCATACACCCCCCAAGGATTCTGTTTGTCCATACGTTGTCTGCCAGACTGAGTCCTATACCACTATAGGTGATACATGCGCGCATTTGGCTTTTTAGGTAGACGACGATTTTGAGGGAGGCTAGCAGTCTAGAGTCTGGAAAAAAAAAACAGTCCACTTGGACAATTTTTTATGGATAGCCAGTTGATGGAATGGAGAATCCGTTTAGTGAACTCTATTATACATATCGTCAAGTATCTTTACAAATTTCTTCACAAGTTGTTGTAACTAACTGACGGCACTGAAGCTGGATGAAGCGAATCACTGTTTATTTGATAGTGTCCTGTCCGTCCGGCAACATCGCTAATTTTTCACCGAACCACTTGACTTTTTTTTCAACCTTGTAACAACATTTCACATCAAAGTACGTAGGTAGGGGATTTTTGGCACGTTGAAAAGTTTTTCCCAAAATTTCGGTGACTTTTTTTTACCGAAACCAACTTTTTCTTCTCAAACACGCACCGTTTTATGAAAAATCGATATTTCACCCACTTCCCGACTACTTAGAACTCTGAAATTCTGCAAACATGGATCCAAGAGGTGACAATGCATTATTCAAATTAAAAAAAAAAAAAAATATATATATATATATATATATATATATATATATATATATATATATACACATATATATCCGTAATAAAATATCTCTAATGGACCTATATAACGGTGTTATTAACACCTTCAATAACGCGAACAAAAGTTTCCTCCTTCTCTAGGCGACGCTTGCGTTGGGGGGGGGGGGGGGGCTGTCTCCTTGACCATCGTAGAAGTTCCCCCATGGAAATTTATATACGCAAAAATATTCTGCAAATTTATTTTATTAATAATTGTAATATATGTGAAATGTATGCCATATATTGAAAATATATGTTGCATATATGTTCCAAATTCTAATTTTCGTAACGTTTTTATATATGAGATGTATATGCGTAGTATTACTGTATATCAATGATATATGTAGCATACACCCTGCATATATACCACATATATTTAGCATATATGTCGCATACACACTGCGTACATACCACATATATACTGCATAAATGGTACATATATGCCACATATATACAGATATATATGCGTAGCATATCTGTATATAGTGTTTATATGTAATAGCGTACTTTAACTGTAAGTTAAGTTTTTTTAAGTTTAAGTTTTAAGTCTTATTAAGTTTAACTGTAATAGTGTTTATACACAGCATATATTTTTTGTCAGGAACATTTATCAAAAATGTATGCGTCATATAGGACGCATAAATGACACATATATGAGTCATATATGACACATATATGAGTCATATATGACGCATTATTTTTCGTCACTATATATGCGACCGATATATATATATATATATATATGTGTGTGTGTGTGTGGGTGTGTGTGTGTAGCATATATTTTCTGCATATATTTTACATACATAAATTTCCATGGGGGTTGTCACTAATGCACTATTCATTACGGGTGTGCGGGTAGCAGAATTGGTCGAATCGGGTCGGGTTGGGTAATTAGACTATGATCGGGTACCCGTGATCGGATGGGTATACTCGAATTTTATCGAGTACCCAAGTTTTTCGAGTACTCGTCTAACATCCGGTACTCGATAAGTCGTGTTGCCGGAACAAAATTTCGGTTCATAGTATAGATAGCGCCACGGAAACGTACGACAACGGACGAAATAGACTCCAGCTTTATGTTCTCTACCCTTCGCCGATAGGTTGGAGTTCATAAGAAATACAAATAATTTATTTCATAATTTTAGTATTTTTGTTATGTATATATTTACAATTTTTTTCCGGCAAACTTCTTTTAAGACACTCGCATTTCAGGAAATATCCAGATATTTGAATGTCGAAAAACTGAATAAAAGCAAGATTCTTCGTCGAATTTTCATTAATTCTGTCTAGTGCTAACTGGTAATTTCGGCGATTCATTCTTCTTAATTTAATTTTTTAATTTTTTCCAGGTAAAACTTGTTCTTCTAACGCTTATATCTCTGAAACCAATCAAGATATTAAAAGATGCTTAATGTCAAATGGAAGCTACATTCTTCTCGCTTCGAATAAACGCAAGGGGTTGAATCTTGGTCTTTTTGGGTTTTTTCTCTATTTAAAACGAACGTTAAAAAATTCAAAACTTTAAGACGTTCGCCGGAACAGAAGATATTCATTGTACATTTTTTCCTTTCGCACACTTTTTAGTGATGCCAAAACGCAACTTCCCCGCGCTATTACGATACGATCCGCAAAAAGTGACCGTTTTTCACTCCAAGCTGACACACACACACACACAGACACACACACACACACACAGACACACACACACACACACACACACACACACACACACACACACACACGCACGCACGCACGCACGCACGCACGCACGCACACACACACACACAATATTCGAAGTTTAAGAGTATTCGACGTTTACTAGTACCAAAAATTTGAGAGTACCCGATAGTGGCGGGCATAACAAAAACGTAACCCGTCGGGTACCCGACCCGACCCGAACATCGGGTACCCGCACACCCCTACTATTCATATAATTTTTTTTCTCTATTTAAAAAAAATGTCTCTTTCACTATCTTTCAATATCTAAACTATATTTTGTATTTCTTTATTAATTTTTTTCACAATTTTTTTTCTCTTTTTCTCTCTCTGTGGCAGACTAGCCTGTCTGTTTGTTTGTCTGTTATCTAGATCTGAGCTACGTTCAAAGTTTCAAGTCTCTAGCTCATCGGGAAGTAGTTAAAAAACGATTGCAAAATTTGTACCGAACAGACAAACAAGCGGTTGTCTCAATCGTTCTTGTTTGAGCATGACGAATTGCGTCACTAGCAAGACGAGAGATATGTTCATCAGCTGTCGATGTTTAAAAACAAAAAAAACAACGATTACAAAATTTGTACCGAACAGACGAACAAACAAACAGACAGACAAGAAAGCGAGTTAATATTGCATTGTCATCCAGTTCTGAGTTATGTTTAGAGTTTCAAGTTTCTAGCTCATCTGGAAGTTAGTTAAAATTCGATTGCAAAATTTGTATCGAACAGACAAACAGACAACCAAGAAAGCGAGTTAATAAAAACGTGGAAATAAAATCGTTGCTTCTCATTTAATTCCATGTATAATGCATAAAATATTACTTTTTTTTAATCAAAATAATGTCACACAAACCCTTAATCTTTGACATAAGTTGCATTTCAATGCCCTGTCAAAGAAACCCCACACTCGGGGTTACTTTGACACTTTTTAAAATATATGTGTAAAATTGTGTGTGTGGGGGGGGGGGGGGGGGGCTTGAATTCCTTGTACATTTGATAGCCAAAGGACACATTGTTCTATTAGAGCAAAAACAAAATTTAGGGTGTTAAAAAAAGTTTCCTACAATCAACTTTACAAAACCTGTTCAAAGTAGCCCCGTTTTACGGCATCATGCAAAAAAAACGATACAAAGAAATTTTGGAAAAAAAATCTTTAAAAAATGTCGTGACGCCAAAATAACAAAATACAACTTTTCACTCCTTAGAGTAAATATTCCAAACCTCATCGTTTTTAAGTTACGCCACACGATGTCGGTTTTTCGGAAACCTGTTGTTGTTTTTTTTTTTTTTTTTCAAGAAAAAAGTAGACAACTTTGCGAAACAAAAACGCAATTTTTTTTCCAAAAACGAAACTAAAGCTAATGGTGTCCTTTTAATAGATCTTATCACTAAATGGTGAGATAACTATTTGTCAAAGTCCAACACGCGATTTTTCAAAGTGGGAAAATCGTGAAAAACCGGCATGTTCAAAATGACGTACCAGGTACAAAAAAATCGCAGAAATGAAAATAAAAAAGCGAAATGAAACTGGCTTTGTCGACTTCAAAAGTGCGTTTGGTAAATTGGTTTACGATTTTTTTTCGCCGAGCTATTGAATTTTTTGTCCGATTAGAAAATGTACAGGATGCGGTTTTGCGGGTATCAACGTACTTGCGTTGGCATGGGTATTATGAGATCAGGGAATGAATTCGCTAGAAAGACAAAGTCCATCGAACTTGGCTTTTTCTCACTTCGTCGCCCTCTCTGGCAGAGCGACGCGGTCAGACGGAATAGAGCGGAAGAGAGAGAAAGAGGGAGAGAGAACCAAATTGAGGATGCGCTCATCTTGAGTCGCACTGCAGAATTCGTATCTACAAAAGGTCAATTACAGCATGTACTTATAAAATGCTTTAAATTCATTCACTACTTTATCCCCATTCTATTGTTTGTTTGCCCTGTTTCGCTAATTATTCCCGAATAACGCGTGTGATTATATTCATGTTTTGTTTTTAGTGTGTCCATCTCTTATGTCTACTTCTGAAGTTAATATAAGCAAGTGACTACTTTTCAGACTCGTGGTCTTCAAAGTTTTTGGCTATACGAAAATCTCGACAAACAATCGAGCCATTTTTATTCAAAGAAAGTGCCCCTAACCCCCCTGCGTTGCCGCTTGGTCAATCGGTGCAGGTTGTACAAGCAACTAGGATGGTCTAAAGTAAAAAATAAAATAATCTAATTCTCAGTATAATAATTTAGCTTTCGTATATATCCGGAAGCTTTTCTAAAATTTGGGAAAATTACGCAAATGTCCAGCTGTACGAAACTGTTTTTGATTTTCGACAACAACAAAAAAGAACTCTAATAATTTATTATTAACAAATGATCGACAGATGAAAAAATCATCCGGTAAAGAGAAAAGATCCTTCACAAAAAATGTCACAACTCGGTCAATATTTGGATTTTTTTACAAAATCTTTGTTTGTTTGGGTTTGTTTCGGTTGTTGGCCAATTAAAGGTGTGAGTGAGTGAGTGAGTGTGAGGTGAATGATAAAAAAAACCAATCGTATTCAACAAAATATATCTTTGCACGAAATTTTGCCAGTAGATGCTTCAGATAGGGGCAATCTCCATTTATATGGGGCAAATTCTTGAAACTAAATTTTTCAAGGGTTTTTCCCCTATACGTAAAATGGGGGCGACATTTTCTCGCGTACCCCATCGAGTGGAGGGTCATTGGACAGATCTTTTGAAACATGGTTGCCTTTCCATATGCCGTTTTTCATTTTTCAAGCATATTTGAGCATTTTGAAGCATCTCAAGCCTTGGAGTGTCGCGCAATGTGTCCCATCCTCTAATTTTTCAACTGTCGATTTGAAAATTTTTGAAACATCCCAAGTACCAAACGTACGATTGAAACCTTCGATGAAAATGATTTCGGTTAAGTTACATCGACGCATTCGCGATACATGGAGAACCAAGTTCTCGCTAAATTCACTCTATAGAGACTCCATAACAGGATTGTACCGTTGCAGTATTATGATTATGAATATTGGCCAGACTTTCTACTCTTTTGCCACATGCAGCAGTTGTCAAAAAGTTGCCGGAATATGTTAAACGTGCCGGGGAGTTAAGAAAAGTGCAGCTAGAGCTTGTTGACTTGTTCGAATCCCCAATCGAGCGCACTCGCTTTTTTTCTTTGCCATCTTGTTTCTTTCTTTTTTTCTTCTTACATGCTCGTTGCGCCTTTCTTCGTCTTCCACTTGCCGCTATCGCCGCGAATACGCGTACACGCGGCAATGCGTTGCACTGCTCCTCCCTCTTCATCGCGCCTTTGGTCACTCACGTCACGTTCACGTGCCTGCCTACACACGACACCCCATCCGCGCGGAACCTGCGCGACAAGCCAATTTCACGGTGGTTCGACAAAAAAACGAACGTTCAAGGTCGCGTCCAAACATTTTTTCACTTTGACATGACAGTGAAGGCCTGGTTTATCGTAATCTTTTCTTCGCTATCCAGAGAACGGGAGCGAGAAAGATAGAGGGGGGGGGGGGGGGGGAGGAAGGGCAAAAGTTTTTCGCGGAAGAGCACGAAAATTGATTTTCTATACGATTGGATCCCTGTAGTAGAGTCGTGCAAACGTGACGAGAAAACAAGCAATGCCAATATGGAGGATGACACTGGCGCGACCAAGGCCTAGTGGACCGAGGCACGAGAAAGCCAATAATGAGCTTAATTTGTGTTACGTGGCTTCGGAAAACTTCCGGACGTAATCGCGTATCTCGTGTAACAATAAACGGTGTACGACACGGTTAATTTAACTCGTCGCTGCTAATTTAATTATCGATGCGTAAAAGAGAGAGGGGCGTTTATTCCGTACTCCGAAAGCAAGGTTCCCCAAGAGTACCGTGTCAAAAAGTAAAATACATGGCAGTTTTGTGTGGATAGATGAAGTTTAAGTTTGCATCGTTGGAATGCAGGGATTATTTGTTCTTTTTTTCAAGATTCCAAATTTCCGTCGGTAGCTTTGCGCTACGAAATTGACGAAAGCATTTTTTAGGATCCTTCTTCAGCGATCTACCACCTAAATCTGCAAAATACAATGAAAAATAATTTTCATTGTTCTTCAACAGTGCAACGTTCAAGCCCAAGTGGATAGTGGATGAAGTAACATTAAAATGCAAATCGGTAAATAATGATATTGCAGTTTGCATCGTTGGAACGCAACCAAGAGCATTTATTTCTCATGGCAATTTTTTAGTTCACCACATCGAAGCTACGGCAAACGTTTTTTAACATTCTCATCAGAGATCTAAAAGCTAAATCCATCGAAAATGATTTTAGATAGCAATATAAATGGAGAAGGAAGCAAATATGTAAAAAAAAAAGTATTTTTGTTGCGTTCCAACGATGCAAACTTTAATTGCGTGGAAAATAAAACCTTACCCTTCGCGTGTACGCTATATTTTTCAAGACACGGTGTAAAGTGGCTCTATCGGGAAACAGTCGGATTTTCGAAGTTTGCCAAGCGCTGGCTTTTCTTCTTCGAGAATCTACTGCATGGCCCCGAAGGCCCAGAGAGGTGGATTGCCGGAGATTACTCGGCAGCGGGTACCACAGCGAGCCAGCACCGAGAGAAAAAACTAATGTTGTTGAAGTTTGCATCGTTGGAATCCAACGAAAGTCAATTATTATCAACCGTTCGAATTTCTTTTGGCTGCGAAAATCACCCAATCATTTTCAAGTATCCTTTCAAGAGATTTTTGCGACCTCAATTTGCAGAGGGAAGAAGCCGGCTTTGCACAAGCGTATAAACGAAGCGATGAAAAATAAAAAATGAAAAAACGATCGTTGCGATTCAACGATGCAAACTCGAACGTGATAAAAATGAACGAGTTCGATATTTCGCGTTAGCGCTATTCTACGCGATACGATATATTCCGACATGTACCCACCTGTAGGAAGACATTGAGACATTTTGCGCTCTTCCGCAGATGTCTCCCCCTCACGTTGAGTCGCTCCTCGTGTGTGAAAAGTTTCTTTCATCGCGCACACAAAACTTGACGATACTTGACCCGATGCGCATAATATTCGTCTACCTACATATCACACACGCGGCATAAACTTACGGACAAACTGTTTCCCTCCCGCCCCCCCCCCCCCCCCGGCCTTTTTTCTCACTCGCGTTATTTTTTACACTCGCACACTCGAGTACTTTCGGCTTTCCATTTCGTTCGCACGCACCGCGTTCCGCTTCCTTATTCTCGTTCACGCGCAAACGGAAACGTCGAGCGCCAGTTTCCTTTTTGCGAAAAACGCGCAGGCCGGTGTCTATCGCTACGCGGACGAATCGTACGACGACGAGCTTGCACGGAAAAAAGCAACGATCGCGCGGTGTACCGGCGGAAGCGACACTGTCGTGGAAAAAAAGCCGAAGGAAGCGCCACGAGGGATCGCGCGCACGCGCGCATCCTCTCTTCGTTTATACAAACGTTTGTTATGTATACACGGGCGCTTAACGCCCCTCGCGGCCGCTTACCGTTTCGCCAGAGCATACGCGAGAGTGTGCTTCACTATACGTCGTCCGATGCAGGAAGGCCGCCACCGCGCTGCTTCAAAACCAAATCCATCTCGCGCTCGTAATATCTTCAAGTTTTACACCTCGCTCTGGAGTGCCCGTTTATACGCACCGCGTACACGCCTCGTCTCCCGTCAACCAATGTATGTACACATATACTCGGCATTATGTGTAAGCATTTATGTCAAGCTCGATGCATCGAGCGTATATATTTCTTTATGTACATCCTATTTTTCTTCAAAATATTTTTTCCATTGTATTCCAATTTTTCAACATATACTCACACGTTTACGCTAGACAAAAAAGTCTTTGGAAATCTCGAACTTGTTCGGTCTGTCTTCTAGGGATTTCCATTGACATCGGTTGTTTGTATGAACACCAACGTGAAGTAGGCATTTGACACGAGCTGCTTTGAACTAACAAATCCGCCAAAATATTAATTTTTTCGACAAATTACTCGAGAAAAGTGTGGCGTACGGATATTTGTTTACTCGCTGCACGACGTATGTGTGCGTGCGTATCGTATACTTTTGGTACAAAAAAGGGAACTACTTCGAGGTAGGAAGTGCAACGAACAAATGACATGGAAATTCGAGAGAAAAAAATTCAATTGCTATTAATTCTCTGTCTCCCTCACACACGCACACACACACACACACACACACCACACTGCAGAGGTGATATTGCTACGTGACGCGTCCCCAGGTGGCGGATAGAGGGAGCTCATACCGCCTTGGCTTCGGCGAGATGAGAAGGGCAGGGGCGAAATTAAACAGCCCCCTTGGACCAAACACAATAAGAACGAAGATGAACAGTACAAAGTCACAGAATAAGTCTACGGTGCAGGGTAGGGATACCCCAGTACCAGCGATCGGCGGTGGGAAAGCAGGCCAAAGGTCGCCGTCATCCACCGGCTGTAATAGTGTGGCACCCATAGTGTACCAAGTACCAAACGAAGGAAGCAGAAAGCAGAGACAACTAGAACCGGCGAAACTCGGAGAGCAGATCCAGAACTTGATCCAGTTCGTTAGTCCCAGGAACAATGTCCACGGCGATATTACAAGGAAGTTAAACATAATGAGTCTCACCTACAACAGACTGATCAAAACCAAAGAAAACGTCACGATGATGGAAACTCCACCACTGTAGTCTCCAGCGGGAACCCAGACATCAGCCACACTGGGAGGGTATGCAGCGGCTCTAACCAGAGGGAATGAAAAGGAAGAAATGGGCAAAAGGAAGGACATGACGCAAAAAAGGTCAATGACGAATAGAGGGCGGGTTTTAGTCGGTATGGTCGCTTAATAGAAGCGACGAGCCCGACACACGGAAAGCATCTCCACCTCGCTCCCCAGGCGCGTGAACGCGTTTCCTACCTTAAAACAAAAAACAAAAAAAACACACACACACACAGAAAGAGAGAGAGAGAGTAGCCCCAAATATGACATCCAAAGGGAAAATGTATTTCTTTGCGAATCACCCTCATGTACACTACCGACCAAAAGTCTCGGACACTTCAGATAAATGCAAAACTTTCGATCACTTTGGATAATTGCAAAATTATATTAAAATAATATAATTTATTATACAATTTCATTTATTATACGTAAAATAATAAATGAAATTAACTATACAGGGCGAGGCACATAAAGTGTTACAGAGCAATAGCACTCCAACTATTGATCATATCCAAAGTCGTTCAAGGTTATTAAAGGTCACCTATTTGGATTTGTATAGTCGATACTGACCATGAATGACCTTGAACGACTTTGACCCCCGATGTTTTTTATGCGGCTTAAGGTTCTCCACAAGATCGATGAAAAAAATGTACCATTCCATTTTTAAAAGCGGAGTTGACCTTGACGTAGCTTCAGCGCCTCCAGCGATAAAAAAATAGGGTGGTCCAGTATGACGGCCTTCTTGAACACTGAAACTTTTGTCTGAAACATTTTTGGATACGATCAATAGTTTGAGTGCTATTGCTCTGTAACACTTTATGTGCCTCACCCTGTATATTATTCTAACATTATTTAGCAATTATCCAGTGATCGAAGCTTTCGCAATTATTTCAAGTTTCCGGAAACTTTTGGCCGGTAGTGTATGTTCCACGATCTTCTTTCGTTTTCGAAAAAAAGCACTTTTATTTTACTCTATTGCGTGTGTCCTTCGCTCGCGATTTTTTTAGATCGTGTCTTCGTGAAAAATTACATTGTTGAGCAATAAATAAATAACCAATTGAACATTAACGCAAACGCCTCGGGTTTTGGTGGAAAGTTTCAAAAATAGGTTCGAGAGGATAATTTACTAAAGTTCAAATGATAAAAAAAAGATTTATGCTTGTCAAAATGTATCCAAATTACAAGAGAAAAGTACATAGACTAGAGAGAAAAAAATTAAAACTTACACTACGGGAAAGCTCGACGATAAAATCTTTCCAATGTTTTTTTTCCTCGCGACAACTAAAAAAGATCGTAGAAACCAGATAGGGCTGATTCGGGCAGTACTACGATATGCCGGGCGCCAAATTTTCACCACGTCACATTGATATTTTGGCCAAAACAAACACTTTTTTAAGAGTGATAAAAAAATCGATTTCCGATCAAATAAGGTCGATTTCCGATCGAATAATGGAGCAATTGAGAATTTTGGACGTTAATTCTCGTGTTCTGTACATACATGAACACGAGTCCACCAGTTTCAAAATTCGCATTTCCCAGATTATATATTTTCCTCGGGTACGTGGCGTAATTTTTTCACCCGTAAAAACATCGAAATAACAAATGCGGAAAAAAATGAAAACTCGATCGAACGGAATAAAAAGATTAAGGAAGAGAATATAGATGAGAACGAAATCGGATGATCGAAGGCTCTTACGCTTATTGAACGAGCGTGGAATGTCTCGTGCCTGGAGCAGACAATAGTCAGTATACTTTTTTGTATGCATCATCGGAACAAGTATAGCGCGATCGTGACATATCGATCAGTTTCTTATATCGTCCTGAGTCTCGAGACTATAACTATGTGTGTCCTCCACACCTTGAACGTCAACATCCAATCTTGGAGAGTAACCCACGCCCTGGAACACACAAATCATAGGCATGAAAACGTCGTTTCTTTTCCTACCGCTTTACCTCCAATATTACGATGCGTCGTGAGGTTGCATTTCGTTTCTACGAATCGCGCTCGGTGTGTGACGGGAGCTGAGCTCGCGGTATAATACCTCAACGTTGGAGGGATTTCTCTCTCACACTTATCGTGTGGACAAGTTGTATTGCCAAATGCGATCGTAAGCCGAGTAACTAGCGCAATATCTCTCTCCCTCCCTCACTCCCCCTCTCTCTCTCGCGACAGGGATGCATGTGGTGGCCTGGTCACACTTCTAAACATAGCGAGCCTCTCTCGGCGTAGGGGCATGTATGACCTTGTCCTTACGAGTTTATATAATCCCGGTGACTTACTGACAAACGGTCAGTTGGTTGAATCGCTACCTCGCGCGCTTCCACCGTTATTCATTTTCGGGCTCTTTTTTTTAATTCACTCGTCACAAACTCTTCCCGAAACTCCCACGTACGAGTGCCTCGATACTCGACTCATCGACTTGCCTCGCGTACACCCGAGTAATTCACCCGTTGTTCTCCACTTTCTCGTCGAATCAATCGATGAAATTTATGAACTTTCGCGCCAATCGCTCGTAAACGCAACCCAAAAGGAACACGAAGTACACGTAATAAAATTACGTGCATTATGCGCAATAAAATAATCAAGTCTATTAACGAAGAAATGTGTTGGCGGGATTAGGGTGAGAGGGGCGAGAGGGAGGGAGGGAGGCTATCGTTGGAAAAAATGTGGTTCGGGCAAACAAAAATTTGCCGGGGTGAAGGTGAGATCGCCCAGCTTTTATTTCAAAAGATAATCGTTTATTTGGAAAATTTATCGAACGAGCTTGTATTAATTTGCCCTTCCGGGGGAAGTGTAGCGTTGGGAAATTTCGAAAATTCTAGACGAATCCGCCTGCTGCTTCGATGCCAAGCGGGACGAACGCACAAAGCTCAACACAACCCACGCGAATCTTGCAAGCGTACGTACATACATTGGCACCCGATGCATCTATGTACGTGCGTGGGTGAGCGCGTGTGTAAATATGACCTTCGAGATCTTCACGTGGTGAGCGTCTGTACTTGCACTGCCACGTTGGGGGTGGATTTTCAGTGGTTTTTCTGTTTTCGAGAGCGGTGCTGCTTCAAATTTGGAAGTACCCGCGAGCTCAACACTCAGCTCGGTCGGATACAGAGCTCCGTATATGCGCGCGCGCGCTCCATTTCAATAGTTGTTCGCATTCGACACAATTTCGTCTTTTTTCAGTTAATAACTCTTTAATTATTCATGCTCAATTAGTCATTAGCATGGAATAACTTATTCACAATCAATTAGTTATTAACGATACATCATTATATTACTCCTAATTGATTGGTGATTAATGATTAAATGATTATTCCTTGATAATTAATTAATGATCAATTGTTATTATTAATCCATTGTACGAGTCAGGGATGAATACTGGAATCACATTTTATTGTTGCAAGGCGCGCGTTTGACGATCGTTTTAGAAATCCGGCAAAAAAATGTCGAATAAATACTTGCTTGGCGCGTTATAATTTTGCATCGTGCATCGATGTCTACCCGTAAATTATCATGAACATCACTTTTACACGTTTCTCCGAGGAGATCGCAATGTCGATGATTAATAGATTTGCATGAGCTTGGGGCTGAAAAAACAGGTCGGTTGTCAAGATTTTTTACCAACGGGAGCATTGGGATGGCAGTCCAGTAAAAGCGACGAAAACCCAACACTTTTTAGCGTAGAATATGAATGTTTGACTGAAGATAGATGGTTGCATACTTGAAATTAAGCCCAATAAAATGTTGACCCTCAACTCGCCCCAACCCCAAGAAATACGGGTCGAAAACTTCAAAATCGTCGTATCTCGATAATTAATAGCCCGATGAAAAAATATTTCAAACCAAAGTTATTTGGAATGATAAAATATGTAGAAAGTTATCTGACGTCCAATCCCCTATGTTTGAAAATAGCGGCACAAAAACAAGAGAGCACCACTCATCCAGACAAGGACGCACCGCGATATGTCTACTCCGCTCGCACACGCATCAACCCCGAATTTTCGAATCGTTTTTGTGCCGCTATTTTCAAAGATAGGCGGTTGAACGTCACATAACTTTATACGAATTTTATTATTCCAAACAACTGCTTTTGTTTGAAACCTTTTTCGATCGGGCTATTAATTATCGAGATACGGGGATTTTTAAGTTTTCAACCCCTATTTCTTAGGGTTGGGGCGAATTTTAGAGGCAACATTTCATTGGGGTTACTTTCAGTATGCAACCATCTAACTTGACTCAAAAATTCATGTTCGACACTAAAAAGTGCTGGGTTTTCGTCTCTTTTACTGGACTATGACGAGGTTGGGATTCGACAAACCCAGCTCATGCGCCAACTTTTTCCTTCGACTGCGACGCAGCAACTGCTGCCGCCCGCTGCCGCCGTACCGCACCGGTCCGATTCTTCCAGCCGTGCGTGTTTCACCAAACACGGTACGAGTCGTATCTGAACATCTATTCGTCCGATTCACTTCAAAGTCGTATCGGACGGACCATAGTTTATAAGATTCTTCATCGTTCACCACCCGGTTCCCCCCCGGTTATATGTTTATCAAAGCGGGACCCACCACGTTCAACTTTGGAGGAACAATTGGTACAAGTTGTTGGCGGCCAAGGAGCATTCCATCCGACGCGACATAGTGCGCGCTTTCAGTCCCCTTTGTAAGCATACTTTCGAGAAAAGCGCAAAACAAAAAAGTGAGCCATAGTGCAGTGGGAAAACCGTCACAACTCGGCCAATTTTGCCAACTTTTACAATATATTCATCGCAATTTTTTGAGCTATGAAACTATGTAGCAAAAATATTACTTCCGAAGTGTCAAGCTTACGCAGGCCCCTCGCGTGACTATAACAAAAAAATATAATTATGAAATTGGAAACAGCGATAACAAGAGAATGAGTGAATATTTAGGCCTTCGCGTGTGCACCGGGTGTTCGAAGGAACAGTCGAAATATCAAACTCACCCGGTTTTTTCGCATTTTTTTAAACCATACTGCAATTTTCATTGGCAACACTTTTTAACTAATGACTCTGACAACTTCCGGGCCATGCAGTGGACGCTCCGCGAAGTCAATACAACAACCAACAAATGGTCAAGCAAAACAATGCTATCGAAATTGTAGGCTTTTTTTCTTCCAATATCCGTTCGTTTGGTCTACAAAAACACAATAATCTTTCAACAATATCACAAGTATATAATAATAGTGTTACAATATTCTAACGATATAAGATTTAAACAATATAATATTCCAACAACTTTAAGGCAATGTAGTATTATAATCAATAAAATATAAATAAATATCGGAAGAATAGGGGATATAGCGCGACAATAATACTGTACGCGACGTTTGAAAAATGTTAGCAACTCATTTCCAATATTTGCAAAAACTCATCACTCGTTTACATCCCTCCATTCCTATGACGATCGCGAGTCCTCCAACTTATTGGGTTCCTTCGGACCAAGTCTCGCGATCTAAGACCGGGATTAATTGGGTCAGGTAATCGGCTCCTTCTGTTAGCCGCAAAATTGTCAAAATCTTCTGAAAACTCTTCTTGTTTGGGTTCCACAACTTCCTTCGCACAAACTTGGACAAGTGGTGCACCCCGTAAGGGATGAAAAGGTATTGGTATATTGACTCGATTTCACGGGACAGTAGACGCACCCGGCGGCCCGAGTCGATGCGAGTGCGCTGTGTGGCAATCCGTCGAGTCTCGAGCATGCCGATTTTTATGCCTAGAGAATTAAACGAGTACATATACATGTGAAGGGGGATATGAATATACGAAGGGGGGCACACGAGACCCGGATAAGGAGCGGTGCGACCTTGGCTGTACTAATTCGGTGCAAGGCGCACACTGCGCACGTCTCTATACATCCAAACACGCCTACTACGAGCAATTAATCGAGTCAATATGCTCTTTTGCTCGTTCAATCGCCTCTATTTAGAGCCATTGGTCCAAACTTTAACCGTACCCTTGATACATATGCAATAACAATTATCGTCATCTACGATATTAATTTTCAATCAATCGTGTCAATAATAATAACAATACTAGTAATGATACTAATAATAATTAAAACAACAATATCAACATCAGCAGCAGCAGCAGCAGCAGCAGCAGCAGCAGCAGCAGCAGCAGCAGCGGCAGGAGCAACTAAAACAATAACACCAATAGCCATAACAATATCAACAATAGCAACAGCAGCAGTACACTACTACTTAAAAGAGGGATAAATTGAACGACGCACGATTTCTCAAATGCGTTAACAACAAATAAGAGGGCAATGAATGAGATCGAAAGATTGTACCATAGTTGAAAAGAAAAGTTTAACGATACATGTATTTTGTAATAATGGTAATATTTATAGTAATAATTGATAGCAATATATAATCGATCACAACAGTAAAAGCAACGATAACATTAATAGAAGTATAATATCATTCTTATTCGGGATTCGTTACTACTGTGGAAATCATTTCAAGACAAGTCCGTAACCACGAGCCATTTTGCGTAATTATTTCATGAAATGTTCATAATTATCGCAAAGACGAGTAATTATAGCAATTTGAATGGACATCGGGTACTAAGCGCGCTCAATTCGCCATTAACTCGTATGATACATCAGCGGGAAAAAAATGATCAAGTGTGTGTCGTTAACGGGTCTGAATAAACTTGGGACCCAATAACAGGTAGATTTTATATATTTTTTGCCGTCGAGGGTACGAAGATGACCAGGTTGGGACATTACAAACAATGGATCGCCGATTTTTAATTTTTGATTTTTCTCTTACTAAATTTTTTTTAATAATAAACAATGAAATTATTATTATTATTATTTAAACAATGTGTCGCCTTTGCAAAACGCCCGATGGGTGTAGGTGTTTTCGGCCAGCGAGGTCAACCAAATTCAAAAATGAAACAACGTATTTTTGATATAATAATAAAACTTGCATATTATTGGATACGTTTTTGAAATTTCGATAATGACTAAAATGTCAAGCTATTGCAAAAATTTGATTTGCATGCAAAACGCAAAAGAAAAAAAGGCAGGTAGATCGGAGCGGGGCGGTTCGCCATAGTGCAATAGGCGATCTGCCTGTCATCTTTATTGTCTATTAAAGTTAAGATCCTAGGCTGCTATTATTGGTACTTTTGAAATTTAAAGCTCACGCAGGGCCCTCAAGTAGGTTAATGAATAAATATTCAAACGAATTAATATGTGGTTTATTGAGGAACCGTTTTTCACGAAGGGGGGCATCCATTATTTACGTGAGGTGATTTTGGCGATTTTTCGACCCCCCTCTCCCCCTGGTGAGATGTCGTGAGATTTTGCTCGACCCCCTCCCCCCTCCCCTAATCTCACGTGAGATTTTTCAACATGCATACGTTCAGGGAAAATAAATTGTAGTAGAAGCAACGGCGGTTGTAGTACCATTTACTCCACCATGTAAAGTAGTAGGGAGACTCTCCCTACGTGATAAAAATTACGTGATTATTAAAATTACGTGATATTTGCCGAAGCCGCCCTCTCCCCCACGTGAGATTGGGTGAGATTTCGCTCGACCCCATCCCCCCAACGCCTCACGTAGTTAATGGACGCCCTCAAGGTGCAACATTTTTTCGAATAGTTTCGCAAATATAGCGCGTACTTGATGAAATTTTTAACCCCCCCCCCCCCCCTAATTTTGCTCGCAGTAACCGCAATCGTCAATTCAAAACTACTGACCGACCGCTATTTTCATGAAATATTTCCGATTTTTCAGCCGAAAAGTTACAAGTGTAGAGAGGGTGCCGGTCGAGTACGGTGCTCTGTTACAGACGAACGAACGAATGAACCAACTTCCGAGAGATCTCTCAGTGGGTGAAAAAAATCGTAAAAAATCTTCATCCTGAGCATAAAGAAGCAAAGTGCCATAATGGAAACGAGTATTCGCGCGCTGTTCCATCTCTTCTTGATAATAACGGGGTGCGATCTGATCTCGGAGGTCCGCGGCAAGTGCAGCCCGACGCCGCTCATGCGCCAAGCGGAAATAGACAACGCTTACGTTTGCGTCAACGGGAATTTGAGTGACGTCGCGGCAATACCGAGTGATGCCGAGTGGATCGAGTTTACGGTGTCGCGAATAAACGATTTGCCGAGCGACGCCTTCGCCCGATTCCCGAAACTTCGACGTTTGACCTTTTACAATTGCGATCTGAAGGGTGTGAGCGACGAGGCCTTTCGGGGCTTGAACGATCTCGAGTGGCTGGTAATGTCGAATACGAGAATCGAGGCAGCGCGCGCCGCGCTCTTCCGCCACCTGACGAGCCTTCGTCGACTGACGCTCGATGGCGCTGGCCTCGTCTACATCGAGCCCGAAGTATTTCACAGCTTGCGAAAACTCGAGAGCCTCAGCTTGCGAGACAACGACCTCGATTGTTTGCCGATCGAGGCGCTCGGCGCACTCAAGAGCCTCAAAACCGTCCAGATCGGCAAGAATCCGTGGCTCTGCGATTGCCGATACTCAATGGACGAATTCTTCGCGGCGCGCGCTATCAAGTACGGCTCGAACGACGAGCAGTGCGCGGCGCGGGATCATGCACGAAATACACCCCCCTTTCGCCGAGACAAAAAGTACGTGTCATTGCAAAAACGAAACGAAATAAACAATATGGCGGCGTTAACGCGGCATATACATTTACAACGATCAAAAGATCGATTTCTTTTTTTTTCTTCTCTAAACGATAAAACTATACATGTCGAATATTTTCCCAAAGTTTCGAAGCGAAATTCGAAAAACTTGAAACGTTACAGGCCGTCAACGCTATGCCTCACCGCTCGGATTCGGAGCGGGTGTCAACTTGAAACGCGTTTTTCTCAAAACTGCATTTTCGAAATTGGCGTGCAGGATTACTCAAAAACTATTGAGCCAATTGAGTTGAAACTTGGTCGAAATATTGATAATATCGGTCCACCTTCTACTTGACGAGAATAATTGTTTTTGAACAATTTGAAGAAAAAAAAAAACGACTTTTTTCATCCACAGTTTACAAAAATGTTGCGTGAAATGTAGAATTTTTTTTTTTTCTATATGCGTGCCACTTCCTTAATTTTGCATTTCTTCATTTTAATTACCGTTCACATAGAAAATATACATGTTCCAACTGAAAAAATGTTTCAACTTTTTTGCAAACCAAAGTCTACGGGAAGCTAGACTGCACGCCGATTCGCAACTCCCGCGGCGACCTCGCTGTAACACTCTGCCACAGCTTCGTCATTTTGATGATGAATTCATTTAAAAAAATTGTTTTTTATACTTAAATATACTATTGAAGTATACCTAAAGTTTGATCATTGTAGAATCATTATTTCTCAGTCTAAAAAATCCCTCAATATTGCTTATTTTTTTTCTGTCTAAACGTATATCCCGCCTTAATGGGTAGTCCGCCCAGATTGCTATCGCACTATTTTATCCCTCGCGAACAAAATGCTGTGCACGAATAAAATAATAAGCCAGAGCAAATTGAACACATTAACGCTACCTAAGCGTTTTTCATACGCTCCCAATTCAAAATGCCGCATACGAATAAAATATCGAAGCCCGTAATGCAGTTGTTCGATTTAAGGCCGTTGACAACGCACCGCCGTCTATCCCTGACTATAAAGATATTGTCGCATAATGTTGATTTCTTTGAACATTAGTACCACCCACTCCCCCCATTTGCGTGATTCTTCCTTCAAATTTTACATGTATCTTTTAAGATGTACCTTATACCAAAAATCGTATCTATTGCACAATTAATTTTCTCACAATTTATCGCCAAATCTTTTACTATAGGAAAAATGGATGAACGAACGCGAAGTTTTTTTTTCCCGTAAAAGAGTTTCGCATTACCCTCACAAATTTCCCAGTCACGATCGGACATTATCATACGTACAATCTTTCAAAAAATTCAAGAAAAAACATTTTTCTTTTGCCAATTAAGGCGTTACATCTATGTGGCTTACCGAAATTAAAGTTATTACGTTTATTAAAGAATATGATTTTTTTTTCGCAACTGGCATTATTTTGGATGAATTTTCTGTTTTTTTTTCTCACTAAACTTTTCGTCCTTCATTTGGGCAGTATTACGATATCCGGGGCCGCCCCTATTTTTGACCATGTAACATTATTATTTGGACCAAAATAAGACTTTTTTCGAGAGTGGTAAAAATCGATATTCGATCTCGGTAAAAAGTTATGGAGTTTTAAAGTTTGCAAAAATGCGGTCGAGAACAGCGGACCCGATGACGGGGGAGGGGTCGAGGGCGGGTGGGCTGGCGGGCACGAGGGGCAGAGCCCCTAGTGGGAGTGAAGGGATGGCGAGCCGTGGGGTCCACTCACACACACAAAATGGAATGCATCTTGACTCTACCTCCACGTGGTGCATTCTGGATAACGCTAAAGAGTCATATATTGCGGCACAAAATGCAACTGTGACCGGTGACTGGATTTTAAATAAATAAATAAACTTTTTTTTTTCATTACAAATACTCGCTCCAGTACAATAGGGGATTCTGCCCCCTTACCTGAATCGAATATCGATTTCGACCACTCTTGAAAAAAGTCTTATTTTGGTCCAATTAATAACGTTACACTGTCAAAAATAGGGGCCCCGGATATCGTAATATCCCCTTCATTTGTTTATAAAAACAAGAATACTCGATGAAGCGTGAAATACGCGTGTACTTGTTTGAAGAATCTATTTGACAGCTGGAGTCGAAATTTCGAGTCAATCGTATGAGACCTGCTCGAATTAGCGTCCTCCTGATTTCTATAACGTGGTTTCGAGAAAAATCGATGATTCAGGAGTTATCCCCGTACCCCGTCCCCCCGGTCATAGTACGGAATTGACGGCGTGTTTCATGGATTTCGGAGCGCTCGGACCCATGTAGAGGTTGCCATGAGTTGCCCAATGTTACGATCAGGCCAATATTGGGACCATCGTATAAGCCAACAAAAGAGAAATAATATTGGCTCATTATTGTTTCGCTCTAAATTGAAAACTGGCACAATATCGGTCCATCCCTAAAGACTGTCCTGGCCCATCTTTAAAGACTAATAAACAGCCGTGATAGTTAAAGTAAATTTGCCAATTTGAAAACTGGGGATACGAAAATACTGACAATTCCGTTGGCCCAATATTGTTCCGTTATAAATTGAAAACCGGCGCAATATCGGCCCATCGTTTGAGGCGTTACCCCCAAAAAAAGGCCTTTTTCATGACTTTTTTTTAAAGAAAACTACAAAACTTTTTTAATCGATCAATATACCATCTTAAAGAACACATCTTGAAGAACTTTCAGTAATTTTTTTATTGAAAAATATTACATTGTTTAGTGGCAAATGGCCGGGAATGAAATAATGTTTTTATATACACGGTTTGCGGTGACCAACAGTGCGGCGAAGTGGATCATCTGAAAAAAAAAATGCGGATGGATTTAGTCAAATATAAGTATAAACTAGTCTTTAATCGAAGGATTTTTAAAAATATTCATTTTTCACAAAATGGCGGACAGTCAAAGTTAATGGTTCGATTTTAACGAAAAAAAACGGCCGTTTTTTGGCTATAAAACGGCCATTTTTTTTTTTTTTTTTTTTTTTTTTTTTTTTTTTTTTTTCGAAAAAAGTCGAACCATTAAAGACTACATTTTTATGTATTAAATAAGCCTGCAAAATTTCAGGAAGATCGGTTCATTAGTGTTCGAGTAATCTTGGTCACCGACTTCAGAAATGCCATTTTGAGAAAAACGCGTTGAAAGTTTCTCTTTCAACGCTCTTTCAACGCGGATTCTTCTCTTTCAACGCTCATATCTCAGTCAATTTTGTTCGGATCGACTTGAAATTTTTCGCACATATTCTCAGATACTTATACTTCAAAAAAATGCAATAAAAAGAAATCGATTTTTTCAAAATCGCAAGTGGGGTTAACCCCTTAAAACCAATAAATAGCCGTGATGGTTGAACTATATTTGCCAATTTAAAAACTGGTAATGCTAAAATACAAGCAATTACATTGGCCCATTATTGTCCCGTTATAAATTGAGAACCGGCACAATATCGGCCCATTACTAAAGATTATCCTGGCCCATCTGTTAAAACCAATAAACAGCCGTGATAGTTCATCGAAATTTGCCAATTTTAAAACTGGCAATGCTAAAATACTGGAAATTACATTTAATTAATCTAAGCCCTTTATTGGCTAAGTGGATCAGACCATACCTGCTTTTATTTTATTTAAGCATTGGGTTATTCATTATCTGCATATTGTGCCAGAATAGGCAAATAACTGGCACGTCATATATTAATCGTCTATATTTTGTAGTTCAGTTTTTGTAATCAAGTCTTGGCCTATTATTGGCATTTGTAAATAACCAACATAAGTAAGCAAAAAATATGCCAATTTTGAAACCTGTCATATACGCAAATCACAATTTATTTCAAGGTTATTCCATGAAATATGTATCCATAAGGACCAATCTCGGCCCGATATAGGTTTAATATTTATCACGCACTCAAACAAACCCAAACAAACTCACGGCCCAATATTCCAGATAGACTAACTTCTAGATAGACCAACTGCAAAGGCCCATCGTAGAGCCAGTGGTCTATGTAGAAACAGGCGCGTTAAGAGGGCCCATATAGGGCCAAGTGCAATCACCAACATTGCCGCTACAATGAATTAAATCATTGGGCCAATAATTGTTGGCTCTGTTGGCCGATACCGGGCCGTTCTTATCATTTCTACAAAGGCACCTCATTGGTAAATACTCACGGCCCAATATTCTAGAAAGGCTAACTGTGAAGGCCCGTCCCAGGCCCAACGGTCAATCTCTACCTGGGCGAGACGCTTCGAATAGTGAGCGGTTATTTTATTTTATTTTTAAAATTTTTCGTATATCATTCTTGTGATGTTTATAAATAATCCAAGGCCATAAAATGAAAAAAAAAATAATAAAATAAAAAAAAACGATCGTCATTTTGTTTGCCAGTCAGATCTGTCAGGCCTTGAGCAATATTGGATTTTGCACAATTGGCCAACAACTCTTCGACATTGTTTTAATCCGATATGAACGTTGATAAAATGTTGTATTTGTGCTTGGCGAATTTGGACGTTTTCGGTTCGGTGGTCCATTCGATCCTCGTAGGAAGCAGGAGTGCATGACGATGCTCGATTATCCGGAGCTACCACAGGTCGGATCACAGGATCCGGAAGGGACGGAGCCTCCTCGTCAGGGTGGACGTTTCGAGTGGCGGGAGAGCGTCGGCGGCGGTATCGAGAGTCTCGAAAAATTACCCGACGAGATCACGTGGATTCAGATGTTCGACGTGCCCTTGCCGATCTTGAGACGCTACACTTTCTTTCGATTCGGCAACACGCTGCGCAGCATCGAGCTCCGAAATTGCGCTGTCGAGATAATCGAGCGTGAATCCTTGGCCGGACTTCACAAACTCGAGCGACTCTATCTAGTCGGCAATCGTTTCTTTACACTTGGACACGAGTGGTTCCGCGACCTCGCCAGACTCACCGATCTCGTGTTGCCTCGCAACGAGATCGAAAATGTCGACGAAAATGCTCTCATACATTTGGCCTCTCTTCGCGTACTCGATCTCAGCAGGAATCGTCTCACCTGCCTGTCCCAGCGTCATCTTCGAGGCCTCGTCTCCCTACGGAAACTCCAAGCCAACGACAATCCGTGGCACTGCCAGTGCAGAAATGACCTTGAAAATTATTTGATCGGAATGAGAATTGGCTATGAAATCAATTCCGGCAGGAGATGCGATTTACCGGGGGAGGGTACACCCGAACAGCCCAAATACAACAATCGGGTAACTCTCATTCGAATATACCTACTTATTCTTGTTTATGCGTTTATGCGGGAGAGACATTCCCCCTGCCTCTCCCTCGCACTCTTTTCCCCCATCGCGCGCTACATCACTTCGTATTCTTATCGTTCTTCCATCTGCGCTGTATTCCGTCGCGAGCTTGGAAAACTTCTTTTCTCCCCTCTGCCACAATAAAACGGTCAAACGGACATCAAATTTTTGCATTAAATTATCGAGTGCTTGGACCAAGGTATTGACAAAATATTCATTATTGACAAAATACCCGTGGTCCAAAGTTCGAGTATCAGTTTTACGTGAAAAAAAACCTTCATTTTCGTCGGTGAAACAAAAAAAACTATGGATCGAATGACGTGCAAAAGAAGCTTGTAAATCTTGAATTTGATCGGTGAAGTGACTTATGTGCTATCGCGGCTGACCGATTTTCAAAAGGTCATTTTGAGAAAAACGCATTGAAAATTGGCGCAATCCACCTATAAACATGCCCATAACTTGCTCCACTTTGAAGCATCGACTTTTCGAATAATATTTTTCTTTCAAATGTTATATTTGGAGTATCCCGTCGAAAAGGGAAAATGAATATTTTCAAGAACTCGAAGCGGGTGTAATAAGCCCGTGTTAAAATGTATGTATTATAATGCGGAAATAGCGTGTCCGGTAGTAGAGGGTAAATGTTGATTTTCTTTGGCAGACAAGCTGGAGCTCCGCTGCAAGCGGAAGCGGGATAATCCGTTGGAGTTGGGCCTACGAGATGCACCGTCCGAGCATGCCCGTACCGATGGGTCCCCCGGTAACGTACTTGCCACCACCGGTCGAGCGCACCACCGCTTTGAGGCCGTTGCCACGTCCGGGAGGTTGTCGCATGGTCCATCGGACGGGGGAAGACCGCCGGCACGACGGTGGAACAATCGAGAGGTGCGTGTGTACGAGAGCGTCCCTCCTCGATCTGAACGATGTTCCCGCCAACCTCGAGGCCATCGTCTTTTCGGGCTCGATCCTACCGAGCATTCCCAACGACGCTTTTCGCAAATTCGGACCTTACCTCAAACGTCTCGAGGTTCGCGACTGCGGGGTGCAGAGCATCGAGCGACGAGCATTTAACAATCTTCGAATTCTCGAGAGCCTCGCGATACGCGGCAACGATCTTGAGCTCGTAAGATCCGAGTGGTTCGAGGACACGAGAAATCTGCGCAGGCTCGATCTCTCGCGAAACGGAATAACAAGAATATCGAACGGCGTCTTCGACAAGTTGCCGTATCTCGTTGCCCTCGACGTGTCCGACAATCGTCTCAATTGCATCGGGATCGAGCATCTCGAGGCACTCGACTACCTTCGCGAATTCGAGATCACCGGCAATCCATGGACCTGCCTCTGCATCACCAAACTCGTACAGCTTATGAAGGAGAAAAACATTGCGTGCAAATGCAATCCCGATGCTCTGCTTCGATTCGACGAAGGTGGATGGGGCTGCGAAGGTGGCGCCGCCGCCGCCGCCGCTCCTTATTATCCCATTCCTGGGTGAGTTTTCACTTTATATCCGCGCTTCTTCTTCTTCTTCTTCTTCTTTTCTTCTTCTTCTTCTTCTTCTTCTTCTTCTTCTTCTTCTTCTTCTTTCGCCACAGCCCTCTTCATCCTCCGATCCCGGATGTATCGTCGTTTTTTATAACTTGCTCGGTCACCCAAATTCGCGATCTTGGATATGATACAATATCGCAACACGCAACTGTATTACTTGTATATCGCGCGCGCACACACACATTTCTAAATATTTAGGTGACTTTCAAAAGGCTATAATTGGCGAAAAATCGTCGTAAAGCAATAAAAGCCTCTAGTTTTGAGATCCGGAGGTGAACTATTTGTATCGTTTACTGCTTCTGAGTAATATTTAACAAAAAAATCAGCGGAAACTTTGTTTTCAAAATTTTTACTTTCCTTTCAAAAGATTCACGGGCTTCAAGACTTTTTTTCAGCAATTTCATCGTGAAGCTCGTTTACTTTGCTTCTTCCTCTTTAATTTGAGCGGTTTGTGAGCTCCTTTCGATGATTTTATCGCTCAGTTATGGTAATTCAACGTAAAATTGACCTTTTTAGCTTTCATAATTCAATACTCGAGAACCAACGATCCTATAGAAAATCAAAGCGGGCTTTTGAATATTTCAAAGTATCCTCTATAAAGCGTAATTATTGTCTTTATAAAAAAAAATTCGATGTAAGAAAGTTCATTCCAAAGAAGGTGGAAAATTGCGTTTTGGGGGTTTTTGATAAACTTGAGGTTACTTCACAAATAATGGATGGACTAGGGATATTTTTGGTTTTTTTTTTCTAACCTCAAAGAATTGCAAAGAAACCATCGAGAGTTCAAATCGCTGCGATTTTTCCTTTATTGTGATCCGAATTATTAAAATGGTCACTTTTGATAAAGAAAATCAATTGAATACATTCTGCCACTTTCATTAATTTTTTTCAAATTGGAAATGTTTTTTTTTCGCACAAATAAATATTGGTAGAAATTGCTGAATTTTTTTTATTCAAGCCCGTGAACTTTTTCATATTACTCAGAAACGGCCAACGATACATATATTTTTTCTCCGGATCTCCAAAGATCTAGAGACTTCAAGGTTGAATTTGCTTTTTTTTTTGTTATTGCTCTACGACCAGTTTTCGCCAAGTTGATAGCTTTTTGAAAATTACCGAAAAATTTAGAAACTTTTTTGCTTGCCCTAATTTTTGTGACCAGTGCACATGTCCTTGGTACTCGGGCCAGCCACTGTTGTAGCTGCATTGCCCAAAGCTACGTTACACCGAACAAAGCAAACTTTATTTATTTTGCATGGTTCTTCGCGTAATATTTTATCCCGTGCCGCATGTCGGTTCGCGTAAATAACACAGATGCTTGTTTACTTTTCTCCGTCATCGCGACACTCGACGCAGAGCGACTCGACCGGTAATCCCGACGACAACGACGACGACGACGACGACGACGACGACAACGACGAGGATACCTTGGTCTCCGAGTCCTCAGTCAACGATGACGGATGGCCCGGCAACCTGGCCGATAAGCGGTAGTTGCTATCAGAGTGAGGAGACAGCAGGCCAACGAAACGAAAGCGGGGCGACAAGGGACGGGGGGCGTGGAGCCTGGTACCATTGCGCCAACGGTGACATAAATCTGCTTCTCAGAATTCCCAGTTACATAACGAGAATCGAGATAATCGACAGTTACGTGCCCCGTTTGACACCAATGGCATTCGCAAGATTCGAGAATCTCACGGAGCTCGTATTGAGAAATTGTACTCTGAGGGACGTCGATCATCGAGCATTCGCGGCTCTCTACAAGCTCGAGAAACTCACACTGCGAGACAATCGGTTTATCGCCGTGAAGAACGGCTGGTTCGATGAGACGAGAAATCTCGTTTGGCTCGATCTCAGCGACAATTATTTGTCGGAAATCGAGGACGGAGCTCTCGATGCTCTCGACAAACTCGAATATCTCAACCTCGAAGGCAACGCTTTTAAGTGTTTGTATACGAGTTGCTTCGTCGCGTTACCGAGACTGAGGACCCTCGAGTTCGGCAGAAATCCCCTCAAGTGGAGATGCTGGCAGGAACTACGTCAATTTCTCGAAATTCGCGCTATCGGTTACACGTATCACAAGTGTCCACACAGCGGCAAGGACCTCGTGAGAAACTTGATGAAGGACGACAAAGCCCGGAATGAGTCTCGACTCGTCAGCGCTGCTGGCAGCACTGCCCTCCTCCAGTTGACATTTACGAAAATCTTTATTTTCTTCCTGAGTATCAGCAGCTGGCTTGTGTAAATATCTTTTCGTCGCACCCCCCCCCCCCTCCGCCCCCGTTTACATTTCAAATCAAAAGTTTTGTGCATTTCATAATACACATTGGTTTTTTTTTCCAACCGAATCCCCGCAACGTGTTACGAGTAACTCGCGCGCATTATCGATGCGTTTAGGGTAGACGGAACATTTTTACCGCGCATCCTGTCCCGCAGGAACGTGCAATAGTTTGTACTAAGAATTCCTTACTAGTAGTATATATTTAAAATAATAATAAAAGTCATGTCCCCGTACAAAGATACAAGGTATTTGTGTATAGTCTCTTAATGACTTGGATGCCTAACAATGAATCGTTGACAGAAGATATGCGATCCGATTACGCATTCTCGTCAACAGTCCAGCATGGACTGCGCTCAAAAACCCCGAACCCCTTATGTTACACACGCTTCAGCTCGTCCTCTTTGTTTTTATGTTTAAAAAAGCCCTCGTCCAGCGGTGACGCGCCTGTCGAGTGTTTACAGGCTCGTACTGCGTGAGCCCGTCTACGAAAACCGCCTCCTTCTCTGACAAAGCCCGAAAATGTTAGCTTCATTCGGCGGGGCCGCCTCCCCCCCGACCATCCTGGCTCGTCCTCGACATTTTTCCGCATTAAGTTGTTTCATCAAATTCACAAACCTCAACACCTGCTGAGTTATCGATGTTCAAAGACAAAAGGTTTTTTTTTTTTTTTTTTTCAAAGAAAGACAAAGAAAACAAGTTGTAGCTGGGTAAACAAGCTAACTAACCTGACAGTGGGTTAAAAAAGCACTTGTACAAGTCGTGTTTGTTTTACATTATCCTTCGAAAAAAGTTAAATGCTTTATTAACTTTCTGTGTTCGATAGCTTATCCTAAATATACATGGTGTCTGTTTACATGAATCTTGGGAAAACACGAACAAAAAAATTAAGCCAAATTAACAACAGTTTTATGGGAGATGTACAAATACTTTTTTTACCCACTGTATATATTGATTCAACTGAAAAAAAAAGAGAAAAAAATAAAATGGAAAAAAATCTCCCGCTATTTCTTATGATTGCGCAATAATCGTAGCTCACAAAAAATGTTTGCCAAGAGATCTCGACACTAGAAACTTGAAGCTTCGAAATGCTTTTTTTTTTCATCTCGATCCGACCATTTTTCACATAGATACAGCGCTTCAAAAAGCACAACACAAAGTATTGAAGAAATGTTCTGTTCCTTGAATTTTTTGGCGTAGTGTGTATAATACGATTTAGAAGTTACGTGGGAAATGAAAAATGAGGGCTGTGTGGTTATAGGAAAAGGAAAATCTTTGCGATAAAGTATACAGACGATGTTGCGCGGCAATAGCATATACGGTGGAAGAGTTAAAGAACATTCTCAAGGACCTCGAAAGATTGGCACACGATAATAAGATGGAAGTAAATGCAAAGAAGACAAAGATAATGATTTTTAGTAACGAAGGAAAAGCTAAGATGCATGAGGAATGGGAGATCAATGGTGTAAAGATCCAGATAGTAAAGGAATTTTAATACTTGGGGTATTACATGCAAAAACTCAATTTGGGCAGATACCGAATGATTTCTGAATCATGGAAAAATGTTGTATGAAAATATGGATAATCGACAACTAAAAATTTCATCTTGAAAAAATGCATGAAAAAAGAAAACCTTATCCTTTCATTGACTTTTCAGCAAAAGTTGCAATTTCAAGCCTTCGCAGCACTATGAAAAAAAAAAACATCGCAGCGGTTTGAACTTTTGCGGGTAGCTTTGGGATACGTTGAGGTATAAGAAGAGTGAAAATTATCCGTCGTCTGTTCATTATTTGTTTTAAAAAAACGTAAAAAGGCATCCATTAACTTTTTTTTAATCAAATTTTTCGAATCGAAAAATAAATTCATAAAAAGACAAGTACCAAAAAAAAGATAATCACCAAATGTTTAAAAAATGCATATTTTTACAAATGGATTTAGAAAAATGGTGCGAAAACGTACATTTCATATGACGATTATTTGATAGCTAACCGTTGGTAAGAGTCGGTCACAGAACAACCGTAACCAAATCCACAGCAAATAAAAAAAAATATTAGCAGAGCGTGGTTTCGATCCACGGACCTCTGGGTTATGGGCCCAGCACGCTTCCACTGCGCCACTCTGCTCTCTTGACATTGAGACGCATCAACGTATTGATAGATCGAAAGAAACTTCCCTACAAATGTGATATGTCATAAAATAACAAAATAGCGTGGCTAGAACTTGCTTTGGAAAGAAGCCGAAATATATTGTAACATTATAGCATATATTCCGTGCAATTAACATTTACAATTACAATTAACTTTACCGATACCGCCGTCGCCACGTAACAAACGAGGCAGTAGCGTCCTCCGTCGGAACAAGTACAAACTTTGTACGAGCGAACCCATCGACAGATGGCGCAACGTTCCAGTATAGCAAATAATCGAACGGATTCAACATTATAGAAAGTATGTCGCAAAATAGAATTTCCAATACGTCATACTATCGCCAAACGATGACGGAATAATTGAGCTTTGTGACGTTAGCCAGAATGAGGCTTGGAATGGAACCCTTGCATTCGTTTGGATGGAAACGAGTATTCTCATGTGTATCCTGTATCTAGTGGGACGGAAATGAACGACGCCAAACCTACAGTGAAACAGTAGACTCCGCGAGTCACGACCCGCGGCATTCACAAACGTTCGCGGAATCAGTCGGCACGTAGGAAAGCTGTTTTATCGATGCCCCCATTTGTACTCCAAAATCCAACACGTTCCTTGACTGTAATGGGTCCAATATGAACAACGCTATGCTTTTCTCAATTTTTTTTCTCTTCAGATTAGAGAGCAAACGAAACACGTCGGTATATCTCGTATTCGTTCGGAAGTTCGAACATCCGGTCATTGTTCCGTACAATAAGAGCAACAACCCCATCGCCGTGTGCTCAGACGCCACACAGACACACTTGCGCGCGCAAGTTAAATTATGGATTTAACTATCCTGAGTTTTCGAGTATGTGCTTGGCGCGGCATCTCTATCCGCAGCTGGTCGTTCTTGTGCGTATTTACCATTGAGGGGAAAGCCCCGACAACGGCACGACTGCAATGTCGATGCGTCAGACTGCCCCGAACTCGACAGGCTCGAACTCGTACATACGAGTGTCCGGCCGAGAAAATTCATACGAGCGCTTCTTGGTTCTTAGGGCGCGTGTTAGTAGCGCTGCAGTAGTCGCTACAGTAGTCGCTTTAAAAACAGCATCCCTCGCATACAATGTGTAATTGAGCGAACAAGAAATACTAAGGAGGCTGTTTTTAAAAAATTATGGCAATATTTTAACGTTTCCGTCAATTTTTGTTATGCCCTGCAGTCGCGTTCAACTGCACATCTTCAAGATGTGCCGAATAATACTCAGTATCGTACTTTATAACAATAATACCGTTCCGTTTTCTTCCGAAAACTCGTCGAGGCCTTCTCGTTGAGCGATGATGCAACACGTATGCGTGCATCGCGTCTCCGAAATCAAACATATTTTTTACACATGGGATGATCCGTACATTGTTTGTATTGCCAACAACATTCTCGCGACACAGCAGGCAACATTAAATTGGAGCAATATACAAAACGCGGGAGCTTTTTTTTGTTCGGCAGATTGCTCGAAAAACTTGAATCGTGCGTGCGCGGCAGGAATACAATTTTCGACCATTTTTCCGTGTTGGATCTGCGGCGAAAGTTGTAATGCTGTTGCTTGTGTGTGTGCTATTTCGAACGACGAATGCAACGTTGCCAGTTCTCTGTCTCGTTCTCTTCCTTTGCCTTGCCATTCTCGCAGATCGACTCGCACGTGCACACCATCGGGACTTGACCGATCAGTTCACGCAAAACAAACAAGCCCACCGATCAAACATGAGAAAATCCCTATCCTCCTACGTACTGTGAAAAGAGTTGAAAAAATTGTCTTTATTGTTAACTAACTTTTTATTGAGAATTCATCGATTTGGTATCATTTTCTGTCCATGTAACAATAATATTAATTCTCATTGCGTGAAAATTCCGGCTCGTTGTTTGACAAATTCTTACAATCTTGTACAAGCACCTTTAATCACACTTGTGTGTAAACTAAAAAAACGGATAGTATTTTTCGTTAACTAATGACAATAAGAATTCCATTGTTCATAATAATTAAAGACAACAAGTGAAACGTCATTTTTGAAGGATGATAGTGCCTTGCCGGACCGCAGCGCCGCCTCTGGTCACTTCAGTTTCCAACAGACTCGCGCTCTTCACCCGTTCGATCGCTTTTTTCTCACGCTATCGAACGTGCACGCAAGTTTCCGTGACTCTGGCAATGGAAGGGCATATAATTGGAAATATGAGCGCAAATTCTGTAGGGCCCCGTGTGTTTAACGAAGAATGAGAACTGAAAATGTGCGCCGCGCGCGCGCGCGAGTTTGCGAGAAGAGGAAGCATTGAGACAAGGATGCGATGGCATTCGAATCAAACCGCGTATACGTAGTTTATTCGGGATTCGCGAACGCGCTGGCGGCTCGCCGTCGTCGTCATACTCGCGAGCGAGCCGAGTCGCGTTTTCGTATAAGAATAATGAAAACGTGGCAACGTTGTGCTGCGTGGGTCAAGTTGCGCAGTCCGAACGGGCCGTCAGCGAGAAGCGAGATAGGTCCGTCCGAGAAGGGGCCACTGGCAAGAGCTCTATCGTCGTTGAACGATCAAGAATGGGGCATGCGAGGGGAATCGAGAGCCGTGTTTCTCTACCAAAGGTGGGGGTACGTCGAACTTTTCCATGACTCGTTTTGTGCGTGGAATAGAGAGAGAGAGAGAGAGAGAGAGAGAGAGAGAGAGAGAGAGAGAGAGAGAGAGAGAGAGCGAGAGAGAGAGAGGTCGCGGTTAGGTCGAAATGCGGCGAGGGGAGAGCGGCTGGTCGCGGTGCTTGCAATGTGTGGGGCAGGCCGCGCCTGCGCGCACCTTCACAGCCGAATTCTTTCCAACCATGAAAGACGTGCACTATCCAATCGGAATAGCGAAAGAAAATAACCTTCCGCGCAACATTTTCTTCCACTGTATCTTTCTGTCGTCTTCTTTTGCGTTTAATATTCCTCGTTTCTTTTTCATCAAATCCGAAACGAATGCGCTGCATTACTACATTCTGATATTGTTAAAAATACGAGATTGGCCAAAATTGCGAAACAATTCGTGGAACTTGCAGCATAAACGTGACGCGTAAAGTAAAAAATGTCAAAACTTTCCGTCCGCTTCTCCGCGCACGGCGAACCTCCTTGAGCTGATCAGATAGAGAGAGAGAGGGGGGGGGGGGGGGGGGGAGAGACGACGACGACGAGTTATCGACGTTCGCAGAGGCGAGTGAGACGAACCCAGATCCGTTTACATGATACGTTGAAAGCGCCATCTGGTGGTCGGCGGCGCGGCAGCGATACGGAAAGGGAAGGAAGGAAGCAAGTATCGAGAAGGTAGGACTTTGTCGAATTGAGGAAGAGAGCGAAGCTACGCTCTTTGCGCCATATAAATTTTCAGCCTTGTGTCGAGCGTACACGCGCGCTCTTCTATTACCGACATACGTATATAAAATGACGCAAAAGTACACATGGGTAGGTCGGAAGCTTGCTCAGCAACGACAATGTTATAAAGAGCGGGAAAGAGAAAGGCGACGTATACGCGTGCGCGCGTGAGAGCGAGGCTACGGTGCGGCGGCGGCGGCGGCGGCGGCGTTCGGTTGGATGAGATCGGCAGCGGGGATTTTTATCCCCACCAGGCGGGTACCTCTCCTCGGTGTGTATTCAGCGGTAAAGCCGCTGCGTCGACGTCGCGATGAGACGATCGGGCAAGCACCGAGCGCTGCGCCTTAGTGGAATGCGCGTGCTGGTGTAAGTGCGCCGTGTTCTCGAGTCGCGCACATTCGAAGCTTCCAACGCATCCGAATAAATGCGAGGTTTCCCCGCATTTTACCGTTCCAAAGTATCTTCTAATTTTGCGTTATTAACGAAGCGACACACAAATGCTCGACACAAGTATGATCTCGGAGAGCGCGCAACAGAGTGATAAAATATAAATACGCGGCTGGTGCAACGTACGCCAGCCTCCTTCCCAAGTGAACTTTTGTAACAAAAGTTTCCGTTGGTCTGTTCTCATCGACGACGTTCTCGACTAGATCGAGACATCCAAGTACGACAAAATGCCGTTGAGCATCAAGGTTAATCTTCGCGTGACCGGTCACTGCAATCAGGGCGGTCGAAAGTACATGGAGGACATGTTCAGCGTGGCCTATCAGCAAACCTCTGACGACAAAGATCTCGAGTACGCTTTTTTCGGTATATTCGATGGCCACGGGGGTGGCGAGGCTGCCACATTTGCCAAAGAACATCTCATGGACATAATCGTTAAGCAGCGAAATTTTTGGAGCGACAAGGACGAAGACGTCCTCAGGGCTATAAAGGACGGTTACATCAACACTCATTACGCTATGTGGCGCGAACTCGGTTAGTTGTCCAACGGAGATTATCATTATCCACTGTGTATAATATATTCTTGGAATTGCCGCAGTGTGTGTGTGTGTGCGTGCGTGCGTGCGTGCGTGCGTGCGTGCGTGTGCAGTCGCGAACGAAAACGCACGTATCGAGTATCCTACGCTTTGGCTCGAAATTGGCACGTTCGGCGAACATTTTCACAGCGCCTTCGTGACCATACACACACACACACACACGTGCAATGCGAGGTAAAAAATTTGCGCGAGCAGCAACGAATCGGCGTTGAAAAAAAATTAATGATGCTCGATATTTCTACCACCCTCTCCCGCGTATTTCCCCCCCTCCATTACTCGCGCGTCTTTCCGACAATTGAGGTTATGTAACCACCGCGTACTAGCCTCAAATAAGCCGTAGCTTATCTTTGTTCAAACGTAGGCGTCGTTGATGCCCCTTCCGTTTATCTAACTTTTGTCGATGAACGCCCGCATATCGAAACTCGACGCGCTTCTTGTTCTTCGATGAAAAAGTTAGCCAGGGACGGCTCAGCAAGATTCTATGTTTCTTCAGACAAATGGCCGACCACGGCTTCCGGCTTGCCCTCAACGGCGGGAACGACGGCGAGCGTCGCCTTCATTCGCAAAGGGAAAATTTACATCGGCCACGTGGGAGATTCCGGCATAATATTGGGCTATCAGGAAGAGGGCGATCCCCAATGGAAGGCCAAAGCTTTGACCGAAGATCACAAACCCGAGAGCGGACCCGAAATGATAAGAATTCGAGAGTCCGGCGGCAAAGTCGTCAGCAAATCCGGCGTGCCGAGAGTCGTTTGGAACAGACCCAGAATAGGACACAAAGGACCCGTTAGGCGATCCACCCACATAGACGAAATTCCATTTCTAGCCGTCGCCAGATCACTGGGTAAAACGAAAAATCTTTTCCTTCCGCCGCAGTCGCCCTTCCGTTTATACTTATTCGACTAATAAACTTTGCGGCTATTCTTTAGGTGATCTATGGAGTTACAATTCGGAGCTCGATACCTTTGTCGTTTCACCCGAGCCGGATGTCAAAGTAGTTACGGTAGACGTGAAAACTCAGCGTTGTCTAATATTTGGAACCGATGGCTTGTGGAATATGCTAACTCCGCAGGCTGCGGTTGCCATTGTTCAGTCTGCCGAGAGGCATAACGAGAAACATCTAATAGCGTCCCAACAGACCGGAAATGGGGTGAGTTCGAAGAATACTCATTTGCGCGTTTAGCCACGATTTTTTCCCCTTCCAGTTCAATAAAATCGTTTATATTCGTTTCGTGTCCCCCTCGATACAAATTTCGGGTGTTCAGGCCTCAATGAAACGCTTTAATTCGCGAATAACGAAAAAAAAAAAAAAAACAAGCGGTCATCAACATTCATAAGAGATAATGTTGACATTGAAATATATAAATTTTTTTGTTTTCAGACCTTTTTTTCTTAGCATTTTTCAACAAAAATTCGTCTCGATTGCAATCGACCTCTGTCCAAAATGTCCGCAAAAGAGCGCAATTGTGCAATTTTGAGAATTACCTTCAAACCCGAGCTATAGTGTTTTCGAATGGAAATATACACTTGCCCAACCGAAGACAAAACTATGGATATACGTAACGTGTAAAAAAAATCCTGCAATTGAGAAGAAAAATGTCAATATACATAGTCTCGTCGGAAAGATTCACCGAAAAGAAACGGCAACGTTAGGATTTTCCCAATTTTAATTATCTCAAGGCAGCATCTTGAAAAAAAAAAAAATATCCACGTATTCGTAATAATAATTGCGGCGAACACATTGGTTTTTGTTTATATACAAAACGTGTATATGTATAAACGCGACTCGAGAGCTAACCGGTGCAGGAGTGATTTCTCTATAAAGCAATTCCGAATGACGAGAAACATTGTTCGAGAGTTGGCACACTTTTGCACAGTCAAATGCTGCTGCTCACTGTCGTCCGATATTCATAAGTGAATATCTATAAGTCGAATATATCCTTAAGTATGAATATCCATAAGTGAGTATAGAGTAGAAATAAGTGCGAGAAATGGCGGGAGGTAGAGATGAGTGAGTTTGTTTGGGTTCCCTCTATACTCACTTTTCCTCTACCTCCTGCCATTTCTGGCACTCATTTCTACTCTATACTCACTTATTGATATTCGACTTATGGGTATTCGACTTAGGGATATTCTACCCCTATCGCTGCTGCTACAATTAAAAAACAATATTTATGTACTTGTCCCTTGAATGACAACGCTCTAATTTGTCGCCGACGAAAGGGGGAATGGTTGTTGTGACCGGTGCAGCGGGTTACCGATTGAGATTTCTTTGTTCTTGCAGCAAGCCGACGTTCAAATGTGGATAAATCCGTCGAAAAGTCTGGTCGATACAGCTCTGGATAGGTGGTTCTCAACGAGATTGCGCGCGGACAATACGAGCGTCGTTACACTGATGCTCGATCCACCCGGGCCATCTCGAAGCGAGGTAATTGAAACGTTGCGAGCCAGTCACGAGGATCAGCGGATAGACAGGTTAAAAAAACAAATGTTTAATCTCATTTACCGTTATCGTTGCTTGCTTTTCCAAAGGTTTTGATGAGTCGAAAGAACGAGCGCGTACCGTCCCCGAAAAATATCGTTAATCCGGTAGCGCGGTCTCTCACACCGATCGCGCCATCGGAAAGTATCATCGTAGAGCCGTCAAAAATTCCGACCACCTCGATAATCCCGGGCTCCGCCGTCGAGGACGAACTCGCGCAACGGAAGAAACCGGACACCTCGGGCGAGGCATCTACCGACGATGCGGCGATCGGAAAAACCAACAACTTGGTTGCGAATGAGATCGTCGAGTCGTCGAAAATGGCGTGCAGCGAGAGGGGCCTCGAGGCTAAGGAGAAGAATACCGAGATCGAGGCGCCAACCAGTCGGGAGAGTATACAAGTGGCAGAGATATCGTCGAGCGACACTTTCGTCGAGAGTGAGAAGCTCCTCGCGTTCGAAGATACGGACAACGAGATCGGACAGACAATCGACGCAATCGCAAAAATCGTTACGAACACGGAGATTTTGGAAAAGAAGCCGAATACGGGCCCGACGTCGGAAATGACGAGTGACGTAACTCGAGAGGTGAACGCAGCGACAGCGAGCAATCCAACGACACCGGAGAAGCACTCTCCGATCAAGGCCGCCAAGGGGAACGCGGCTGTTTCGCTTCTGGTGCGACAAAATTCATTCTGCGGCTCGTGCGACGAGCTCCAGAGTAGGCCAAGACTGAGGCGCACCGTTGTTGGTTCCTGCGGAACGATAAACCGCAATCACGAGCGCGCCCACGACCACAAAGATCTGCCTCCTCGGAGACAGTCGAGCTGCTTGCTTTCGCATTCGGAGTCGAGAAGTGTGAGGCGTCGTCAGAGCGTCAACGCCGCACCTACCGGCTATCTCGTTGAACGGCAAAAGTCTTATTTCTCAGCGGTAGGAACGAGACTGAAGCGAGAAGGAATACGTGTGACGCGAGATCGCAAGATCGAGTCGATTGTCGATAACGCGCGTAACACCGGGAATTCAGGGAGGCCAACCGAGGCGGCAGCAGCAGCAGCAGCAGCAGCGGTGACGACGACGACGACGACGACGACGACGACAACGATCGTTGGATCGAAGCGCAGGCATAGCTCAACTTCCGAGCGTGCTGAACGAGCAAAGTGCTCGGTAGCGGCGGAACCATCGACGAAACGACGAACCCGATCGGAAGATCGTCCGGGTCCCGGGGACGAGAACGATCCGGCGAATCAAGGCAAAGTTGCGCAGCAGCAGCAGCAGCAGCAGCAGCAGCAGCAGCAAGAACAACAACAACAACACCAACGGGAGCAAACGCCGGCGCAACAAAGAACGCAACAGCACAGCAGACTACAGTGGCCCGAGGAATCGATAACCTCCGTGAGATCTCGTAGCGTTAGTTCGGCTGGCGCATCATCCGGCGCGACGAGCGCCTCTCTCGGTGGTCAGGAAAAACTCCCCTCGCCAACTTCCTTTCAACGTCGAAGCCTCGAGAAAAAAGCTACACCGGTCAAAACCATCAGAAGGCCGTCGATAAACGGATCGAGCCGTCCTCAACTTAGAGGAAGTTTCGCCCTCCGAGAATGGGATCAGAGCAAATCGGTACATCGGGGCACTTGTAACGGCCGTACAAGGTTGAATCGAAGTGTGGCCGGTGTTTTAGGCTCCTCCAATGATACGTCTTCGGTGCCGAGTCTTCAACGCTGGCTGCGATCGGATACGCTCGCGGCTACTCCGGTAAAGACGCTGCGATCTCGTAACGTCGATATAGACGGTCACACGGTGCCGGCGCAGATAGCTCATCAGTACGGGATTGTCAAGCAGAACAGACTCTCGCTACCGGCAAAAATGAAACTTGCTGGTAAAGTAAGCAAATCTTCGGTGGCAGCGGCAGCGGCGGCGGCGGCGGCGGCGGCGGTGGCATCATCCTCGTCGTCGTCGTCCTCGTCCTCGTCCTCGTCATCGTCGTCCGGCACCGCCTCAGCATCAACCCCATCGTCGGCGTCGTCGTCAAGTCTGCAAACTGGCAAACTATCGAAACAGAGTCTCTCCGAGAGGAATGGTACGGTCCCAACGACGAATGGCGGTACTGCAACTTCGTCAAGCTCAGCTATCACTAAACGCGTTAAATCGCCGTACAATCCGGGCGCTCGATCAGCACTAGGAACTAGATCGCGTCTCAAGCGCCTCGGCAAGTGAAATCGTACGCACCTTATCCCTTAGCCAGACTCTTATATATTGTTTTCTTTTTTTATTTTCTTTTTTCTTTAATTCTTCTCCCACACTATTCTTCCCAGGAATTTGTGTTGTCGGCTGGCTAACACGCTATCCTTGGAGCTTCGCGTATAATCCTCGTTAAAACTGTCATCTTCCGTGCGAGATATTCCCGATCTGAAATGAACAGATAAAGGGGGGACACCGTTTTGCCGTCTATATTTACAAAAAGAGAAGAAAAACAGTAACGCGTTGTTCCCAGCAAAGTGGATTTTTCGGGGTCAAAAGAATATCCCGCATGGCGTTTAGCGTGCAAAAATATCCAGACTCCCTTGGAAGACTTGTGTGTGGTGCGCGCTCGTCTTCCACAATGATCGTAGATCGCTTTTTCCATCAACCCTCGCGATATAATTTTTTTCAATCGCGTTACTCGTGAAGAACTAAAGGAAAGTTCGAAAATAGTAATATTGGAGTGCGTATCGCAAGTCCGTTTTATCGCCACGACAAACGCGTTATTGATACTTTGGAAACGTCGCCACCGATTTCTCGGGGGAGTGTACGACTCGTCACTGAATTGTGACGATGTGCGCAGAGATCCACGCAAAAAAGAAACCAAGCTTCGAAAATACCTTTGATGAAGTCTTCACGATGAGGGGGGGGGGGGGGGGGGGGGGGGAGGGCAGATGCCCCACGCTCGAGAAAGAAAATAAAAATGACATATTTTTCCGATTGGAGGAGAAAAAACGAATAAATCGTAACTCCTGGATCAGGAAATGAGTGTATACGTGAAAAACGTGCAGTTTAATATTTTCAAAACCATAAGAACAGTGAATCGTACTTTCGATTTCGATCGACTTTGTCATCTCACGCATAGGTTACAAAGTTGCAAATCGTACCCTCAAAACATAATTTTCCATCTATCACGGGAAGGCAACGTGCTTTTTCGGCGAGCGACAAATTTCCAAAGTTTTTTCAACACGTCGTTAATAATAGTTCAACACGCGGTTCGAACAATTATTCAAATATGTACGAAAAAAAAATTGTCGATGAAAAATCACGTACATTTTGATTATTGTTCTCCTGTTGCCCTTTTTTTTCGTATACATTCGTTTGAACATTCTTCCACTTGCCCGATTCAGGAGTTACGATTTATTTATTGTTTCTTTCCTCCGCCTGCCAGAAAAATAAATCATTTTTCTTTATTATCGAATTTCGCTTTCTTTTTGTTCGCGGGTAATCGTACACGCTAATACGAATATTATGAAATATGTACGCAAATTCGATGCACAAAAAGTGGCAGCACTTCTTACGATTAATTCGTCGGAGTAAAACGTTTGCTTGTCAAACGAGACTAGTATCTCGGATAAGAAAAATCTGTGTCAATACAGCCGTACCACACACGTCGAAAAATCAGTCGGGTGTCCTGAATCACATACCTCGAGCATAGACGGGCAATCCCAAAAAAGAAATAAAAAAAGAAAGATATGATTATTTAAAAATAAGAATATGGTGGGTGCGAGTAAATTGCGTGGATGAAACAAAGCTGAATTATTTACTTAATTAAGTGAACATATAAAAGTTGTAAATGGAGACAAAACTATACGATGATAATGACTATAATGAATACGTGCCTACGAATTAAGTTACCAACTGATCGAGAGCGCGAAACTTGAATAGATCAGCTGTTAAATATTACGGATCAGAAGTGAGAAAAAAGAACTGCATCAGGTAGCATACGGTGAGAGAATACCTCGGTAGCGTTTACTTCTGTATAAAGAGGAAAAAGAAAAATTACGCGAACAAGAGAAGAGTAAGCAGCGATTAAAACCGGCAAGAGGATACGACTGCGTTTTTAGATCGAGTATATATGCATATATATCGGGTGTGCGTGCGTGTGCACATATACACGCACACACACACACGGATGCGCATAGTTATCTAAATATCGTCGACGTTTTAACGAGCGCGCGAGACCCCGAGTATTTTTTAAGATGCGCGAATTTTTCGATTGATGGAACGAATATATATATATATATATATATATATATATATATATATATATATATATATATATATATATATATGCAGAGAATTTTACGAACACGTACCTCAGGATCGAGGTACAAACTGCAACACATACACGCGCGCGCGCGCACACACACACATTCATATATGTATAGCGGGGGCCACTCAACGGATGTTAACTCGGACAAATGTGTGATCATGTTTTTAAACCTGTACATTTTAATTGAAATAAACAAGTGTATCGCGACGAAGAAGCCGAAACTAACGTCTCAATTGTGTTTTATTTTTTCAAAATATGCTTTGGCACGAATAATGCCATGAGAGTGTAAAACTTGACGGCAACGGCCTCTATCGGCAGAGATAACCGATGCTGAATTGTGCAATATCGCTGAGGAACAGGACTTGCAACGTCAGGCCGAAAAAAAATACTCTACCTTGTTTAATTAATAACAACATTCAATAATTTGCCGGTTTACTTATGAAAAAGGTATATTTATTTGTTTCTATCATACGTTGAAATTCAACGAAATTAAAATTTCGGATATGCAAAAAAAAACGATTAAACGTTGAGCTTTGCTAATACTATGTACAAAATAACTGAAATTTTTGCGTCCATCCATTTGGGATTTCCTGCCGGGAGCACAACCGATGATTAGCTTAAGTAATTATTCCATTCGTTCTCGAAGCCATACAGACAAAATTAAGAATTTATGTTTACACTCGTTGACAATAATGCAATGTTCCTTTACTGTGTTTTACTGTTGGCTCCGTTTGGACATTTCAAATACGCCAATGGAAAAGGTCAATGCTTTCAGGACCTTTAGCATTGAAAGTTTATCAACGAAAACCCTTTGATATATATTTTTTTTTTCTTTTATAAATGTTGTTATTGTCCAAAATCTTCTTGTGTAGATTCATGTTGTAGATCTCCACTAAGGAACCGAATAAAACGTTTGCCCCATATTCGTAAGTAACCTGAATCAGCCAAAAAAAATGTTGAGCGGTACGAAAAAAATCATACTCATTGTATTGCAAGGATGCAAAGATTCAACTTGACATCTTATTTCCCCTCCAAACGATTTCCCGTTTTTTCGTTGTCATTTCCGTACATCGAAAGATACTTCCGTTGATAGCGTTCATTTACACAAGAGCCCAATATTTTGTCGCAAACGCTTACATATAAAATAGATGCATGAAAATAATACGGAAAGAAAAGAGACTTTCATTTGTTGTTTGCACCCAAACAGGAGACACGGTAAGGCACATAATACACATTGTAATTACAATTATTGCGAGGGACACAAGCATGTATCAATGGCCACACGCCATGCCCTGGCACTGAGAATAATGCCACGAATTCGGAGATAGATCGATAGTTGCAATTGGTAAAACAAGGGGGCTTTGAAAGTCGTTTATTCGGGGATTATTCCAAACTCAAACTTGATTTTCCATCTCTGCTTTTTTCCTCGTAGACTACATTTTTCCGGAATATCCAAACGAATACAAGTTCTCATATTCCACAACTCCATAATTCATGTTCAAACTTATTTTGTTATCCAAATTCAGTCAAATAAATTCGCAAAATCGTTTACAATAATTATCCATTAAAACCCCAAAATTATACCCCCGTAAAGACGTTTAACTTTTTTCCCGTTTGATTAAACTTGGAGCACCTTTTCTCCAAAAAATCAAACGTGCGCACACATTTTCCGTACATGTGAATCGATCGATGGTTGAGTACTATACAGTGAACATGTGAAATAGTTTGTTTTTAATAACGCAATTGGAATTAGTTAAATTTGCTGTATAATTGCTGTCGACTGGAAGTCGTAGAGAAATAAAAATACCCGCGCATCTCAATGTACCCCTCTAAGGTACTAACGCATATTCTCTCGGAAAATTGATAACTCCATTTTTAGCAATATACAGAAAACGCTCGTAACAATGAAAATACATACAACAGTTGAATTTCGGCGAGAACATTGATTAGCTTCTCGAAAAAGTATATTCCCCTAATATCGGCCGGGCCAAGATAATACGTATTTTATGCTTGCTACAGAAATATATTCCGCCTGAAAAATATCTCTATGTGTGATTTATTATCCTATCCTGTGCGTCTTCTTTAGTGTGTGTGTGTGTGTGTGTGTGTGTGTGTGTGTGTGTGTGTGTGTGTGTGTGTCGAGAACGAGAGAGAGAGAGAGAGAGAGAGAGAGCCACACATCGAAGATCGATGGAATTTGAGTTTGGGAGGCACTACACTTATATGACAATTACATTGTACATCAGGTAATTATCGATCACGATAAAGCACAACTTATGTTGTATAGGTACTCGGTTAGTTTTATTTACAATGTTGAGGAAAATGTTCATCCTGTGTGACCCGTATTTAGCCCCCGCCGCACGATTTATTTGTTTGTTTAAACGCGTTTACTTTCTATTAGAGTTTCTTTGGTCGAGGAAAATCGTTCATTGTCGCAGTCTCGATCGAACACGCTTATAATCGTGGCAGCGAGCGTCACTTTGAGATCTCAGACAGGCTCGTACTGATAAATAATCGCCAGAACGCCTTTAGAAAATTGTCAAAATAAGGACAAATCCTGGTCCCAGGTGTTCGCATCGCCGCGCCGATAATTATTCGTTCGTCGCCACATGTTTTTCGCGAAATGTTCCGTTTGGTTTATCGTCCGAAGCCATGTACAAAAGACTAAAGGTAATAGGAATTCGTTGGCGAGACGGAAATCCGGAAGATTCCGTCGCTTTGCGATAAATACGCGTTCACGTAATTGTCGGTATGAAAGTTGAACCACCACCGGCGGCGTGCCGCCTCGGACTGCTCAGTTGGTATAAAAGAAACAATGGCGCGCGTTGGGCTACACGACGCACTCTTTTCTCGTTCCGAAAATCGCCTTGAGCTCCGGAGCGATTATGTTCCTGATGAGCAAATTTGTTTTGGCAGCCAGAGAATCGCGACGAGGATCCTTCTTGTAGATCTTTATGCCGGGTCGATGCACGAGAAAAGCGTCGTTCAGAATAAGGAAATCATAGTCGAGGATGCAAAGCGTGTAACCCTGGAAAACAGACAAGTATAACATAAATACAAGTCAATTATAATGCGACGCGACAAGAATACGAAATTGGATTTTTCGCTTCCGCGTACCCCGCCGAATTTACACCCGGTTGGATGTTTTTTTTCCACAACGAAATTCAATTTACGTGAAAAAATGTTCGGAAGAATTTTTGTTATTAAATGTGTTGCGAATGTAGCCCGTTTTCGAGAGCAAGATAGCCGTTTAGCGAACCTTCGGCTCGAGGTAAACTTTAAAAAGCGCTCAAGTAACCAAATATTGTTTCTTCCAACTAATAATTTAATTAATGGAATCGTAGTTTGCATCGATGAAGATCTGCAATTGAAATGTGCAAACAAATCTTTGCTGCTATCATTATTATAATAAGAAAAGAAAAATATGAATTTCCGTTGTCCTCTGCATGATGCAAACTTCTATACCGTTAAATCGAATGTGATCTCCCAAAACGTGCTCCCATACATCACTAATCTTGATTATTTAAATTGAATACTACGATACTTGTCAAGGACATAGCAAAGGTAAACATTTTTGTGTACTCTCGACATTTCTTCACCGAAAACTGCACAATGTCGCATCCTTTGAGTGCGCGATAAAAAGAAAGTTTCCTTCGCTCAAATCTTTTTTCGCTAGATTCGCTAGATTCGCTAGATTTCGCTGCGAAAAACTGCGTCAAATATTTTCGTAGGATCTCTATTAGCGATTTGGAAAATAATATATTTTCGACAATAATGCAAGCAAAAAGAAAGCAAAAGATTTTGTGGCGCATGCCAACTGTGGAGATTTCGAGGGACACCAGTGGACGCGATCGGTGGCTTCCACATACTGTAATATTATTTGACAAATCAAGCTCCCCCCGCATATGCGAATCTTACCTGCGTCATTTTGTCACTCTTCCCTTCCCAGCTGAGCCTCTCGTCGTATATAGGGTCAGCGTTCGTGCCTATGAATATCGGCTCCCAGCGCGCAAATTTGCCAGTTCTCTTTCCGCGATAAAACACCCGAAGAGCATTAGTCTGCGGTGCTTCCTGCCATTCTTTGCTCTTCGGGACATTGTGGCACATTGAACAGAGCTTCTTGTGAAATGGTATGGCCGAGCCGTTCTTCAACATTTCCCGCTAGATTCAGAAATACTGGCTTTGAGTAAAATCAAACGACGACGACGACGACGACGACGACGACGACGACATGTTCAAGGTCATTGCGTGATTTTTTGTTAATTCGTTAACCGTCCAATGGGGCAATATGAATACAAGCTATCGCGAACCCGGATTACTTTACAACGTACCACTATTTACGTTAGAAAGGGTGAAATGGAACTAGTAAAGCATTTCGTTTCGCTTCAACCGGTGTTTCTACCAGGAGAAGAAAAACAACTTAGGAATTGTCAAAACCATATGGAAGCAAGATTATTCGGACTAATCCTACAGAACTAAGACGATTGATCGTATTGACAATTAAAACACTTTTATATGCGAAAGATGCCAATAATTCGTACTGTCCTCGTATTTGTCCCAGCGCTGTTTCATCTTGCCCCGCATACCAGGTAAGATGGGAAAAATACAGGTTTGATGAAAACTACACACACATAATGTGTGTGTAGTGTGTAGTAGTAGTGTGTCATATATGCATTGTGTTATTTGAACATGACGATTAGCATTATTATCTTGCCCCGACTTGCCCTACTTGACAACGACAATTGACATTTATATTATACGGGGTATGGGATGGAAAAAGTTGTTGGCGACTATGTAGACTTACGAGTACGGTTTTATTGGAAGGCGGTGTACTCGTGTCTTTGATCTCGAATATAGGCAGTACGTATACTTTTGGATTGGGCGTTAGCATCACCGCTTGATCGCGTTTTCTTATCATTTCGATGAATGTCGATGACAAATTCGGACTCGGATAAAGCTCGATATCGCTCAAAATAACGTAATGAGTGGTCGCGCATTCCCTCGCGATATTCCGGCCTACGTTGACAGGATAGAGAAGTTTCTTCTGCTGCCTGTAAATCTTTGCAGGGACGACGTTGGCCCATGGTGCACCCAGGCTACAATTGTACGTCTCCGCGGTAATCGTTTCGCTGCGAGGTACCTGGATCGTTCGGAGAATAACATTTTTTAAACAAGGACACGATACATTTTCTTACGTTTTTACGGCATATCACCTTCTATTAATCACGCTTAAATGCCGTTGGCGTTCACATATGCATCGTTAGATTGCAACGGAAATTCTTCAAACATTTTCAACAATTATTATCTTGTTTTTATTATTAAAAAGAGACTTTTTTTTACGAATGCCCAATGAGCATTGATTAAGGTGTTCGAATTTGTTTGGTAGCTCAAATTCGCCGAATGATAAGTAGTTAGGCAAATCAATTTAGTGCAAACTTGTTTTGATTTCTTTTATTTTTTCGTCCCCAAACTGATGAGACGCGCGAGACGGAGAGTGTTACATCCTAGCGAATGTGCCTTCTCTCGGTTATTCCCAATATCCTCATTTGCCGTTATAAGCTTATTATTAAATGGATAAATCTAAGAATAAGACGAATAACCGCGTAAAAAGGAACGTGCGTACGTTTCACACGCACATTCAACCCACAGCGATATATGCATGATAGCAGCACCGTCAGCTATCGACTTTTCCTATACCATTGGCTGTCAACAAGAACAAGATCTCAGGCGAATATTCCAAGAAGAGCTGTCTAACGAAAACCAACCATCACCTCGATCAACAGACTCCAAAATTTCTACGCCGGCCCAACTGCATGAGAACCAAGAAAGTCTCGACCCTAGATTATTTAAACATAACATAAACTAGACGGCTCCGACGAGCTTATGACTTCGAATAAATAATAAGACATCCGGTCTCGCAGCGTAGTCCGATATACAAACCTCTCAATATGAGAAGTCACCATAGCCATAAATCGACATAACACAAACCATGCGAATGCTTAGGTCTCTGATATCGAACTCTATATCCCATGCGCTTTTTCGTCGAAACACGAGACAAAGGTCTCCTTCTCTTCATGCGCATATTAGTCAGAACCGATGCCCTGAAATAAGGCCACGCACGTGCCTAACGAATCTGTACGCTAATCAATCGATAGCTTCACGACCAATGGTCCAATCCCTAAAGAACTAGATGACCAAGACCACACTCTCCCACCTTCCTTCTCCCACTACTGAACCTCTCCTAATTTTTATATCAAGAAAGACTTCCTTCCTGAAGTCAGTCTTCCAACAATTGCCATCGCGTTCAGATCAAGTCTTCCAACAATTGCCATCGCGTTCAGATCAAGTCTTCCAACAATTGCCATCGCGTTCAGATCAAGTCTTCCAACAATTGCCATCGCGTTCAGATCAAGTCTTCCAACAATTGCCATCGCGTTCAGATCAAGTCTTCCAACAATTGCCATCGCGTTCAGATCAAGTCTTCCAACAACTACCATCGACTCAAGTTCTTCTATCAAGTCTAAATCTAAGTCTCCCGACAGTCGCCATCAAATACAGATCTCAGTCTCGCGAAATCTTCAATCAAAATTAACTTCACTTCTTAATCTTGTTCTGACAGAATTCGAAGTGTAGAACCGGTATCATAGAGTTTCGAATACTATACATCTTCGGGTTTTGACCGAAGCATCGTATAAAAGTTTAGTCGACTCTCGCGACCTCGAGTCCATAAAACAGTTCAAGTGCTATTTTTCTACGCGCATATACATAAGCACTCCCAGCGGCCCAAAAGTCTGGTGCTGGTGACCGCTTTCCGAACGCTAAGCGTGGCGTCCGTCAACGAAGCCCTTATCTGCGAGCGACAACCGATACTCTTGCGAGCGAGCGTACCTACACACCGATACACTCACAAACACAGCGACCAATGTAAGCAACAAATTTCATTTTATGTTAATCTGATTGTTCCCCCGGCTTCATAGTTATTTTCATTGTCATTTTTCTGTATAAGCAACTTTATTCATCCGATCACTTATTTGTAATAAACCTATAGTTAAGTTTGTACAAATTTGTCGGATTATTTCTCAATACCAAATCACTGCATGATTTCCTAATTTCAACTCATTCCAAGCACTACCCCTTTTTACCCTCATCCCGTGCTATTGCGCTTGTCGTAGGCAAAAAAGGAGGGAATCAAAAAAATATATGCCCACGTCCCTTCCCGACGTGACATATTAATTTTTGGGGGCTCGTCCGGGATCTTAAAAAGGGAATGTGCCGATTGATTCAATGTCCGGGGACGAATCAACAGCTAGTTCATTGAATTTAAATATCACTGACGACTTAGGTGAACCATCGGGTTATTCTTTGAGGAGTTCTGACGCTCAATTGCTACCCGGTCTCGAACCTAAGAAACGACCAGTAAAAAAATTAGAATTACCCCAAAAAGTCGATAACGAAAACACAACAGACATGGCGCTAGCTACAAATCAGTCACTCGCTTACGTATCTTTAAGGGAAGCTATCGAAATGGTCCCGGATTTTGACGGGAAAGGTAGCTCCTTCTCAGATTTTGTAGCCGGATGCGAAGACGCATTGGCGTCGCTTCCGCCCGGATCCGAAGCACGTTTTGTGAGAGTAATTCGAAACAAACTAAAGGGTCAGGCTAAGAAGGTCATCCGGTCATCCACGTTCGAAACAGTAGAATCTCTTCTGCAATTTTTAAAGAAACTATATGCTCCAAACAAAACTGAGGTTCAACTGTTGGGAGAACTCAGTCACATTTTTCAAGGAAGCGGTGAAACCGTGATAGATTTTTCCACTGCAATTAGGGATAAAGCTAGGGAAATACTCGACGCTCAACCAACATCCCAAAACGGCACGGAAAGTGCCGTTCACAGAAAAACATTAGACGGCTATTTCCTCTCGTGTTTCAAACGCGGGCTAAGACTGGAGATAGAACAGCGTCTCCCTCGGTGCGACGATATCTCGACCGCTATAGATCATGCGATTGAAATCGAACGCGACCTCGAAGCCCGTAAGGAACTTTTCTCGTCCTCTATTAGGTCTGTTCCGAACAAATCGGTAAAAACCTGTAGCATCTGTAAAAACGACGATCATTCGAGCGAAGCTTGCCGATTTGCGGCAATCACATGCCAAAAATGCAACAGTAAAGGTCACAAAGCCGATCAATGTGGAAATAATCAAATCGCTCAAAAATCGGTCACGTGTCAAATTTGCGATAAATCCGGTCACACCGCGAAAAATTGCTACGTTAACCAAAAATCTTTCAAATCTTCTGGCAATCAATCACACCGCTCGCCCGGTCCTCAATGCCCACTCTGTCATAAGCAGGGTCATACCGCGAATCGATGTTTTAAATTTAGAACCAATCCCCCGAATTCTAATCCGCCATCTTGTCGTTATTGCAAAAAGGTCGGGCACACTATCGAAAACTGTCGTGCTCGAGATTATAATAATTTACGTAATCAGTCGGGAAACGGGCCGAGTGCCCCTCGGACAGACGCACCGAGCGGGCCGCCCACTCAAACGCGTCAAGCGAACGCCGTCTCTCTCGGGGAGCCGAACGAAACTATCCGACCTACGCAATAAAGTCGGAAAATTTTAACACATTGCCCTCGGTATGTATCGGAGTATTACCGGAAAAAGGGGCAATTTCGATGCTGTTAGATAGCGGTGCCATCCCCAATTTGATAAAAAAGGCATATACAAAAAATATGGTAGACATCAACGAAGAAGATGTCATTAAATTAACAGGCATATCCGAATTACCGGTCTTTGGACTAGGGAGCGTGCTACTTCGCGTATTCGACTCCGAATCGCTATTTCACATCATACCCGATAATGTGCCGCTTCCCTACCCCGGTCTGCTGGGGTCTACATATTTTTATGAAACCAAGTCCAATATTAATTACCGCACGGAATGTCTCGAGTGTGGGGATAAATCATGGCCTTTCGAAAAAAAAACCGAACCCGACGAGGTGATAGAAATCCCCGCGCGTTCGGAAACTCCCTTCTTCGTGAAGGTAAAAGACAGCATAATAAAAGAGGGATACCTCTCGCCTTTGAAAATCCGTCAAGGTGTATACGCCGGCGATTGCCTGGTGACAAACATCGACGGAAAGGCTCATTTGAAGGTTTATAATACCACAAATGACGCTGTCAAACTGATCGTTCCAGTTGTGGAGCTGCAGGAATTCGACGCTATCGAAGACCTGTCAGAAAATACTCCCACTTCAGACTGTACGACAGTTTCAAATTCTCGTTCAATCCCTCGTGACCCTCCTAATTCAAGCGTAAATTGCACGATAATTGCGCCGATCCAGAGCCCGAAAGTGGCCAATTGTAAAATTTCGATGATAAATGTCGAATCAATTAACAAGTCTTGTAGCGAGGAAAGAACGAGAATCAACATCAAGCAAAATAAAAATTTCAGTCAAATTCCAGGCCAAAAATCAAAAGCAGACAAAAATAAAAACGCGAAAAACTCAAAAATGAAATCGGTTGAAAATCCAAAAATCGAGGTCAATCGTAACGAACAGTTAAACAATAAAGTAAATCGAAATAAAGGTAAAAAATCGAGTCAAGACGTGATCTGCATTCCTGCCTCTGAACCAACATCGCGTATAAAGAAAAATAATCCAGAGCGCTCAAAAATAATAAAAAGTCTCTTGCGACTCGACCACCTTGCAAAAATCGAGTTAGAACATGTCGAAAAAATAATCGAACAATATTCAGACAGATTCCATGTAAAGGGCGAACCTCTAGAAGCCACACATGTGCTTCGACATAAGATCCCAACGGTCGACGACCTGCCGATAAACACTAAACAGTATCGGTTCCCCCAAGCGCTCAAGGGCGAAGTCCAGCGTCAAGTGGACGAGCTACTAGAAACAAGAGTCATAAGCCACTCGGAATCTCCAAACAACAGTCCCGTCTGGATAGTCCCGAAAAAACCAGACTCCAACGGTAACAAACGTTGGCGAATGGTAATTGACTTTCGTGCTTTGAACGAAAAAACAATCGGTGACTCATATCCGCTACCCAACATCACAGATATTCTTGATCAGTTGGGACGCGCGAATTATTTTTCAGTGTTCGATTTAGCATCCGGTTTCCACCAGATCGAAATGAATCATGAAGATAAATCGAAAACCGCTTTCTCTACCCCACATGGGCACTACGAATTTTCAAGAATGCCATTCGGGCTTAAAAATGCCCCGGCAACCTTCCAGCGCTTAATGGATATCGTATTGAGTGGACTCCAAGGAGTATCCCTCTTTGTTTATCTCGACGATATCGTAGTGTATGCCAGGGACCTAGAGGAGCACAGTAAAAAGATTCACGAACTGATGGAACGATTGCGCAAAGCCAATCTCCAATTACAACCGGATAAATGCGAATTTCTTCGACCAGAAGTCAGATACCTAGGACACATAATCGGTAAAGACGGACTTAAACCAGACCCGAGCAAACTCTCAGCCGTCAAAGATTTCCCTGTACCCAAAAATGTCAAAAATATTCGCCAATTTTTAGGCCTAACGGGTTACTATCGTAGGTTTATCAAAGACTTCTCCAAAATCGCGAAACCGCTAACTCGCCTCTTAGAGGACAAGGTCGACTTCAAATGGACTGACGAAGAGCAAAAAGCTTTCGATATCCTAAGAGATAAATTATGCGAAGCTCCTATTCTCCAATACCCCGATTTCGAAAAACCGTTTATTATAACAACGGATGCTTCTGGCTACGCCTTAGGCGGAGTCTTATCACAAGGAGAAATAGGAAAAGACAAACCGATAGCTTATACGTCGTGCGTACTGCGCGGAGCGTCCCTTCGGTACGACACGTACGAAAAAGAAGCAATGGCCATCATTCATAGCGTAAAAGCCTTCCGACCGTACATCTATGGTAGGAAATTCACGCTTGTAACGGATCACAAACCTTTGGTTTGGTTCAAGACCGCCAAAGACGCGAACGCACGCGTTCTCAAATGGCGACTCAAACTGTCCGAATACGATTACGATGTCGTATACAAACCGGGCACACTAAATTCAAACGCTGATGCATTGTCGCGTAATCCAATCGAACAACCCGAAGAGTCCAAAATAGCCGCCCATTGCAATCACAAAGAAATACAAAATTTCAAAAACGCGCCACAGAAGATAACTCGTTCAAAAACGAAATCCAGTAGTAGTGAAGAAGAAGGTGCTACTCCCTTTCAAATCACGACACGGGTCGAAGTCCATCCATTTCCGGAATCCGAAAAAATAAATGTAGTCACCCGTGCTCAGGCAAGGGAGACTGTACCATCCGATCCGGATACAATAATACAAGCAAATGAAACGCTCGATGACGTTAGTGTGTCGAGTGCCGATGCGCCTGCTCTCGAGAAGGCCGACGCACGCCCCGCGTCTCAGCATCGTACACGACGACCTCGCAAGGCCGTGAACTACGAGGAGAGTAGTGACGATGAGACGGAGGCCGAGGTAATAAGACCCGCACGCGTCACCCGACCTAAGAAGGCCGTCGGCCCAAAAACATTCAATGGCCCGAACCAGCGCAAAGCACCTCCTATCTCTCACTCCAAAACCTCCACCGATTCCAATTCCGATAATTCGACAAATTCAGATTTCAGCTCTCTCAATTCAGAACTTTCTGAAGACGAGATCCCTCCCACGGAAGAAAAGAAAATATCAGAATTTCAAATCGCTAATTGCATTACGACTAAGGAATTGTTCCATTTTCGAAACGATCACCTAGTCTATTTTGTCGATTCAGCTGGCAAACCATGTGACTCTGGAGCACAAAACTTGTTAGAATTAAACAAACTTCCCCTCTGGAAGAATTTGACGGTTGGCCAAGCTTACAGCAAAAAAGTCGGAACAAAATATCACATCGCCCTCGTTATCAAAGGCGAGTATTCAGGATCATTATCGTTCGTATTAGAGAACATTAAAGAAAGCGTAAAGGAATTACGAGATCTTTGCGAAATCCTCAAACTTGAATCGTGGAGTATTTGCCAATCGAATCATGTCGAACACATAGTATGGAACGACATCATGAACATCATAAAAGAATCCTTTAGGAATAGTCGAGTAAAAATAATCATTTGTCTGGGAACTCTACAGTACGTGCCAATCGAAAAACGAGATTCGATTTTTTATGAAATGCATAAGTCCCCAATCGGAGGACACAAGGGTGTTTCAAAAACGTACAATAGAATCAAGCGCGAATATTTCTGGGAAGATTTAAAGTCAGACATCCAAAGGAGAGTGCAGCAATGCTTAGAATGTCAATTAAAGAAATTGGTCCGAGTCAAAACCAAACAACCGATGATAATAACGGACACTCCGGGAACCGTTTTTGAAAAAATATCAATGGATATTGTTGGACCTATGCAACGCACGTCAAACCAAAACGAGTATATTCTCACGATCCAAGACCACCTCTCAAAATATTGTGTTGCAATCCCGCTTCCAAATGCACTGGCGACTACGGTCGCTGATGCATTCATAAAAAGATTCATTTGCGTTTTCGGTGCGCCAAAAGCGCTATTAACAGACCAAGGAAGCAATTTTTTGAGTGGTCTCATGAGAAGGGTCGCAAAACGTTTCCGAATTAAGCGATGTAGGACAACGGCGTTCCACCCGCAGTCCAATGGTGCCCTCGAAAGATCTCACCACGTATTAGCCGAATTTTTGAAGCAATACACAGATAAGGATAACGAGTGGGATCAATGGCTAGAATTGGCAATGCTTTCGTACAATACTAGCGTTCACGAAAGCACGAAATACACTCCCTATGAGGTAGTCTTCGGCAAAGTTGCAAGAGTCCCATCAAGCGAACCGCTTCGGGAATCAGATCAGCTACCAACATATCGCGGTTATTTAATTGAATTGATCACACGTATAAACGGAATCCGAAACATCGCTTACGAAAATTTGGTCTCGTCCAAACAACGCTCAAAAAAATATTATGACAGAAACGCGAATCCAAAAAATTTCAAAGTAGGAGACTTTGTCTACCTACAAAAGGGTCCTAAACCCGGTAAACTCGGAGATCAATACACCGGACCGCATAAGGTCTTAGAAAAATTTGCAAAGGGCAACGTAAAAATTCAATACAACAATAAAACGCGAGTAGTTCATGAAAATCGTCTGCGACATTCTCACATTAACGTTGAAACCAAACCCAATAGGAAACCCAAGTCGACTCGTGTCGACGAATCCGACTTTAATCCTAATTAAATAAGTAATAATAATAATTATCCTGTTTTTCAGATGGCTGTTATCAATCATTATCGTCTAACGATATCACCTTTGCACTTGCAACCAGAGAACTAGATCAAAATTTCTAGTTACAGTATCTTCAGTAAAGAACATCCGAACTTGTTTATGTTCAAAACTCGCCGAATTAACTATTTTGCAATTTAACAAAAATTTGCAGTCGCAAACCTAGAAATAATCACCTACATGAATTCGAAAATCATACAAGTAGTTATTATATTACATTAGAAAATCATTATATTACGATATGCATACGCAACAGTGTAGCAAAGAGCACCAAATGCTCCAAAACAATTTGTTATTAGCGATCTAAGCATCGGACGTATTGTATACAATATAAGGAAAGAGCCGAGTTACAAGTCGGCTATATATAGCCGTACTTTCTGACGAAATATACACATTATTCATCGTATAACAAAACAAGGAAATCTGATCAGGTTAAAAGAATTTTACGATCAACCTCCTGTCACTCGTGGGAACGAAAAATATCTCCTTACTCCTCGAACTCACATATAACCAATTACCAAAAGAAAAACTCAAACAACCTGCAATTCCTTACTTCCCCCATATTACCTTTTCGGAGACACTTGGTACAAGTTCATCCCTGTTCTGGTCAAAGCCACACCACCTGCAATCACGAAATCGACGACGAAGTCTACTCGGCGATATATCAACCCAACATCATCAGCATCCTGTGCGATGTACTCCAAAGAAGATATCGACAACGTACGATATCGCGTAATGTTTCCCGTGGAGAAACCCGCTGTCGTAAACAACATGACACGGGGCATCAGTGGTGAGAACACTACCAATCCGGAGGACAAGTTGTTAAATCTTCTGGATAACTACCATCTATAACACCAAGCGGACTCCATCTGGAATCGCACTTGGAAAATTCATTCAATTCGGTACAGCAAGTGCTGGTTTCACCCGAATCTCACTCGTCGTGCGAGCGATCAAGATCCTCGTAGATACGGCGATCCATGCATACAGCCTACACCATGTGGAGGGCTGGTCAAGTTATCTCGTCGGTGCAGTATGGGACTCGGCTACGTACCTCCTGACGCACTTGGCTGAACAACCCAAGAAGAAAACGTCAACGGATGCAGTGACTGGTCAAGAACCTCATCAACTCGTGTTGGCCTCTCCAGCTGAACCAGAGGGCCAATATCAACACTGCAACACATGATCTGTACTCTGTCCTCTCCGATCATCCAGAAAACAACCAATCGTCCAAACCTCGTTCCTTCTCTTAAATTCGCACGAGGAGATTTAAGATTATTCTGATCATGCTAATAATTTTTTTTGTCGTCGTTCTTTTAACCTTGTCAATTAAGAAATAGGGTAAAATAAGTAAATAAGCATCTATGCATGAGGAAAACCAAGAAGGAGAAAACTCGTACCCATACTTTTTTGCGCAAAATAAAAAATTTATATTCATAATTATTTAAAAAAAAAAACGGAGAAGAAGGAAAAACTTCCTTGCATAACGATCTAGATATAAATACGATAACCGAAAATATTCTTATACAAAGATCTATATATACAATAATAAGACACACATTCTTTCCTTCTTCTATAGTCTACATAAGATTCTAATCCAAAGATTGTACCTACCGACACCGAAACCGTTTAAGAATAGGCTGATGACGATATTGAGATAACCTTCAGAACATTCATAATAATTGAGCGGGACGCTCAATCTTCAACCGGGGAGGTGTTACATCCTAGCGAATGTGCCTTCTCTCGGTTATTCCCAATATCCTCATTTGCCGTTATAAGCTTATTATTAAATGGATAAATCTAAGAATAAGACGAATAACCGCGTAAAAAGGAACGTGCGTACGTTTCACACGCACATTCAACCCACAGCGATATATGCATGATAGCAGCACCGTCAGCTATCGACTTTTCCTATACCATTGGCTGTCAACAAGAACAAGATCTCAGGCGAATATTCCAAGAAGAGCTGTCTAACGAAAACCAACCATCACCTCGATCAACAGACTCCAAAATTTCTACGCCGGCCCAACTGCATGAGAACCAAGAAAGTCTCGACCCTAGATTATTTAAACATAACATAAACTAGACGGCTCCGACGAGCTTATGACTTCGAATAAATAATAAGACATCCGGTCTCGCAGCGTAGTCCGATATACAAACCTCTCAATATGAGAAGTCACCATAGCCATAAATCGACATAACACAAACCATGCGAATGCTTAGGTCTCTGATATCGAACTCTATATCCCATGCGCTTTTTCGTCGAAACACGAGACAAAGGTCTCCTTCTCTTCATGCGCATATTAGTCAGAACCGATGCCCTGAAATAAGGCCACGCACGTGCCTAACGAATCTGTACGCTAATCAATCGATAGCTTCACGACCAATGGTCCAATCCCTAAAGAACTAGATGACCAAGACCACACTCTCCCACCTTCCTTCTCCCACTACTGAACCTCTCCTAATTTTTATATCAAGAAAGACTTCCTTCCTGAAGTCAGTCTTCCAACAATTGCCATCGCGTTCAGATCAAGTCTTCCAACAATTGCCATCGCGTTCAGATCAAGTCTTCCAACAATTGCCATCGCGTTCAGATCAAGTCTTCCAACAATTGCCATCGCGTTCAGATCAAGTCTTCCAACAATTGCCATCGCGTTCAGATCAAGTCTTCCAACAATTGCCATCGCGTTCAGATCAAGTCTTCCAACAACTACCATCGACTCAAGTTCTTCTATCAAGTCTAAATCTAAGTCTCCCGACAGTCGCCATCAAATACAGATCTCAGTCTCGCGAAATCTTCAATCAAAATTAACTTCACTTCTTAATCTTGTTCTGACAGAATTCGAAGTGTAGAACCGGTATCATAGAGTTTCGAATACTATACATCTTCGGGTTTTGACCGAAGCATCGTATAAAAGTTTAGTCGACTCTCGCGACCTCGAGTCCATAAAACAGTTCAAGTGCTATTTTTCTACGCGCATATACATAAGCACTCCCAGCGGCCCAAAAGTCTGGTGCTGGTGACCGCTTTCCGAACGCTAAGCGTGGCGTCCGTCAACGAAGCCCTTATCTGCGAGCGACAACCGATACTCTTGCGAGCGAGCGTACCTACACACCGATACACTCACAAACACAGCGACCAATGTAAGCAACAAATTTCATTTTATGTTAATCTGATTGTTCCCCCGGCTTCATAGTTATTTTCATTGTCATTTTTCTGTATAAGCAACTTTATTCATCCGATCACTTATTTGTAATAAACCTATAGTTAAGTTTGTACAAATTTGTCGGATTATTTCTCAATACCAAATCACTGCATGATTTCCTAATTTCAACTCATTCCAAGCACTACCCCTTTTTACCCTCATCCCGTGCTATTGCGCTTGTCGTAGGCAAAAAAGGAGGGAATCAAAAAAATATATGCCCACGTCCCTTCCCGACGTGACAAGAGCTTATTTGAATTGCATACTTCTCAATAAATAATTACTATTTCCGAGCGGGCCTTTTCCGGGGCAAAATAATTTGGGCGATATAGGCATTGCAGAGCGTAAACCCCTGCCCCACCCCCCCCCCCCCCAAACCTCCTTACAACGATTGTTTAATGATTTTTTAATACACGAGTTCCGGTGAATACTTGCCGTTTTGGGTACGTGCTTGCTGCTAAAGTAAACGTGAAAAGTGACCCAGAGGGAGACGAGTCCACTGCCGCAATTTCTCGCATATTTGATCGCGTCCAAAGTCGGATTAAAATCATTTCCCGGCGCGTAGACGGCAATGGAAACCGGGGCGCGCCATCTCTCCAGCAAGGGCTCGATGTTGTCGAGAAAAGTGTAGTCCCCGTGGGTTGCGTAAGTCACGCTTTCCCAACATCTCACCTTTTTCGCCATCGGCGCGTAATTGTAAAGAACCCAATAATCGCCGCGCTGAGCTGTTCTTGGCACAGAGGATTTTTCATCGCAGATTATCGCCTGCTCCGCTGTGAGGGACTGTGGAACAAGATCATCTTCCATCAATGACTATTGAAACGTGTTGCTTCAACGATACGCGGGGGTGGGAGGATTGGTGTCGTGTCACATAAAACGAAGCTTTAACTACCTCCGAGGGGGATGAGGAGGTCGCGCGGTTGGCTCATTGGATTCCCTTACAAAATCAGCAATTCCCGCGACTGTAGGATTCGGATAATTGAACAAAAATACCCGGCCAAGTGTGCTGGGGTCTAATCGATTTTCCCACGAAACAGCAATAAATAAACCACACTTTTCTCACAGATAGAGACTACAATTTTCACCGAAACGTTTACTTAGAATACTCGTTAAAGTTTAATCTGCAAAAGGATTTTGGATAGTAGCGAGAAGAAAGTAATGCATTTGTTCGCATTTCAACGATGCAAAAGTTCCTCATCCACCGTGAATGTCATTTCTGGGATAAGAGGGACAGCCTGCAGGGTGTCCCTCTTATCTCTGCCACCCGAAATAACTCGGTAATTATCGACGTGACAAAAAAATGTTCCAGGCGAAAGTTGTACGGTATGAAGGGGGCCATCAAGTGCGATTAATTTTTTTTTGCGTTGGTGGCGCGCTGCCGCACAGTGAAGGTCACCTCCACTTTTTTTTAAAAATGGAATAGTACATTTTTTTCCAACCATCTTGTGGAGCACCTCAAGCCGCACAAAGAACATTGAGGGGTCAAAGTCGTTCAAGGTCATTCAAGGTCAGTATCGATGATACAAATCTAAATATCTCGGATCACTACGAAATATTTGGTGTTCGATAATTAGCGAGTTATTTTGGGTCGCAGAGATGAGAGGGACACCCTGTATATATATCGGGCATACGCAGGAAGCAAGCACGCGGGATAGGAATACGACTGACCGGATCTCGAGACGGGAAACTTCCTTCTCGAAGGGACGTACGGGATATGGCAGAATTCGGGGATTCTCGAGTTTCGTCCTACCGTCTCGTCGAGAGCGGGCAGCAGCACCCCCCCGCCGCCAACTTGGCGCAATCCTGGTTTCCCCTTCACGGATGCGTTCGCCTGATTTTCCACCGTCTTTATTTGTCCACTTTGCGTCTTATCGCTTTTGCTTAGATTCGCAGCTGCGTTTTCGCGCCCTCGCACCTGCTTTATCGGTACTCGATCGCCCTCGTCTTCCCGCGTCAACTTCTCGTCGGGCTTGCCCGTACCCTTTGTTATTTTATCCCTGATTTTGTTCGAGAGAGGCGTTTCGCTTGATCGGTGACTCGAATTCACCTGGACATTCTCCGATAAATAAGTCTCCACTAACGGGACCGCGACGTTCATCCCCCCACCCCAGTTGCTCGGTGGCTCCTCGATCCAAGGACCCGATGACGTCAAATGGGTGCAGACGTACAGTAAAACGCACACATTGAGCACTATCGACAGGCGCAGGGCCCAATTTCTTCGTGTTACGAAGCTCATTCTTTCCACTTATCCGCGATCTCTTACTTCCTCCGGCGAGATTAGATTGGCCTTATTATATTTCGTTCGGTCTTCTACGCACTCTTGTAGTAGTCGTTTCGTATCGAGGCTCCCCCGTCCCGTAACAACAGCCCGCACGACCGCCCGCCTGCTTCCTCTCACCTGAAACACTTGCAGATAAGATGCCAACATTATCAACGGATTGTCTACACACACACACACACACACACACACACACACATACACAGCCACAGTGGGACTGTCCCGCTCGTTTTTTTCTTCTATTTTTCCTTTTCCTTTTACTTTTTTTTCACCGGAGTGACACATTTTTTGAGCTTGGTCCACCGTAAGTTATAACGTTGCTCTTCCAAGATGCTGATTCAACATCGATCACCCTTGATGATATTCTCCTTCAAAGGCTTATGCTTGAAACTTTTCCAAGAAAAAAGCCGACTTTCTTTCGTTTCATCGCATGGCTTTATATCGCCTGGGGTAGGGTCTTAACTTTGATTTGGAATAAAGTTCCGAAAGCCCCCGCCCCCGATCGATCGAAAATTTTGCACAGACCTTCTTTTTAATATCTCTAGAGATCCACTAAAAGGATTTTCGCTGATGCCCCATATTTTTCGAGATATCGATTATTGAAAGTTATTTTTTTTTACCTCGCTCCTATGTTATATTTATAACTAGAGACTCAGTGCTAGCTATGCACATGCTATCGCGCTTTCCGCTGTGTGCGAACGGTGGGCTGCTCGGAAGACTGGTGTGGGCGCAGGCCACCTCGGATGTGCATGTAGATGGTGGGGTGCGCGAAAGACCGCGGACGGACATATGGGACCGCATATGCATGGAATATTCAGATAAACACGGAGCATCGTAGGTTCTTTTTTTGTTTTTCCAAATTTCTTTTTGTCGCACTAGTACAGTCGTGCTGTATATTGGAATCGGAAAAAAATTGAAGAAGGCTAGTTTTTTGACAGGTGATTTTGTAGGTGCCGCGGGTGCTAAAACCAAGTTTGCCTAAAAATCGGGGTGTCTGGTTTTGTTTTAGGGGATGGGGGTGGATTAATGCCAAACTACCACCGGAACGAGGTCGGCGCCGGGAGGCCTATGATAAGCCAATCTACATTTTTTTTTCTCAAATTCAGAAAGTTTGCGGGGCAGACAGCTGTTCGTCTATCTATTTGAAGTCGTTTGGCAAAGTTTCGACAGGATCTGAAGAGCCGTTTCAGAGATTTTTTGGAATCTATAATTGTTCTACCATACCGACCGCGATAAAATGTCATTCCGTCTTAATTTGAGCGGTCGGAGAGCTCGGTGCAATGGTTTTTCACCGAGTTATCGTCGTTCAAAGCAAATAAGATACTTTTGACTTTGATCATCAATTACTCGGGAACTAATGGTCGTACAGAAAATAAAGGGCGGGCTCTGAAAACTTCAGAGTATTCTCTATAAGTTGCTTTTATTGTCATGAAATGTTTTTTTTTTTCAATTCGAAAAATTTGAATTAAAAAGAGATTTAAAAAATGCCTTTTTACGATTTTTCGGTCAACTTGGGATTACTGTACAAATAATGAAGGATAATTGTCATCTTTCTTTTACCTCAAAGTATTCCAAAGAAACCCATAAAAGTTTAAATCGCTGCGCCTTTTTTTCCATAGTGCTCCGAATGATTGAAGTTGCAACTTTTGCTGAAAAGTCAATTAAAGGATAATGCTTTTAATGCATTTTTCAAGATTCAATTTTTTTTGTCAATAATCCATTTTTTTATCATAAAGAAATGTCATCTATTCAACAACTAAAAAAAAGAATTAAAACAAAAAAATTTCCAAAAAATTTATTTTATATTTTTGTTGCAATATTCAAAATGCTAAGTAATTCTGAGAAAAAAAAGTTTCGATTTTTGCCACCCGTCTCAATCCACCATTTATTTAAATATTATTTTAAAGGCGATGTCTCCACCATCCACCGAGCGGCCATCAATGAGTGCCAGAAATATAGCTAAATTGCAGATACCCAATGATTTCTGGATCATGGAAAAATACTGGATATAAATATGGATAATTGGCAAAAAAAAGAAATTCATCTTGAAAAAATGCATGAAAAAAGAAAAATTTATCCTTCAATTGACTTTTCAGCAAAAGTTGCAATTTCAATCATTCGGAGCACTGTGAAACGAAAATCGCAGCGGTTTAAACTTTTGTAGGATTCTTTGGGATACTTGAGGGTAAAAGAAAAACGAAAATTATCCTCCGTCTGTTCATTAATTGCGGAGTTATCCCAAGTTAAACGAAAAATCGTAAAAAGGCATTTTTTGCCTTTCTTACCTCAAATTCTTCGAATGGAAAAAAATGGTCACGAAAACACAATATAAGCAACTTATAGGGAATACTCTGAAGTTTTCAGAGCCTTCTCTTTATTTTCTGTACGACCAATAGTTCCCGAGTAATTGATGATCAAAGTAAAAAATGTCTTTTTTGCTTTGGACACCGATACCCATGTAGAGATTGACCGTTGGGCCTGGGACGGGCCTTCACAGTTAGCCTTTCTAGAATATTGGGCCGTGAGTATTTACCAATGAGGTACCTTTGTAGAAATGATAAGAACGGCCCGATATCGGCCAACAGAGCCAAAAATTATTGGGCCAATGATTTAATTCATTGTAGCGGCAATGTTGGTGATTGCACTTGGCCCTATATGGGCCCTCTTAACGGGCCTGTTTCTACATAGGCCACTGGCTCTATGATGGGCCTTTACAGTTGGGCTATCTAGAAGTTAGTCTATCTGGAATATTGGGCCGTGAGTTTGTTTGGGTTTGTTTGAGTGCGTGATAAATATTCAACCTATATCGGGCCGAGATTGGTCCTTATGGATACATATTTCATGGAATAACCTTGAAATAAATTGTGATTTGCGTATATGACAGGTTTCAAAATTGGCATATTTTTTCCTTACTTATGTTGGTTATTTACAAATGCCAATAATAGGCCAAGACTTGATTACAAAAACTGAACTACAAAATATAGACGATTAATGTATGACGTGCCAGTTATTTGCCTATTCTGGCACAATATCCAGATAATGAATAACCCAATGCTTAAATAAAATAAAAGCAGGTATGGTCTGATCCACTTAGCCAATACAGGGCTTAGATTAATTACATGTAATTTGGAGTATTTTAGCATTGCCAGTTTTAAAATTGGCAAATTTCGATGAACTATCACGGCTGTTTATTGGTTTTAACAGATGGGCCAGGATAATCTTTAGTAATGGGCCGATATTGTGCCGGTTCTCAATTTATAACGGGACAATAATGGGCCAATGTAATTGCTTGTATTTTAGCATTACCAGTTTTTAAATTGGCAAATATAGTTCAACCATCACGGCTATTTATTGGTTTTTAGGGGTTAACCCCACTTGCGATTTTGAAAAAATCGATTTCTTTTTATTGCATTTTTTTGAAGTATAAGTATCTGAGAATATGTCCTGAAAATTTCAAGTCGATCCGGAGAAAATTGACTGAGATATGAGCGTTGAAAGAGAAGAATCCGCGTTGAAAGAGCGTTGAAAGAGAAACTTTAAACGCGTTTTTCTCAAAATGGCATTTCTGAAGTCGGTGACCAAGATTACTCGAACACTAATCAACGGATCTTCTTGAAATTTTGCAGGCTTATTTAATACATAAAAATGTAGTCTTTGATCGTTCGATTTTTTTTTTTTTTTTTTTTTTTTTTCGAAAAAAAATGGCGGTTTTATAGCCAAAAAACGGCCGTTTTCTTCGTTAAAATCGAACCATTAACTTTGACTGTCCGGCATTTTGTGAAAAAGAAATATTTTTTAAAATCCTTCGATTAAAGACTAGTTTATACTTATATTTGACTAAATCCATCCGCATTTTTTTTTTCAGATGATCCACTTCGCCGCAATGTTGGTCACCGCAAACCGTGTATATAAAAACATTATTTCATTGACGGCCATTTGCCACTAAACAATGTGATATTTTTCGATAAAAAAATTACTGAAAGTTCTTCAAGATGTGTTCTTTAAGATGGTATATTGATCGATTAAAAAAGTTTTGTAGTTTTCTTTAAAAAAAAAGTCATGAAAAAGGCCTTTTTTTGCGCTACAAGTGGGGGTAACGCCTTAAACGATGGGCCGATATTGTGCCGGTTTTCAATTTATAACGGAACAATATTGGGCCAACGGAATTGTCAGTATTTTCGTATCTCCAGTTTTTAAATTGGCAAATTTAGTTGAACTATCACGGCTGTTTATTAGTCTTTAAAGATGGGCCAGGACAGGCTTTAGGGATGGACCGACATTGTGCCAGTTTTCAATTTAGAGCGAAACAGTAATGAGCCAATATTATTTCTCTTTTGTTGGCTTATACGATGGTCCCAATATTGGCCTGATCGTAACATTGGGCAACTCGTGGCAACCTCTACATGGGTAACTCGGCGTAAAACCATTTTACAAAGCTCTTCGACCGCTCAAATTAAAGGGAAAGAATTAAGCAAAAAAGCTTTTGAATTTACCGAAAAAAAAATCTTGACGCCTGTGCACCTTTCGAAAGACGAGCAAAAATTTGGAAAAAAAATTCAGTTCGTTTATTGTTGTTGTGATATTTGACCTCAGGATCTCACACCCGTATTGATAGTCGTTCCTTAAGAAATAAGGTTTCCTTGTTCTTTGTTCTGAACAAAGAACAAGGAGGCCTTATCTTTTAAGGAACGACTATGAATACGGGTGTCAAAACTAGAGACTTGAAGCTTCAATTTGATTTTTTTGTTTTTGCTGTACGACCATTTTTCACACCGTGACAATCTTTTGAAAATCACCAAAAAATGTCGGATTTTTCTCATATCCTTTAATTTTTGTGCTTAGTGTAGTAGGAGCGCGGTAAAAAAGTTCAATAATTGATATTTCGAAAACCGTGGCGCGTACCTAAAAATCCTTTTAGGGGATCTCTTAAAATATATTAAAAGGAAGGCCTGTGTTCCGTCGCATACGGAACGAACGAGTAGTTAATTATTAATTTTATTAAAAATAAAAATTTAGCTAGTCTCAAAAATGTCTATTTATGTAATAATAAACATCCACATCGTCCTAAGGCACGACAGGCAAGAGTATTGTTCTCTTACCTGAGGTCCATAAAAAAAGGGTCAATGGCCCACGCTCAGGTTTGCTCGACGACTCGCTCGCTCGCGCTCGGTGAACCACGCGCAGGGCAATTCAACATTTGGTTCGCAAATGTTACTTTTATTTTTCTAAGCTTCTATACGTGACTACATTCAAGCAGCGCATATCGGCGCACCATGTACCCCTAATAATGGTATTTAGCAAGCGTCCACGTGACGGTAGAGTTGAGCGCGGAAGTTTTTCATTGCGCCAAAGATTTCGTCACTGTAATGCCCCGTTGGTCGAGTGCGACACGTGTGCGACAGGGCTGGCCGGTATTTTCTATTCTCCCTTCTCATCCGTGATTGACGAAAGCTGAAATTCACCCAATCCTTTTCCTACATTTAGTACCAATGACATTAGTTGTTGTTCATCCAAGGGGTGGCATCGCGTACTCCGTTTGTGAGACAGCTCTCATCACCAACCACGGATGTAAGACTCGAACTTTTCTTAAATCAGTAATCATTAAACATTCGAAGGGATCATTAAACATCACGAGTCCAATCAGCGCGGAACTCTTGCCTCTCGCGAATAAATTACTCAAACATCTCCATGAGATAATTCTATCGACCCTGTCGTCATTACTACGCGGAAACAAGGTAAATCGATGATCAGTACCCTTAACTGATCGATTTAAATAATTGTGAATGAATTAAGTTGTTTTTTCGTTTATCTCCGATTGTTTTCAACTAACCACCTTCACCACATTAGTTTGAGGTGCGGGAGTTCTATCACGTGTTTGCAGTGTTAAATCACACGCGTTCGATATCAGGATTTACAACCCTGGTTTACTTGCATCAATAAGTCGAGTCGCACTGTGACCGTGAACGGAACAGTCTGTGCAAAATGCCAGCCCGATCGGAAAGGGGACCTTTTCGGAACTTCCCCCTTGATTTCCAGCAAAGTTTTGCAGTAAAAATTCCAAATTTTATGACGATTTTTGTCAAGTTTCGCTGCGATTTACCATTGTTCCATTTGCGATTTTTTCGAAAATATGTTTTACGAAACGGTGCATGTCGCATCTGAAAAAATCTATTCTCCAAAAGTACATTTTTTTTTTCAATTTCAGGTCACCTTGGTTTGCCAGAACCATGAGGTTAAAGTTTGCATCGTTGAAATGTAACGATTTTCTTTCTCCTTGCCTTATTTTTTATTTTTTTTTTTTACAAATTGAGGTCGCAAATCTCTTAAAAGAATAGTTAAAATCATTCGAGTGATTTTCACCGCCAAAGAAAAATTCGAACAATTCGAAAGAATTGATTTTCGTTGCGTTCCAACGATGCAAACTTCAACATTAAGTCGATGAAAAAAAATGAAAAAAAAAAAAAGAAGAAAAGGAACTTGAAAATTGGCAAGACTATGGGCCTGTGCACACGGCGTATGTTCTACGCTCAACTAAATGGTAAAAACTAAAATCGTGCATGTGTGCGTTTACAGCATCATTTATCATATCTGATAAGAAAGAAAACGAATAGCGATTATAGTCCGGATGCCAGTAGAAAGGTGATCATCTAAAATAAATTGCTGGTTTTTCGAAATAAATAGCGTTCGACTAATTCTACACAATCGCAATATACGCAATATACGCGAATGTGTACATATATGTGTGTGTGTGTGTGTGTGTGTGTATAGCGCGTATGTGCCATTGATCTCTCTGCGTACATACAAAAAGATACACCGATATGTACCCAAATGTGCAAAAGTATGTGTGCCGAGCGAGCGTACATGAATTATTCACACTAGTTATTGTATTCGAAAGCTCAAAAATGCCGTGGCATATTGCTAATAATGTTTTGCGCGGTCTCGTTACTTGGCTGCTTCGTACGATTGATACGCGATGTTGAAATTTGTATCTTTCGAGTGCAATGAAAAATCCTTTTTTCACTTTCTCAAATTTCTTTTAGCGGATTTCAAGTTAAAAAATGACTCGACCATTTGCCAATATGCCAATTTGGAGGTGATTATCTATTTCACACATTTATTATTCTACAATATTTTGTTTGACAGATTTAACTTCCAGAACTCTAAATAAGCGACTGGAAGAATTATTTACGTAACGAAGATTTGCCAAAAAAAAAAATGCGAGCAATTGAAAAATAATCATTTTGATTTCATTGCAGCGATGCAGACTACAATCTCACGATAGGAAGGGGATTCGATTGAGAAGGGTTTGACACATCCGTAAAAGGCGGCAAGGGTATACGTTGAAACTCGGGAAATAACCAAAAAATTATTATATCCATGTCCTTTTATTAAATTTAATGAATTTGAACGTTGATTGAACAAAATAATAACATTAATTCGATATTTTAATTAAAATTTCAATTGAATGTTTGATTAAACTGTTTATCTTAAATTACAATCTCCAATGTAACTCGTATATTGATGTGAATTACATAAATCTGCATCTAAGTTGTGCAATGTTTACTCAAAATCTTAAAATTTTTATTGCGAAAATAGCATGGCGAGCTAAAGCATGACGAACCAAAGAACGCGGATAAACCTCAGGAATAACAGCAAATATGACGAAGCGAGAGAAGATATAAGAATTCGTGGAGTTTGTTGTCGGGAAACACGTACGCGTCGTATTTCCCTGATAATGAATTCACCGAGCAAGGGATTTGTTTTACTTGGAATATTTGGCACGTGTAATATTGAGTACCCTGGAACAGTTGAGGAAGTATCGTCGTGTAGAAATAAAAAAAAAATTCGTGCCGAGGTTTCAAATTGAATTACACAGCTGCGGACCTTCCAAAATAGGCCTATTGAAACCCAATATTGATGCTTATTTAATTAGCTGAGTTATAGAAAATAAAATGATGACAAGTATGGTATCGAGGGGGAGGGCCAAGACGCAACAGGAGAGCGTCTCAGCCGTCTCAAAAGCGGACAAAGGAAGAGCCACCGGCTTAGTACAGGTGAATATCGATCATTTCATTTAAACCTCATCAAACGGTACGCAAACTATTTTCGAAATTAAGTTTTCCATATGGAAAATAGCGCGCCAAAAGTTATTCCGAGTGAAGCGAACGAGGTGCGACTGCTGCTGCTGCTGCTGCTGCACATGCTACGGCTACTAGAAGTATAAGAGGGCAGAGAGGTACATAGTGGTTCGAATCCCCCCCGACGACCACCCTGCCAAAGAAGACCCATTGTCAGTCGGCACCAGGCCATCACGGAAGAAAAGCCCCGCGATTCTAGACGACTTTTCGATGCCTTAATTTAAATGAGCAAGCCTGTACCTGGTGTGTGTGCGGGCGCACGGCTTTTCAGCTGTTTCCCAGCCCAGAGCCCCCCCCCCCCCCCCCCCCTGACACTGGTAAGTAAATGCTGTTCGGAAAATGTCCTTGCCGCACTGTGGCGCTAGTAATTGTGTGACAGGCATGCATATATATGTATGTTGCGACGGTGCTTCGAATATTTGACACGAATAAAAGTCTATTGATATATTTGGAATGATTTTCCGTTCGAACACAATAAATAACGTCGCAATAACAATAACAGGACGAAAGCCACGAAAGTGTCGAATCGTTCAGCTGATCAGAGTATTTAGGGCCGAAGGCTGTCACATAACAGCCAAGGCTAGGTAGTGGCGATTTCAAGAACTAAAAAGCCAGGACAAAGCCCGTTTTCGTTTATCGTATAGGAATAGTAGGCCAGTGTGAGGGGGCTGCCCGTTCCCAATTGAAAGCTTCATTCACTATCACACTGCCTTGAACGTTCCGTTGCGTTCACAGCCGTGTCTCAAGCTGAACTATATACCGTATTTTGCCGCCAAGGGGGGCTACGGGGAAACTGTGCAAAAGCCCTATTCTCTGGTTCTCGAGTATCTACACCATGGTGTCTCAAAAGTATCGGCCTTTCGCTCACTGGTTGATGCGCTAACCGATGGGCGGCTAACAAACGGAGCTCACCGCTCCGAGTATCGGTCACACACAAGGCTGCCTTCGCTCAGAGTACCGCCGCACGGAGCCGATCCACCGCACCCTCGGCGCCTTGAATTTATAATAACAATATATGTAAACGTTTATATAGAAAAAGCATACCATTTATACATTCAACGCAGACGGTCGAACGATATTCTAAAAAAAAACCTCTATAAAATTCAACCTTTTTTTTCTTCTTCTTCTTTTATCTTTCGTTTTTATCGCAATCAGTTTCATTTTCACTTGCGGGAATTAATTCAGTGCGGCGCGACGACGGGACTAGAAAAGGTCCTATTTCGTACGATGTAACATTCCATAGACTGGGAGATTCTCGGTGAGATAGTTGAACCAGGAAAGACTTGTTCTACGGGTCCAAAGAAACGCAAGACGAGTTGGCGCGCTCGTTGAGAATGAGAGGGAGAAAGCATTATCGGGGTTGACCGGGCGGCGGCGGGGGGGGGGGGGGGGGGGGGGCTTTCGTTGGACCCGCGCGATGATGATTCAGTGGCTGCGAAGCACCGCATTAGTCATTGAGCAAACCGTTGGTGAAATCGTGGAATAAAAACTAATCACCGTACGATAGCCTGCCTGCTGAAGGAATGCTTTCGTCGTATTGCGTTTCCCTGGTCAAAGCGAACGAGTGATAATGCGCACGTATCATCCATTTACCGTTTTCCACGTATTATCCGCGAGACGTATATGGAAAGAGCGGGACGCAAATAATACGGGGGACGATTCGCGGGGGCAAAATGATGGCACGCATTTCGAACATTTTTGTCTTTCGACATGTAACTATGTGCGATTTTTTTTGGCTGTGAAAATCATTCAAACGCTTTTACGTATTCTTATAGGAGATTCGCAGCCTCAATTTGAAAAGAAAAAGAAAAAAACAATGCTTTGGATGAGCACAACATGAAGAAAAAATATCGTTTGCATTCCGCAACGATGCAAACTCAACGTCGTCGATAAAACCCGACTGATGCATAATTGCTTCATTATTTTCTTTTCGTTTTGAAGCAACAAAGCACTGACGGCCATATAGATTAATTGCACAAGGATGAAGGCTACATTCGAAACAATCCGACATATTTTAGAATACTTATCGGTGTGTCATCAAAAATGTTACCCCCTCCCCCGCGCACTTAAATTTACCTTCCTCTTCTGAAAACTTGACCAATCGTTGCGAGATTTCTCGTTTCGGTATATGTCGTGATTGTTTTTTTCTTTTTCCTTTCTTTTTCACTTGATATGCTGGCTCGGATGATTATTAAATTATGTACACGAAGAGTCTCTCGTGTTGTCTCGTACGGCGAACTCGCGCATCCGTAGTTCCAGTTGATTTCTCAGCGCGGAGAACCGGAAGTCCGTATACGGTTGACCGATTTTGATAACGGAACGTCATATGAAAAAGGCCTTTGTCGTGGTTAACACGATATATCAAGCAAACGCGTTTCATCGCTATTATAGAATTTTATACATTTCGCCACCTCCAGCCGTCCGTTTGTCACAGCAGAGTGCCCGCCCACCCTTTCTCCTCGTTTAATCTTGTTGCTTTGAAATGTGAATAGATCAATCGATATAGCAATTTATGAGTTCTTCCAAGTAGTACAATCATCGCGCTCACTGTCAAATAATTAGAGTTTTTAAAAATTAAGAAAAACTGTGTTTTTTCCTCGACAAGGTTTTATTTGCGATATTTTTATCGATTGGAAACATTTAATATGTTAAATATCGACAATTGTCGATTTTTCGTCAATATTGTTGTATAAAAAGAGACACATTAATTCGTAAACTCTTTGAAAGTAATAAAGTTTTGTTAATTCGATGTTACAATTATGTGCGTACGTTTTTTTTTCGAGCTCCAATCGAATAAAGCTAAAACTAGATTTTGTGAATATTTTTTGTTTTCCTGGAGAAATCTTCTTTTCTATCTTTTATAAGCTTGCTTCTTTGAAACTATGGGAAAGCACTTTTTCGCCCTTTAATTCTCGACCTTAAACTATAATCGTTCAATATGTCGTTACGATGCAAGCTTCGACATAATATTTTTTTTTAGTCTAGACTCATATTGCTATTCATACTTATTAGATTCTTGATTTCTAGATCCGATGTATCAATCTAACACAAGTCCTTCGAATGGAATGACATGTTCCTCTTAAAAAGTCATCGAAACTAGTTTTTTTTTTTTCTCTTCTTATGTTTCATTTTCGTTGTCGACCATCGGAAAAAGCGCATTTATTCGTTGATAATAGACTCGGAGACATGTCGAAGAAACGAAAAAGAAATCACGTGCGCGCGTTGGTTCCATTAGCCAAGTTGACTAATGAGAGAAAATGTGTGTGGGGTCACGCCCGGAGGAAAAATCCCCCGTTAATCCGAGATGTGTATCGCGTGATATACATGAGTGCGAGAGAGAGAGAGAGAGAGAGATCGGCGTGTAAACAAATGATATATTGCCACGTTGTTTCAAAAGATCGTAATACAGAGTGAAAATTGTGAAAATCATTCAATTGCACAATTATCGGACGAGTTGGCTCGTCTCTCACGTTAATGGTGCATTTTCACAAAAAATGCCCAACCGTTGCTCACCAACAATTAGGCATAATGAGACATCTCTGTTCGTGGCCATTTGACAGAGGGGCCTTTTACAAATGGCTACATTCGCACATGCACGCTGTTTTTGGTGACGAGATAAACAGTAACGTACACGTGTCGTGTCATCGTCGACGTCCAGCCGTATATGATGATTAATTATGAAGGCAGCGCGGACGTGTATACCAAGGCGCGCTTCAAGTACACGGCCAGCGCGATCGATGCTCGGTAATTGTTGATTCGATAAAGTATACCAACCGTTCGTTCTGTTCGTTCGGCTCAATGCCGTAGATGTCTGTCTCCTGGTAGAGGACTCGTAACATACACTTTGCCCCACTAGAGCCCGCGCGCATTGTCATCGTCTTTCTTAGTTTCCATCGTTGGAAGGCAACCCCGAAAATTCGTCCCTTTCTTTATTTTTGTTGTTGTCTTATTTTTTTTTTTTTTTTTTGCCTTTTCACATTATAGATCTCTAATAGGCTCAAGTTGGTCAAAAATGTTGGCTAATTGAAAAGCATAACTTCCAAACGGGTAGGAATGATGATGGGATTGAAGTTTGCGCTTCCTTCGAGTGCAATGAAAAGCTCATTTCTTTTACTTTCTCAAATTTCTTTTAGCAGATTTTAGCCACCGGCAGCCCTGAACCATTTTTTAAGATGCCCATTGGGAGATCTGCTATTGATATTTGCAAAAAAGATGCGGTAACGTAATTAAAAATGGGGGAATAAACATATTAATGTGAATTTTCGTTACGTTCTAACGATCCTGCAAACTAAAAATACCACGAATGACTATGGACGTTGAAGTTTGCATCGCTGGAATGCAACAGAAGTTGTGTACACTTTAAACTTGGCAAATTTCCTTCGGTACATCTAAGTAAGCTACGAAAATCGCGAAAACATTCTTTACGATCCTTATTTAACGATCAAAATCTGCCAAAGATGATTTTGGATAATAATAAACATGAGATGAAAAAGAATGTTCATTGCGTTCCAACAATGCAAACTTCAACCCCGTGTTGCGTGTGCAGAGGATCCCATTTTCATTTCAGACCCCCAATATAGAGCGCAAGAATAAAGTCAAATCGAAGGACGTTTCCCACAAAAGATATTCCTTAAAAAAAAGATCCCAAAGTTTATTACTTTAAATGTGTGACGTTGAAGTTTACATCGTTGCGATGCAACGATTGTTATTTCTTCCTTTTCTTTATTACTACGTTGAACTTTTTTGCAAATTGTGATCGTAAATCTCTAATGAGAATACGTTAAAGCTTCAAGGGATCTTTTTTTTATTTATTTTTTCCATCACCCAAAAGGAATCGATGCTCATCGAGTATTCATTCGCTGACGAAAATTAGGGCTACTTTCGTGAAAGGTACCTAACGGTAAAATCGGCTCTCTACCAAACTTCGAAGTTTCGAGTATGGTGTACATGTTTGATTCATGCTACCTTCTATGGATAAGTACACACGAATGATACAACTAGGGTGCACATACCGCTTTTGCATTGCACGCTACTTCAAATTATCCCATTTGCCCGACCTCTCGATAATAAAATCATATGCTCGTATTCTTGCGTTTGTGGGTCTCGACGTTACACGCACTTATCTACCCAAAGATTGGAAGGTATTGACCAGACACTGTCTACACACCTATGATAAACTTGATAATACATCGAGATAATACAACTTGATAATACCAATATGAAAACATCAGCTTGTGCTTGTCACATTTGTCTGCTTTATCATTTAAATGTTCGGAATTGTCAACGGAAGTATTGGCACACGCGTACTTGTAACTTCAATTGTCGACAATTTTTTGTCTCTGCAGAATAGGAATTTTCCTCGTAACGTCACAGACAAGGTTAGATTTAGGTTGGACTGTTTGGGGTTGTTATGGGGTTAGGTCAACATGTTACCACCGAGCTGACATTTTTCCTGGATCTTTGTAACCTCTTAGCTGACGATCCTGTACAGTTTGGATATGATCCACACCGTTTTTAGAGAAAAAAAACACCGTTTTTTAGAGAAAAAAACATCGGCAACTCGACGTATTTCGTATGACGTATTTGAAAAGGGGCTTGAAAATAGAAAAAAATGTTCAAACTGTTGGCATTTTGTAAAAAAAAAAAAAAAAAAAAAAACGGCTACGCATAACGTTAGCTACAGTTGTATAGATATCGATAAATTGTTGACTTTCGATTTACAGAAAACCTTTCATAAAGATATCGATGGGACAATGAAGAGAAATTTTTTTTTCGTCGTCAAATCAACGCATATTTCTGGGTTAATTTTCAAGATTTTGTCATAGAAATTGGTATAAAATGAGATGAATGTATACTTCATAAAAACCCGATCCTTTCACAATTAGTTATGTCTATGGAAAAAATCGCAATTATTGACGACAAAGCACCCGTTACGTTACGGAATAGGGGGCCCGGGAGGGGGGGGGGGGGGGTTCTGGCCAAGCGTTACGGTCCCGTTACGTGGGGGGGGGGGGGGGAATGTTGTGTTACGTAATTTGTGGACGCCCTCTAGTCTTCTTGATCAAGCACACAAAATATTAGACTGTGCAATCATGGCAACGTCGTAGACGGCACAAATGCTACCGATCTTATCGGTATTCGGTAATTATGACCGGAAACCTCAAACTACTCGGTCAAGATAATTAACCAGGAATATTATTGGTACTTATTCACTTAATTAGTAATAATTACTTATTATTAATTTGATAACTATGCTCAGAAATTATACATTTCTAGGCAAAGACAAAAAAAGGCGGATTTTTTTTCATACGTATATTCTTTTTAGAATATCGGAAAATGATTGAAGTTTTTTATTTCTTCGAGATTGTAGTAGACAGCTTTAGTACACACTTTTTCTTTCCAGCAGAATTTTTTAACTCGGACCGATATTCATTTTTGACAGTTTCTTGGGCCGATATTGAGGTTACAAAGGGGGCGCATACGTCTCTAACTTTGCGACACTTCTGCATTATGATATACCACGATTTACGGCGTTGCCAATTTGTTTGGCGTTTATTCAGCGAGAAAAAGTTATAGAAAATAATTATACAAAGTAAAATTGGATAAAAAATCAACCCGTTTTTGGGCCTCAAGTTCGTGCAGATCAGCGTTAATTCAGTTTCCATAGGAAAGTCACTTTCACTCTCGGTCTCTTACTCACTTCGCAAGATAAGTACCGAAACTTTGGGGCGCAATCGCATCGATACATTAGACCGGAGGGAAAAACAGAAGCGCCAAATTTATTGGCAAGGTTAAAATATTTCTCGCTAATGCGAACGGGTTTGCGGTGTCGTAGAGACTCCCATACCTGTCGGAGGAACTATATGAATTTTGTGTGTTGCACCAATAAAAAATGAAGTTGCAGACGCCTGAGCGCAGAACTCGTCTATACGCACGGCCAACGTTTTCTTTCTCTTTTTTCTTCCGTGTACGATGACAAGGTGCTTCGTACCTAGCGCGCGAGAGGGAACGCTTCTTCATCATTTCCTTCTTCTCATCTAATTCATGATGCAATAAGATCTCCTGTAACGCAGAAAAGGCAATCACGGGCCGTATTGTTCATAGTCAGGGAGGAGGTTCGTCGATCTGACATGGAAAGTAGCAGATAGCTTGAATGCATAGTGATAGCGTGAATGGAGTGAACGGAGGAAGCAGAGCGATAGGGAAACCACCGACCCACGAACCAAAACTAAAAGATGCCAAAAAGCTACGTGTGCATCGATATTGCATGCTTGAATATGTCGCGAACGCACACACGCGCGCGTGTGCCCGTAGACGTAACATCGACAATTTACAAGAGAGCGAAAGTGCGATGGCACATGTGCACGGATGAAAAAAAGCTCATCTTTTTGTCAAAGTTCATTAATCTTTAACTTGCCAAATTCCCTCCGGTAGCTCTAAGCTACGAAAATGAAAAAAAAAATTTGGGCTCCCTATTTAGCGATCAACAACCTAAATGTGTAAAAGGTAATTTTTCATGATAATAATTAATGTATAAAAATGTAAAGAGAAAACGAATTTTGGTTGCACTCGAACGGTACAAACTTTTATTGCGGACTTGTACGAGAGCAGCTCGCCACGCTACGTTACAAAGTTGCGCGCGCGCTCACGTGATATCGGACGCTACAAAATTCGCCGAATTAAAAGAGCATATTTATCTCCGGAAAATACCTTAAAAATACGTGCACGGGGCCAGTTGCTATAACGCCCTCTGCCTTATTTTACATACTTTTGTTTTCGTATAAAAATAAACTCACCGTTCTTTAGTTCGAAGAGAGGCAATTTCGTTGGCGGTAATGCGAAAGTTCGTCCGATCGGTTAACTTTCCAAATGACCGCAGCTGTACAATTAGTTAACTCGATTGCGGTCACTGCGTTTCGTAACGTGAAACTCAATTCTTCAAATATCCCACGGGCCGCACGTGTAAACATCCGAGTTCGCAACGAGTCAATTCTCACACGGTCAAGCGCGTATGAATGTAAGCATTAATATGAGACGAACAAAAAAAAGCCACGTAGGAACAACAACGACAAAAGGATGATTGCTGCTAAAAGAGCATGGAAAATTAGGCCCGTAAAAAGAGTTATTCAAACGCTCGGAAACACCCCCCGAGGCTGATCGAGGGAATATTTTCTCAGAGAAGCGTTGTTACGAGCATCAAATTTCGTCCGGAACGTCAGCGACGGCGCGACGACCGGCCCCGACTGGCTTCGCTCAATATGTATAGATTTTGAGGAGGACGTTCGTTGCCGTCGTCCTCAGCGTCGTCGTTCCCGTCGCCGTCTGCACCGTTGCCACCACTGCCTATACCGCTGCCGCTGCTGCTACTGCTGCTACTGATACTCCTACTACGACTACTACTACTATCACCGTCGGCAACTCCACCACCGTCGTCCTTCAAAACTCGTGGCTCTTGCATCAATTCACGGGAATCCACATATGCTTTAGCGGGAGGTGCGATTTTCACTTGACACCGATACGCAAACAAACTGTACACGCGTAGTTTTCCAAGCTCCTGCACTTTTCGCGATCATCGGTTGTCACTTTTTTCGCGGTCTAATAAATAAAACGAGACGACACACGGTGCATATATAACCGGGAAATTGTACATAGACAAGTCATCTTTGCGTGTCTACCTATACGTATTTGTCATTGGCGTCAAATGTCGTATCGACAAACAGTTGTTCAACCTAACATTGTAATTTGTGACAATTATCGTAAGACGACTTACAAAGGCATTTTTATTGAAAAGCGGAGAGAGCGGGTCGCCACTTTGATACAGCATCCGAAACCGATCGCACCCATTTCATTGTTAAACACTGATGCTGCTGCTACTACACGGCGCAGGAGAAGATGTAGCCAGCGAGTAAATTAGGAGCGCGCCTTTCCTACCGTCGCATTTTCTCGTTAAAAGGAGAGAGAAAAAAACTTGCATTAAGAATGAAAAACGAAACAGTCGCAATCTCGTAAAATTGATCGTGCGCCTCGACGTTTGGGCTTTCACTTACGCACGAATGTCTCTCTACCTCCCGGGGTTACGACCGTAACTGAAATTTGGAAGGGGCAACTGCCCCCCCCCCCCCCCTCTGCCACGGGCGAACCTAGAGGCCGCGTTCGGACAAGCGGTAAGAACGCAAGCGAACTTGCCGACTCTCCTCTAACTTCGAGTCTAATGGTTACCAGCATACCTCATGCGCGGCGGCCTCTTCTCATTGGGCTTTTATTTACCATAATATAAGGTGAATCGTTTTACCGACCGAAGAACACCATAAACGCGGGACTAGGCGCGTCACGAAGGGAGACGGTGGAGAGAGTCGACCCGGACATTTGAAAATATTGTTCGCGCGTCGATCGCACTGGTACGCTATCGATACAGTAACGTATCGGTCGACGAGGTCAAAGCGGTCGGACGAATCTCGGACGCTCGTGAACCGAGCTTGAGCACGTGCTTATGTTGCTGCTGCTGCTGCTGCTACTGCTGCTACTGCTGCTACTGCTGCTACTGCTGCTACTGCTGCTACTGCTGCTACTGCTGCTACTGCTGCCGCTAGCCGGAGCAGGAGAGAGGTATTGAACTTGCAAAACATTTCTTGCAATATGTCCCAAGTTCCAGCGTTATCATGTAGATTTTTACGTATTACCCTTTCCCAATGGAACCCTTTCCTATCTATTTATCTACCCGTACTTGGCTAATCCAACTCAACGTTCCGCTGCGCCTACAGCCGCTTTGAGCTACACTGTACCGAATTTACCGACGGGAGGGGGCGGTGCAGAGAAACTGCGGAAAACTGCTACCGGCATAGACGCTCCCGTATCCTTCCGATTCTCTGGTGCACGGGCGTATTTTATTCAAGTTTCTACACCGAGGTTTTTTCTCGGAAGTACCGATGCTTGGCCAACAAGGAACATCACTCAAGTGTCCGCCTTTCATTTTCTTGAAACTCGTATATGCCATAGTTAATTACTATATGCTATATTAATTATTTTTCTTATATGCTATATTAATTATTTTTCTTTCATTCATATCCGCGGACTGCTTGCGGGTGAAACTGCAAAATTACCCCTCGACACGCCTTTGTTTGAGAGGCAGTTTCCTCCCCCCCCCCCCCCTAAGAAGGCTCCGTTACGAAAGCCCGAGCTGCGTGGGCGCATAAGCCGGGCCCCTTTTTTTTAGTAATAAGCATGTTTATCATAATATAGTTAATTATAACCGCATTATTGGTAATTTTATAGGAAACATATTAGTTGTACATCGACAAATAAATACGGTAAAATTGGCACAATTTTACGTTACGGTACTGCATAGAAAAGTACGGCAACGTCGCAATTCTCTGTCTAGCTCTCTCCTCCGAGTTCTTTGTCGTACTTATAGCACCGAGCTAACCGTGGGGCCGCTGCGTGATGTCAACTTGTTATTGTGCACAAGATTTTCATATTTTCAAAGAGTTTACAGAATTTTTTTTTATAAAAAAGGCCTCATAATGTGCATGCTGGCATTGGGGGAAACAAGGAAAGTTTCTGAAATTAAAAGTAAAACGAGAAATAGAAGTTGTCACACATAACTTGCTGCAAGACTCCGGGAACCAGGTTTGGTAGTTTTATACGTTGTTATTGGAATAAAAATGTAATTCGTAAAGAAAATAATGACTAATTGATTCAATATGATGAAGAATCTTGCCGGACAAGTTTTTTTCTAAGTCTGTACAACCTTCCAGTACAAGAATTGTGCCAACGACTGTAACCTCGAAAGGCGCAGAATTGTCGAACTGAGCATTATTATTTTTTTCATTGATTTTTATAGAACAGTTCAGCAGCTCAGACAGACTTGATTTCATACATTCATTTTGCTTTGATAATTTTCAAAGATTCTAATAACTTTCAATGAACGACCTGTGATATGAAATTTGACAGATGTCTGTTTACTTTGTAATACAAATTTCTTTTTTATTATTGTTGAGAAATCAATGACTGATTTCCTTAAGGGGTAAGGCTCGGTAGAGTTTTGAAAAAAATCGATTTTCTTTCTCCCTAAAACGGTGCTTTGCCATCATAAGAATAAGTTACTATTCGATTTATAGCAAGAACTTTTTTTTTTCACCGACTTTGAGCGTATAACGTAAGCCCACACTCCGGCACAGCCATAGAGTACCTAAAACTTTAAACGCGTTTTTCTTGAAACAGCTTTATTCCAATTGGCGTGGCAAATAACTTCAACAACTTTCACTCGATTATACGTACGGAATTTCTGATTAATCGAAAACTTTTCATTTTATGAGCAGTTTTATACGATATTTATCACTGAATATTCATTTCTTAAGTTCAAATACCTACAACTTTTGAATAAAACAATATTTTTTAAATTCCGTACGTACTTCTCTAGGTATTCTAATGTAGATTGACGAGAATTTTTGTTTTTTTTGTTCTAAGTCAAAAATTGTGAATGCTAAATGTCGGGCCGTGGAGCGCCTAAAAAAAGATAACAAAAGAAAATATTAGTAGTCGGCCATTTTGTACATCGAAAAAGAAAATATATTTTTTCTAACAGCTTGATATTCATATTAAATAGATGTGTAATTCATTTGATGACTGAATCACTTTTTCATACGAAAAACAATTGTCAAATACGCACATGATTTTATACCCGTTACTGTGGCCCTTGAACGATTAAATTTATTATTTCATTACGATGAATCCAATTCATTGTACTACCCAGGGAGACTAGAGAGGAGTGGACACACAGTGCTTACGAAACGTCCGCAAAAACGCAGCAAATAAGGAGACACTGCAATCGCCTGTGTCCGATCGATTAGCTGCGCCACTAGTCTCGTGCTCTTGGCGTGCTCTCGGTTGCTGTTGACAGCACATTCGTGATGGGGGACCTAACTGTTGCGTCTACCTCTCCTATTTCGCTGTCTTATCGTTGCAAACTCATAATAGCAAATAATAATTAATTAAATTAAGCGGTGAACCAACAATGAAGGTACACGTATGAGCCAAAAGTTTCGGTCGAAGCGTATAGTAACAAGCAATGCCTATACGACGCTGTTGGTTGTACATTTTTGACAGAGCATGCACCCTCTGTATGTCCCACACATTCGCACCTTATGCATAGATAGGTCTCATAATCATATAGAGAGCCTCGCTGAGCTACCTACGATCCGTCTTTCGCGAAATACTTTATATAAATTTAAAAAAGCGTGAAAATGTCAACCCAAATGCGATACAAAGGAAAGTTTACAAGAAAAAGGGCGCTTGCTAAAAGACTGAAAGCTGTGGCAGCCATGTGTCAAGCCAATTCGGCTAATCGCGATGAGAATAACCATAACCTCAACGATCAGCAAGAAAAATTCGCTGTCGAAAAACGTCGGTTCGTGGATTTCCAACATCTCGCCGACAGTTTAAATTGTATTCGCTGTAACAAAGGCAAATACATGCATAAATTGAACAAATTAAATTTGTTTGCAGAATAAATTTATTTCACATCCGGTTCAGAATTACTAGAACTCGGGGAAAAAAACACGCTGCGAGTTCCAAGACCACGCGCCGATCAGCTTGCTGCAGCGTTCATTGTTGCTATTCCGTTACAAATGATTGGGCCCGAGTTCGGTGTGGGGAATCGGCATTATGTGATTAAGACGGAATGATACCTTACCGCGGTCGGTATGGCAGAACAATTATAGATACCCAAAAATCTCTGAAACGGCTCTTCAGATCCCGTCGAAACTTTGCCAAACGACGTCAAATAGATAGACGAACAGCTGTCTGCCCCTTAAATTTTCTAAATTTGAGAAAAAAACGCAGATTGGCTTATGATAAGAAAATCTACGTTTTTTTTCTTCTCAAACTCAGAAAAATTGAGGGGCAGACAGCTGTTCGTTTATCTATTTACGTCGTTTGGCAAAGTTTCGACGGGATCTGAAGAGCCGTTTCAGAGATTTTTGGGTATCTATAATTGTCCTACCATACCGACCGCGATGAGGTGTCATTCCGTCTTAAAAATGAGTCTCGAAGCAGAGCACACAAACACATCGAAATAAAATTATTTTATTATTTGTGCGCATGCGTTAAGTTTGGACTATTATAATTATTTGAGACGTTATCGTCAGGAGAGCTGCGAGTGGCACAATCTGGAACTATTGAAGGTCGGACTTTTTGAGACGCTGGAACTACGTATTGGCCTATGCGGTGTCCACTCCGTCTCTCAAGTCTCCCTGGTGCTACCCATACGTCAATCACAAACGAATGTAAGGTTAGGTAGCTGATGATATAATTGTCGCGCATGCGCTCCTACAGAACACCTAATCTCTGCGACCAAGGACACGAGAAAGAAGGAATCGACACTCCCTACTCAAACAGTTCTTTCAATCGGTCGCAGAGGTGAAGTGCTCAGTTCCGCCGCAGGCGTCGCTAGTGTTCTTGGGAGCCCATAATACATAGTAATACAAAGCTGCATAAGGTGAAAGTGACCGTGTTATGGCGGCAAAATTGTTTGCGCCTATCAAACACAAATATATCTGTCGTGTACATCAGCACAACAGCTATCGAACTATGTGCATAATAAATGAGATGACTCATCGCGAGTCAATAAGACAGAGGGAAAAAGTAAACACTCTAGGTAGGAATTATAAAACAAATTTCAACTATTGATGGCAGTAAATTAAAAAATATATTCTTCCATGTTATTTTTGTTCGAGTTCGTTTAGGATTGGACGAGTTCTTTGATTGGTTGAAACTGCTTTAATTCGCTCGTACAACCAGATACCTATACGAATGCAAAAGAAAAAAAATTTAAACTACCGAGGCTCGAGCTCAGGACCTTCAATACAGTAATCTAGCGTTCTACCAACTTCGCCACACAATCATTTGCCAATAGATGTAATCTTCTCATATTTAAGTGATCGCCGCGCTTGGGGTTCAATTAGGCTTGACGGCTTGTTCGGTTGGTTCATCGCTTAATTTAATTCATATTTAGATTCATTATTAAACGTAACTAGCAAATCACGAGTTTTCATGGGTATACATATAATAAGCACGTGTTGAAACGACAAGCCCAGCATGTAGAGCCAACATTCCCGCATTCGCCCGGTTTCTTGCATGTACATGTTATTATTATTTATTATTATTATTATTATTGTACAGGAAAACAGAGTAACGCGCATCCGAATAATAAATACATTACGAGATACATTACGGTCGGTTTATCGCTTTATTCGCGTTTCATTATAATTAGCTATATTTTTAAACATAACAGGCAAATCATAAGTTTCCATAATAAAATAACTCGTGTTGTACTTATTATATAATTATTATATCTGACGTGCTGATCATATAATAAGCCTATGTGAATAAAACAACACGAGTTTTTTCATTAATATGTGCTTTATTAATATTATTTATATTTTATTCATTATATGTATGTACACAATATTGTTATATATTATAATAGAAGGAATCCCCACTTGGGTGTATTATCGTTCGGGTGTGCGAGAGAGAACGCACCATGACTGTTCCAAGTGAGTACGACTCAGAAACACGATCACCCCAGTTTTGTGATTGATCGTTGAGGCGGAGCTCGGACCTGCATAAGGAGCTCGGACCTGCATAAGGTCCGAGCTCCGCCTCAACCAATAATATATAGTATTACTATATATTATTGGTTCTGAAGAACACTAGCGACGCCTGCGGCGGAACTGAGCACTACATCTCTGCGACCGATTGAAAGAACTTCGTACATACAGGCTAGGATTGGGAGTTTGGACTCCTTTACTCTAGTCTCCTTGGGCATCACCAGGGGGCTGACACTGGTAGATAAATGCTGTTCGCAAAATGTCCTTTCCGCACTGTGGCGCTGGTAGTCGTGTGACAGGCATGCATATATATGTACGTTGCACCGGTGTTTCGAATATTTCACATGAATAAAAGTCTAGTGTAGATAACTTTACGAAAACCATTATTCGCGTGTATGATGGATCCTGTTATCGCTGTAACAGTACGTGCTGTTATCGCAATAACGATAACAGCACGAAACGAAAGTATCGAATCGTTCAGCTGATCGGAATATTTAGAGCCGACGCCTGTCACGTAACAGCCAACGCTAGGTAGTGGCGCTTTTAAGAACTAAAAAGCCCGGACAAAACGCGTTTTCGTTTATCGTATAGGAATAGTAGGCCAGTGTCAGGTGGCTGATGTGAACTAACGGAGTTCCCAGACCTGTATGTAAGACCGTGACCACGGTCATACATACAGATCTTGCAACGAAGCTGAATTTTCGTGGTGGGGATAGGCACGCTTATCGGCTCCAATTTTCGATTCACTAGGCGCCGCTACGCGTCGCTACAAGCAAGGGGAAGTAGTTTCCCCTTACCCCTTAGCGGTGAATAGGTCGAAGGTGTTTACGTATGTTTTGGTGGCGCGATTGTCGAAATAACCTTCATTGGCGACCATATACCCGAAGGTTCTACGCGATTTGCCGTGATACATTTTTTATCGTGTTTTTTACGCACAAGTGTGAATTCTTTTTGGTAGTGTTTGCGAAAAAAATGCGAAATGGCTAAGAGTTGCGCGGTTCGCTATTGTAAAATGGGGTACAAAAATTGTAAGCAGAAATGCTCCGTGTTTCGCGTGCCTCGAAACGTCGAACGATACAAAAAATGGCTCGATGCTATTCCGGGACTGAAAGAGTCTCAGTACGTGTACGAAAAATATTTCGAAGAACGATGTATTGTGAGACATTGAAGAAAAAAGGATGTAAATGGACGTAATATGTGCTGGTATGAATTAATGTATTCAAAAAGTTTTCTGTTTTTTTTAGATTAAAGTAGTCATCATTTTTTTAATCAACACATTATTTTTTATTGGTTTCGTATATTATGCAGTTTACACGACAGTACGGTAACTCAAGTTAGGAAAAACGGTGCATACGTTGCGTTCAGGAGGGAAAAGGACAGAAGTGCTATTTCTCTCTTCGTCGCACCACTACTTCCCCTTGGCGTCACGCACCAGGCGGCAGAAATCGGTATAAAAAACAGAACCGCTAAGGGTGCCTATCCCCACTACCGCCGTTGTCAGACCTGCATGTAAGACCGTGGATGCGTAGTACCCATGGAGAGTAGAGGTAAAGGACCGCCGTATAGTTAGCAGACAAAATTCATGAATCTTAATTTTTTTTTCACCAATCATTTGGGAATGCTTTGGGCAAATTTAGGAAATAATTATTAAAGTTTAGGAATCAATCATTTATTCGCAATAAACAAATTAAATTTGACGTATAGTTAGCAGATGACATGCTCGAATGAAGGTTTATCGTACACCATTCGATTGCAAATAGTTTGGGCAAGACTGCTGTAACGATTTCCTGGTTTGGGAAATTAATTTTCATATACAAAATCGATAATTACCTATCAACGATCTGCCTTATCGCGTAAGCGCACGCACCCGTAAGATCTACCTTACCTATATATATATTCACGGAAATAATGCGAACAAATGATTGGATCCCACATCTTTCTATACCAACAATTTGGGAATGGTTTGGGCAAGTTTAGGAAATAATTATTAAAGTTTAGGAATCAATCATTTATTCGCAATAAACAAATTCAATTTGACGTATAGTTAGCAGATGACATGTTCGAATGAAGGTTTATCGTACACCATTCGATTGCAAATAGTTTGGGCAAGACTGCTGTAACGATTTCCTGGTTTGGGAAATTAATTTTCATATACAAAATCGATAATTACCTATCAACGATCTGCCTTATCGCGTAAGCGCACGCACCCGTCAGATCTACCTTACCTATATATATATTCACGGAAATAATGCGAACGAATGATTAGATCCCACATCTTTCTATGCCAACAATTTGGGAATGGTTTGGGCAAGTTTAGGAAATAATTATTAAAGTTTAGGAATCAATAGTTTATTCGCAATAAACAAATTCAATTTAACCTATAGTTAGCAGATGACATGACCGACCGAAAGTACACCATTCGATTGCAAATAGTTTGGGCAAGACTGCTGTAACGATTTTCTAGTTTGGGAAATTAATTTTCATAATAAAAATCGATAATTACCTATCGACGACTTGCATTATCGCGTAAGTGCACGCAACCGTCAGATCTACCTTACCTATACACATGCACGGAAATAATGCGAACAAATGATTGGATCCCATATCTTTCTATGCCAACAATTTGGGAATGGTTTGGGCAAGTTTAGGAAATAATTATTAAAGTTTAGGAATCAATCATTTATTCGCAATAAACAAATTAAATTTGACGTATAGTTAGCAGATGACATGCTCGAATGAAGGTTTATCGTACACCATTCGATTGCAAATAGTTTGGGCAAGGCGGCTGTAACGATTTCCTGGTTTGGGAAATTAATTTTCATACTAAAAATCGATAATTACCTATCAACGATCTGCCTTATCGCGTAAGCGCACGCACCCGTCAGATCTACCTTACCTATATATATATTCACGGAAATAATGCGAACGAATGATTAGATCCCACATCTTTCTATGCCAACAATTTGGGAATGGTTTGGGCAAGTCTAGGAAATAATTATTTAAGTTTAGGAATCAATAGTTTATTCGCAATAAACAAATTCAATTTAACCTATAGTTAGCAGATGACATGACCGACCGAAAGTACACCATTCGATTGCAAATAGTTTGGGCAAGACTGCTGTAACGATTTTCTAGTTTGGGAAATTAATTTTCATAATAAAAATCGATAATTACCTATCGACGACTTGCATTATCGCGTAAGTGCACGCAACGGTCAGATCTACCTTACCTATACACATTCACGGAAATAATGCGAACAAATGATTGGATCCCACATCTTTCTATGCCAACAATTCGGGAATGGTTTGGGCAAGTTTAGGAAATAATTATTAAAGTTTAGGAATCAATCATTTATTCGCAATAAACAAATTAAATTTGACGTATACTTAGCAGATGACATGCTCGAATGAAGGTTTATCGTACACCATTCGATTGCAAATAGTTTGGGCAAGACTGCTGTAACGATTTTCTAGTTTGGGAAATTAATTTTCATAATAAAAATCGATAATTACCTATCGACGATTTGCCTTATCGCGTAAGCGCACGCAACCGTCAGGTCTACCTTACCTATACACATTCACGGAAATAATGCGAACAAATGATTGGATCCCACATCTTTCTAACCCAACAATTTGGGAATGGTTTGGGCGAGTTTAGGAAATAATTATAAAAATTTGGGAATCAATAATTTATTCGCAATAAACAAATTAAATTTAACATATAGTTAGCAGATGACACGATCGAATAAAAGTTTATCGCACACCATTCGATAGCAAATAGTTTGGGCAAGACTGCTGGAACGATTTGCTAGTTTGGGAAATTAATTTTCATAATAAAAATCGATACTTACCTATCGACGATCTGCCTTATCGCGTAAACGCACGCATCCGGCAGATCTACCTTACCTGTGTATATATTCATGGAAATAATGCGAATAAATGATTGGATCTCACATCCTTCTATGTCACCAATTTGGAAATGGTTTGGGCAAGTTTAGGAAATAATTAATAAAGTTTAGGAATCAATAATTTATTCGCAATAAACAAATTCAATTTAACGTATAATTAGCAGATGACATGATCGAACGAAGGTACATCATTCGATTGCAAATAGTTTGGGCAAGACTGACGTAAAGATTTCCTAGTTTGGAAAGTTAATTTTCATGATTAAAATCGATAATTATCTTTCGACAATCTGCCTTATCGCGTAAACGGACGCACCCGTCAGATCTACCTTACCTGTATATATATATTCACGGAAGTAATGCGAAAAAAATAATTGTATCCCACATCTTTCTATGCCGACAATTTGGGAATGGTTTGGGCAACTTTAGAAAATAATTATTGAAGTTTAGGAATCAATCATTTATTCGCAATAAACAAATTAAATTTAACGGATAGTTAGCAGATGACATGATAGAAAGAAGGTTTTTCGTACACCATTCGATTGCAAATAGTTTGGGCAAGACTGCTGTAACGATTTCCTAGTTTGCAAAATTCATTTTCATAATTAATATCGATAATTACCTTTCGACGATCTGCCTTATCGCGCAAACGGACGCACCCGTCAGATCTACCTTACCTGTATATATAATCACGGAAATAATGCGAAAAAATTATTGGAGCCCACATCTTTGTATGCCAACAATTTGGGAATGGTATGGGCAACTTTAGGAAGTAATTATTAGAGTTTAGGAAACAATAATTTATTCGCAATAAACAAATTAAATTTAACGTATAGGTTGCAGATGACATGATGCAAAAGTTTTTCGTAGACCATTCGATTGAAAATAGTATGGGCAAGACTGCTGTAACGATTTCCTAGTTTGGGAACTTAATTTCTATAATCAAAATCGATAATTACCTTCCGATAATCCGCATTATCACCGAAACGAACGCAACTATGCTATCTACCTTACCGAGATATATATTCACGGAAATAATGTGAAAAATTGGTTTGATCTTATATCTTTCTATATCAACAGTTTGAGCAAGTTCAGGGAATAATAATCAAAGTTTGGAAATCAACACTTTGTTTACAATTAGTAAATTCAATTGAGAGTATAGATAGTAGGTGAAATGTTCGAAACAAGGTTTTCTTTTACACTATTCTATTGAAAATCGTTCTGGACATGACTGAAATCGCAATTCTGTAGCTTGAGAAATAATTTTTCATATTTACAATCGATAAGTACCTTTTGACAATCTGCCTTATGGCGTAAACGTACGCAACTATGAGATCCACCTAACTTGTATATAAATTCGCGGAAATAATGTGAAAAATTAATTGGATCTCACATCTTTCTATGCCAACAATTAGGAAATAGTTTGCGCAAATTATAGATGTTTATGCATACCAACGATTGGTGTAATAATTTGTTAAGTACATATTTCAACTTTATCATGTTACTCCATTCTCCAATTCTTATAGCGGTCGGTGCTTATAAAACGCTGATAACTTGTTGACAAAGAGCTACGTGAAAAATGGTTTATTATATTCCAGTCTTTATACAGTCTTACACTTCAGTTTTATAACCGTTATATCTTGTGGCGATAACGATTAGACTTTCAGTCTTTAATTTCATGTATTAGCATTACTATCACAAGTTTTTTATACTTTTCTTACATATAATATATCTTTATAATATTAAACATTCAAATTAACGTCTCATGGATGTACGGTAGACATTATTCCAGCAACAATGAATAAATTTCAATTTTTTAAAAACCACTGTAAATTTTTCACTGTTTCAATATTTTGAATTTGTTTCAATTTCGCAAAAACTTGAGTAGAACACTTTTATTGTTATAATTGAAAATTATTGTTCGAAGTATCTTATACAGGTTGTCCCAGAAGGGTATGTAATTCTTGCAATGATAAGACCCCGGATATATATTTTTTTTAATTGATCAATCACTTACGCGCGCTACGTCGGTGAGCAACGCGCGCGAGTAGTGGTGCCACGAGCCGCAAACCACCCACCATACGAGCGTACGCGCGGTAAGCCTGCGTTATCGGTCTGAGGCTACACAGCTTACCGTGCGTGTGCTCGCGGTGGAGGGCTAGTCCCTCGCGACACGACTTCCCGCGTGCGTTGCTCACGGACGTAGCGCGCGTATGTGATTGGTCAATTTAAAAAATTAGAAATGAATCAGTGGTCCAATGGAGACCCATACACGCATATATCAATTGACTCAGAATTACATCCCCGATCTACCATTGCAAAGATGACATACCCTCTGGGACACCCTATATAAGATACTTAGTACGGTAATTTTCAATTATAACAATATTATAAAATAACAGACTAAAAAAAATATGAAAATATTCGAAAAATTTATTTTTCTTTCAAATTAATTTGATTCAAAAATTGATGACAAAAATAAGTTTTCTACTCAAGTTTTTCCGAAATTAAAGAAAATTCAAAACACTGAAACATCGATAAATTTACAGCGGTTTTAAAAAATGAAAGAATTGATCTGACACGGGAGAAAAAAACTTCTTTGAACATTTTCATAATTTTTCTCCATTCAACAATGAATTAGTAACCTTTTAACGTTGTTGTTATTCGAAATTACGGGGCTCAGTATCTTACATGTAATTGATTTTTTCACGTTGATATAGCATTAGTACTACTTAAAATTTTCATGCTATTTATGTTGCAGGACTAATTTCTGCAATACATCATTGATTAATGTATTTGTTTTTATGTATATAATATAATTTATGTTTATCATGAATATTTTCATTGCAGTGTTTTTGTAATTTTAGTTTTCAGGCTTTTGCGGCCGTTGACGATATTATTTAAATGGAAGTTAACTATTTAATGTTTTTTTTTATCATTTGATTTATTTTCAACTTTGAATAAAATCTACCGAATGAACTAATTGCAAAATTTTTGTAATGTACTTTCTGCGTAGGAAGAAAAGCTTTGAGAATGAAAAAATTCAATGAAAACATACGTCTGCTGTTTTTTGTTCAACTCTTTCCTTTTAATTGTTGAAGCAGACAAAAACTCTTCAAAAATGAAGAAAAAAAATAACGACACACGTGTGTGTGTGTGTGAACAACTTTCATGTTGTTCATCAGCGGGTCGATTCTGGATGGGAAATTTAACCCATTAACGCCGAACAGAACACTTTTTTGGTTGATGTTGATGTTCTTAATGCAATAAGAAAATTGAAGTGGATCTACAAGGCAGCCATGTACTTTACTGTTTTCGGGTGTGCTCTTTCGATTTTCGGCGTAAAAATCTCATTTTGATGGCTCCAAAACACAATATGGCGGATTTTATGAGAAAAAGTACCGAAAAATCGAATTTAAATTTGAATTCGGACTATGATCATTGGTGATCTGAATAGTTTAAATTGAAGGAAAATATATTTTTTTAAACTTCAAGTCACTATAACTTTTCCCAAATCGCGGAAATAACCTGAAATTTTGTAGAACTCGGATTTTCTTGTATATTTTTTTGAAATTAATGTTTTCCCGAGCATCTTTTCGTTCAAATGTAATTTTATGTTGAATAGAACATTACTTTATACGTTTTAGTTAATTTTACGTTTTCGATTCAACATAGCGGTAAAAAATGGGAAATATATCACTTTTTTCGCAATCATAAGTACCAGAATTTGTCGTCTTGTCAGTTCCAAAGGATTTTTCTTATTTTGGTAACATTTGAATCCAAATGTGGTAACAAATTTCAAAAATTCAAGATGACGGATGCAAATTTAAAAAATCGTAATTTCCAAATGCAGAAAGTACTTTCGTTATCTGCATAACATTTGTAAGCGAAAGTACTCTTAACAAGTGTGATGCTGGATGTTGTTTTTTCAGAAAAAAACTCACGAAATCTCGAAATCCTGTAGGGTGCAATATTATCATGATACATTTTTTTCTCAAAAACACATCCAGCATCGAATTTCAGTTATTCTACCGAAATTTCCGTAACAGAATCGAAATTCCTATAACTGGTATCGATAAATAGGTTTTTGAAACGTTTTTTTTAAATTGAGCAGAAAAATAAAACGATCATTTTATACAGCAATATATATAGCAGCAATTGGTGCTATTATGGTACAGTCAGCGCATCCTTGTATGTTTGGTTGCATATCATCGCACTTCAACCAACGGCCTGATGGTTTCCGACAATACGCCACGAAGTGGCCCGGAAGATGTTGAATGATCCCTATCAATCTGTAATTAAAAAACAGTATATATGTTTTTAATTATCATAATTTATTGGATATATTCCTTTCTTCAAAAATCCGTGTGAACAATATCGATCAATCGACATGTTTATTGTTATCGAATTGTTCGTTTTGTGATTGGCTATTGAATGAGCCGAAGCGACGGCTGTCAAATGAGCAAAATGACAAGTCGTATGAATATGTCAAATTGTACTCTGCCATAACCAACGCATATAGTTGCCCATTTAAAAAAGTTTTGTTGCTATTTTTGTTATAAAAAGGAGTGTTAAATATATTGATTTTAAAATTTGAGGAACGCTGAAATTAGCACGACTGACCAAGAATAAAATGTAGAAAGTTTTGTTGATAGAAGTGGGTGAAGTTAAAATACAAACGTCGAAGAAATTCCACCGCGAGAGGAACGTATCAGTAAGAAAAGAAATTCGTATTAAATTTTTGGTCCACTCTGACTAAAAATGATCTTATCACTTCGTTTCAGATTTTTAATTATACTATCAGTACTGCAATGACAATTACAGTAAGTAAAAAGTTTTAAGTACATTAATTGAGTTGATTTTTCATTGATGATTTACGGATGGAAAACAAGGTGGAACGCGCGAAGCGCGCGTCTGAGCTAGTAATACAAATATCTTTTATGTTCAAAATAACTCACCGATATTGTTTTCCTAAATCCAGTGAAAATGGTACATCGGCTAATCGGCATCGAAGATGCTGTGTTTTTCGCAAGTGGGTTCTCGTATCCAAGTCAATCATCATATGAAAATGGGGCCGAACAGTTTGTGTGACTAAACCGGGACAGTCTTTTTGGCGACATTTCACGTTAAAGTAATTTTTATGAAATTTAATTGCATCTTGCAAAGATCCGATGCCTTTGCTATTAATAGTTGTACCATTCACATCCAAGTACGCAACGTCGGTTGGTAATGACGAGATGCAGTGCGGGTTATCGCACGTAGAATCAATCGTTGCACTTGGCTCGGTTGGCTCGGAATAAGCGAATAGATATTTCCATATGGATGTTATAGAGTCTTCAGCAATTAGCTTATGAGGTTTAATCGTCGAAGCGTTAGAGTCTTTTACAAGCGGATAAAACTCGTTAAGAAGAAGGATGCGCTCTCGGAGTACTTCCGCTGATGGACCGACATTAATGAGTTTGCAGATGAATTTCAAAGTGCGATTGCTCGACGATTGTAGAAATGTTAGGTATTTTGCATCGTAAATAGCACCGAATTGTACAATATGAACGATCGCATCGAATCCACAAGTTTGTTGAAGATCGACAGAAATGTTATTTATTTTCATGATTCCTGTTTTCGAGCCGTTTTTTAGAAGAAAACCCTTTTTCCCTCGATTTTCGAGCCTCTCGTTGACGAATTTAATTTGCGGATATGGCTGGAAATAAAATCCTTCTTTGGAAGTTTTGTTTTTTATTTTTGGGTCCAATTTTTTTTTACTCTCAGTAGGCATATCTTCCTCTATTGATTTAGAATAATTATGGTCGCTAATTAACGGCGAGCCCAAGAAAATAGGTTTTGCTAAATTGATGTCAGACGGTTCAGTATCCGTGTTGGAATCAACGCTTTCGCTCAAGATGTTCTGATCAATCTTTGTAATCAATACGTGGTCAACATTGTGATCTTCGAGATACGTTTCATTTGCGTTGGTGAATGAGGTTTTTTCGTTAATCAATCCTTTCCAGGCTTCGCCACTTGCTAAGTCGGAATCGTTTAGTGTTCGAGGTCTATCAATTAAGCGGCCAATTAATTCGGAATTAACATCGAAATCGAGTGATTCAGATACGGTGTTTGCTGATCCACGTGCTGAATGCCGGCCAGGAGCGAGTTCCGAACGTGGCTCGATAAACGTAGATACTGGAGTTGAAGTATTTTGTTTTGAAATAAATTTCGGCTTTTCCGAGAGAATCGCTCGAGAAGTCGGAGTCGAATCGTGAATGAAATTTTCATGATGCTGAGATTTCTTGATATTTTGCTTCAAAATAAATGTTGGCTTTTCAGTCAGAATAGTTCGAGTAGTGGGAGTCGAAGCGTGCGCGAAGTTTTCTTGATGGTGGGTAGAATCGGAATTGCCATCGATTTTGGAGGAAGACGATATCGGCATTCTATGATTGTGATTGAAGTGTTTTAATTTTGTCGCGACCTCGTTGGTTCCCGAATGAAGATCGTCAATATGCTCTTTCAAAAATCGATTGGCAGAACATGGTAAATTAATTCCTTCGAAAATCCTATTCCTCATTTCCGCGAAATATCCCTCTTGCGAAGCTGTTGTTGCATGAGATTGTATACCAGGGAGCGCTGCAGCTGTCCATATAGGGAATTCTTTAGCGATCCGTTCCAACGATTGAATAAATTCTGGAAAATAAAAACTGTTTACAGCGTCGCCGCCCACAGTTGATTGATCGAGAGGTGTGCACGATCTAATTATGCTTTTGATCCATTGATGCGTCAAAGTTAAATTTTTTTCTGATTTATCTTCGGGTAAATTTAAAGCGCTCGTAGCTTCCTTTTGATGTTCTATGTTGCTTATAGATGTCTCAAGCTTCTCGATGATTGTGCGGCGGTCAGCAATGGATTCTTCTAAGAGGCGCCTGGCTTCAAAAACGGAAACGGCTTTTTCTGATGCCATGCTTTGTTGATTCTGATCGAGATGGAGAGCAACGATACAAGTTAGACGGAAAATATTCTCGAACTCTCTGATCGTTTGGCAGTCAATCATCAACGCGACTGTACGAAGATAAAATCCCTTGACGATGGGGTGACGCAAATTTTGAATGCATTTCCATCTGGCAACCGCGGCCATCTGGTGTGCGACATCTGCTCTTATCACCGTGTTAAACGGACGTGGCAGTTTGTGGCCTTCATTGATTGCCCAACTAAAAAGAACGTCTACGTATTCTTTTAGAGTCATACGATTGAATGTCTCGCACATCGCTAACAGCAGAGCACGACCCAGATCTGCCATAGCTTCGTCTGGAATTGTTGCTCCACACTCTCGAATCCATTCACGGAGCCAAAACGATATAAAAGAAGCATCGTGCTTCTCAGATAGCATTTGATAAACCGGTAAAGTTTTGCCCTCGAAATTAATCGTAACTGTGTAGAGAAAAATGTGACCGGTTTGGTGTCCTGGAAAAATTTCGAATTTTTTGACTACTTTGCCCGTAGCGTCAAGACATATTTGCGAAGAACCCTTTTTTATTCTACAGTATTCTTTTTCGATAAAAACTTGTTCCGGACTGCAGTAAAACACGAAAAACTTCTTTGCACCGATTTCACGAATGCTGTGTGCATATCGAAAATTTTGCATCATGTTCTGGATGTTCGAAATCATATCCATCTTCTTTATCGATGTTATTCCGAGATCTTTGTTTTGTTCCATTTTGGCTTGTCTGAGTACGTTACTTTTGCTGATCCATGGTGGTTCATTCTCACCAAATTCCATATTTTTCGAGAGAACATTTTGTCGATAACCCGCCACTCTTCGCCGTTTCAATTCTTTTGCTAGTGATTTGCGTTGTGGTCCATTCAATGGTCGTTTCACTTCTTCGTGGTAATCCATACGAGTGTCGCGTGTTTTAATCAGCAATTTCAGTTTACCGTCGACGGGTTTTTCGATTGCGGTACCAACGATAACATTTGAACATTTTTTACTTTTACATACACCTTTAAATTTCAAAAAATATCCAGATATCAGATCGATGCAGTTATCATTATCATCGGTTTCCTCTGAACGTATGTGGGACCATTTTCCGATAAACGCACAAGAAAATTTGTATTTATTCCAAAATGCTTTCGTGATAACGTTTGGCCAAATTCGCGATTTCAATTTTTTTTTCTTTTGATTCGATGCAGCCTCAGGTTTTATCAACGCCCACTCGACAGATGACAGAGTCAAAGGGAAGACATCAGTTTCTGGATCTTCATTCTCGTCATCGCGGTACGACGACTCGGAAGATTCCGAATAATTGGATGACTGATCGACGAAATCCTCATCAAGGACGGAATAAGTTTTTAGGGGTGATTGAACAACGATACCCGAGTTACGACGAGCTGCGTCAAGATGACCGTTTTTGTTCTCTCTCACGTGTGTGTACACCGAATGTGGTTTCCAACGGCCATCAAGTTCATTACTCATGTCTTTCCAACATTGTGAGTTGCTCGGTGGAAAATCATTTGTTTTGAAGTTGTGGATGTATTTTTGAATCAGTTGAACAGCTTCGGTATCAGAAACGCTGCGTGGTCTGCCCATCTAGAAATACAAAAAAAATACAATCTGCTTTTGGAAGTTATGAAAAACTTTATTCATATTAACATCATTAGCGGTCAGATTTCACGAAAGGATTTCGATTTTTTTCACTCCAAATTTTAAGATCCCTGATTTTTACAGGTACTTATTAATTGGTTTAGGCATACAAAAGAGACTTCCGAAAATTGACGATAATTTTTTTTAACCCTAACTTCGGCTGTGGTTCGAACCACTTTCACGATCTTCCTTCCACTAAAAATGACAGTACAAAAACGAGGCCGAAATCGTTGGCTCCGTGTGTTCTCAAGACTGATAAATTTCAGATTCAATTAGTGGCTTGAATTTCACAAAAAAATGCCAGATTCTCAATTCGGATTGAGGAGACCGAGGTCATGCTTAGACAATTAGCTCTATTGTACCCTGATGTATTGAAAGAGTTCGACTATCCACTAGGCTTGCCTGTATTTAGATATAATTTGGTGTCCGCAAGGGAACTAACAGTTACATTTGTAAACTTAGAAAGAACGCTTTGAAGCTTTCGAGGACTACCACATCGAAGCGTGTTGAGCCCTGTTTTGTACACAATATATAGGACAGAATTAGAGTTAAATGTTGTTGACCGATGCAAAATTGCTCCATTTGCCGATGACGTTATTGTTGACAGGGAAAAACACAGTATACCCGCGGCTATTACGTTGATTGAAAGATCTGTTACTCGCTTCAATAGCTTCCTCGAAAACAGCGGACTTCAGATGGCACTGGAAAATGTAGCAACCCCGTTGTCTCTGAAGACGATTAGTTCAACTATTTTTTATTTGCTGTGTGTCTGAAGTATTTATTCGTTAGTAAAAGGAATTCATGAGTTCCCTCTAAATTCTTTAATTATTTATTTAGTACTAAACAGTATTATTCATGATTTGAATTCCAATTGAATCTTAGGTACATACTAAGATTCAACATTAGAAAATGTAATTGAATAAAAATAAATAAATGTGGCAACAATGTAAAAGAATTGCGGCGATTCCTCAATAAACTTGTATTACTTATATTAAATATTGGATCGAATTGTTTGCCAAAGTGCGTACGCTAGATAAAAACTTGATAACATTGTACCAATGTAATTTTATTTTTTGTAACGTGTAACATGGGCGATTTCAAGAAAAAGTGATGGCGAAAGATTGTCATTTAAGAAAATACGTAAGTACAATTATAGACGTTTGAGTACAATGATAATTGGATAAAGAACAACGTCACCAGTAACATTGGGGGAGACAAATATTACAAGTACCACGTGTTATTTTAAACAGAAGTAATGATGTCTTGAAACATAAGGAAGATTTAAACGTAAGAAATACTGCGATGTACCGAATTAAAATAATATTACCGATTACTGCTTTCACTATAATGTCCTCGTTGCCTTGATACTATATTGCAAAATAATAAAACGTACGCTTGCACAATGTCCGCTCATACGTTAATCTTCATTCGTATTTTTTACACTGTTGAAAATGCAGCTTTTGGATCTCTTTTAATTTTATATGCCAAAGTTGCATATCGCTGACGTTGGGTCTTTTTTTTTTTTCAAATTCCTTTTTCCAATTTCATCTCCATTTTTATCGATTGAAGAAAAAAATTTATTTCATTTTTGTATATTTTGAACTCTGATTCTTTTGTATATTCAACCCAATCTAGCGAATGAGTTTAATGAGATAGTTGAGAAAAAGAAAAAAAAAGAGTAAGGAGAATCGAAAAGGTCGGTAGGGAATGTGATGGTTACTCAATGTTTTGGTTATGAATAGAAATTAAGAAACTGTCACAATTGCTGAAAGTTGATCTTGCCATTTTTTATTGTACATACTTTTATCAACATTTTTTCTTCGTCGATCGCATTAGTTAATGGTCACGTATTGGAACGTACTAAATGTGTAAGAAAAGAGCAATAGTTTACATCTGTACAAAGTTTAAGGTTTTCATTTATCAACAACGGAAAAAGACTACTGATTTAGAATTGTGCACGACTAATCGTATCATTTAAGGCCTTAGGCCACTCTAGAAACCGAAAAATAGGCTTTTGGGGGATTTTTTTTCCAGAAAGACTACAAAATAAATCGAGATTACAAAAAAGGATGTCTATCATACTGTCAGTGACTGTATACAATAATTTATTTGAAGCGATTGATTTCAAAATAGCGGCTGTGCAGCGTTTATCTCAAAACTGCATTTTTAAGTTGGCCGGGAACATAACTCAGACAATTTTCAGTCGATTCACTTGAAATGTTAAATATATCTTGAAAAATACATTGTTTATCGCAGGACGTAGGATTTTTTTTAAATTTTGCATAGTTCATCTGTTATTAACAATTATCTGACGGTTTTTAGGCAAATTTTTGGAGTTCGGTTTTTTAATGTCATAATATTTAGAGTAATATTTTTGGGTTCGGTTAGTTAATGTCATAATATTTAGAGGAAAAAAAATAAAAATATGCTCCATACATACACGTGGAAATATTTTGTAAATTTTCGACGTGCTAAAAATGAAAACAATGAAAAATCAAACATTTTATTTGTAATCGACGGTAATCGGCTGTCGCCATTTATCAACTCATTATTGAATAAACAAAAAAACAAAACGAACAAAAAAAAGAATAAAGAAAAAATCGAATGAGGTTGAATTCTAAACCGACAATTTCAATCCTTTAGAACATGAAATAGACTATAATTAACACCCTAACGTACCATATAGAAATCAAAATTATATGTTATTTAGATCTACACTGCCAGCCAAAAGTTTTCGGACACTCCACATAATCGCAAAACTTTTGAGCGCTGGATAATTGCCAAATAATGTTAGAGTAATATTATTCATTTCATTTATTATTTCACGCAGATACTATAAAGATCTATATGATTAAGTAATTTTACAGAGCTTTATATTAGCTTCGTAAAATAATTATTATTCTACCATAAGTTTGCAATGATCCAAAGTGATATCAAGTTTTGCAGTTATCTGAAGTGTCCGAATACTTTTGACTGGTAGTGTATATTCGAATTCATTAACGCCACCACATATTTCGAGTATTATATATATATATATATATATATATATATATATATATATATATATATATATATATATATATATATATATATATATATATATATATATATATATATATATATATATATATATATATATATATAGTATTATATAATATATACCGTCGCTTAAAAGTTTGGATACACCAGTCAATATTTCTTGCTGCACTAAAAGTCACGTAGCTTCGTAAAAAAAAGATAACCAAATTTACCGAACGGCGTTTTGACGGGAATAAATTCAGCTTTATATTGCTTTTCTGAAATATTTTTTTATAATTTTCTTTTCGACCCGGTACGCACTTTCATACGTGACTGATTTTCGGCTTTTTTTCGACCATCGAGAATTGGGCGCATGACTTATGCAAAAAAAAATTCTTACGTTTATCCATGAACTTAAATAGCAGGGTAGCATGTCCTTCATTTGCGTTTTTTATAAAGTTTTGTACGATTTTTTTCGCGATGTTATTTCATTTTTTGCTAAAAAAGACTAATTCTAGATAATGCAATATAACTCAAGAACTAGAGGGTTTAAGAAGAAATGTCAAGGACGAAAAACGTCGCGTAAGCTTATACTGGATAGACTGGCATTTTTTAAAGAATTTTCCTGTGAGATTTTTTCTCACAGGAAAACTTCCATCAATCCGATAGAATTGGAGTAAGACTGTATATACAAGCATTCTTTTATGAATTGCCTATAAAATAATGATAAATCGATATTGAGCAAATTTGATTGTTTTCGCATATTAATATTGCACTAATAATTTGATAACGGGACGATGTATTTTTATTATTTTCGTATTATTTTCGTCATCGAACGGGTTACCGATCAGGCCACAATGGAATGACGATGGAGGAGATATCGAATTTGGGCCGACAGCAGGTTAGGTGGGGTTGAGGCAACAGTTTGAGATTGAAAGCAGGTTAAGGAAGCCTGTGCTCTGCACGTTTCACTGAAACTGAGGGTCGAGAGAAGGTTTGGGAGGTCTAGCAGAGGCTACCCTGGACCAAGAGGAGGTCTCTTCATGGCACTGAACTCGACAAATGAGGTTTCGTCGGTTCAACGGAGGCTGGCGGCTTATGTATTACAAAAGAAATGGGTCCTGCGAGGGTTCAGAGGAGGCTAGACATTTTGACTCGGGTTGACAATGCTTTATATTTCTCAAAACTGGCATTGTTTTGGCAGATCGACGTTGAAAAGCATGGAGGTTAAACTCGCCTGGTTGAGTAAAAAGAGACGGAGATAAAACGAATGTTGCCAAATATCTAACCTATAAATACTGCGCGAATCGTTGGAATAACTATTTTTTCATTTTTCTAATTAAATGTGAACTTACATTAAACAGTTCAGACATGCAAAATGTTAGTTATTACAATTTTTTTGCATATGCTAAAAATATAAATTGTACAAATCTCAAGTATGATCAGTGGTATGACTAATGTGAAGCGATAGGACTACCTTAACTAAACCTCAGAAGAAATTAAATAAAAAATATTTTCGTACAATTCGTTGTTGTATGTCAACCTATTAATTCCGAGAAATACACAATTCTTACTTGATTCTCGAGCTTCATTCGCAACGGAGAAAAAAGATATCAATTTTAAAACCACCTATTCCATCATTTTCGAGGGTACCCTTTCAATTAGTGAGGTCAAAATTGCATTATAATGGCTCTAAAATCCAATATGGCGCATTTAAAATTAAGAATTTCAAAATTCGAATAAATTCATATTTAAAATGCGCCATATTGGTATGATAGAGTCATCACAATACAATTCTGACTTCACCCATCAGAAGTGCACCCTCGAACTTGTGGACTAGGTAACAGGTTTTGGAATTAATTTTTTTTTCCCTGTTAAGTATGAACCTTGAAAATCAAATAAGAATTGTGCAATTTTCGGACCTCATGTATTGACGAAAAATTGGTACGACAATGAAAACAACTATTAGGTCGAGTCATAAATAACTTCCGATGCAGCTAGTAAAATTGATTGAAAAAAACGGAAGTTATTTATGATTCGACGTAATAAAAACCGAAGACTGACTGAGAATGTCCGATGTTACTTATACTTACAATATGATAATTATAAACAATATCTAACGTTTGTTGAAAAGCACCCAGGGATATATCCTTTTTAAGAGTGAATGATAAATATGCTATATTCTTCATTTGTTTAGATTTACATTAGCCTTGAACGAGGTGTGTTTCAGATTATTAAATGGTATTATGATGGATCCAGAATACAAATAATCATTTCGAATTTACTCACCTCGTAATTGTTACTCGTTACAGTGTAGAAGCAGTCAGCGGCCGAATCCTGTAAACAAAAATGAGATATCAAAGTTTTATTATTTCGGAGAGATGGCGTGGAGATCTCGATTCGAAATGTAATATACATTTAAGGTGTTTGTATTAGCTATAGACGCTATATATAGCTTGTGTGCAGGGTTTGAGAAATAAATGTTCACTTCAACTACAAAAAAATAGAATATACTGCATCAAATCTTGGAATTTCAATTCTATAATTGATGAGAGAGTAGTAAATGTTTAATACTCACCAGTCCAGCTACATTTGTCGGTGAATCGAATGATTGCGTTACGCTCAACGGGAGGTACGAAGCGATGAGAGATAAATCGTAATGTCCCGTCGCGTGTTTTTGCAGAAAAGTTTGAAAATCAATTATGTGACAAATTATGCATATCGTGCAAACATTGAGAGCAAGTCGGAGCCGACCTTCATCTGCAATGTTTGTGTCGCTTCCATTAACGTCAAACCTAAAAAAAATCAATAAATAATCATTTCTGAGAGAAGGATTCGTAAAATGTATTAGACTTTTGTTCAGAAATATATTTAAATGCAGATTGCAAATGATACTCAACATTTCTCGGTCTTTTCTAAATTTTATGTGATCTATAGTTTCATGTTACAATGAATCACGATTTAGTCTGGTCTGTGGTAAACATTGGAAATGAGAATGTTAATTATTATATTACACTTACCGATTTAGTAAAAGAGGACCGATACGCCGAAAAAATGTTTTGAAATGAAATTTCTCGATTGATTTGACGTTGAAGGCGAACTATATTTTTTCCGTTTGTTATTATACGTATACAATACTTACTTGCGCTGAAGGCCGGAATGTTCAACCATTGAAATATTTGTTTGGTCCGACCGCAAGAAACATGACAGCAGAAACAGTATCGTAACCACGAACACATGGCGAAAAAACGTCATTGGTACCCTTGTATGCGTATCTATGTGGACTGCAGGATAACGAATAGCTGTAAAAAGCAAAAGGAGACAGAATTACTAAATAGTGAGTTGTTTGACGTATAAAAATGATACTCAGTGGAACGTATAAATATATGAAAGTAATGAGGCCTTAATAATTATCGCGAGAATGTGCGCATCAGGAGTACTGAAAGATTTTCGCCACCATATTGTTACGTTACGTTACGTGTACTAGAGACTCATAAACAGGAACATCCAATAAAACAGAGAATTTTTTTCTATCTTTCCTGTCAATTAATACGCGCAGAAAGGAGAGACGCATCGAAAGGGTGTGAAAAAAATACGAGGGCCCAGTTTTAGCATTTAGAAAAGCGTATCATAAAGGTCGAACAATTTCACGTGCCGAGTTTAAAAACGGATGAAGAAAAACTAATAATCGGAGGTTACAATTTGTACTCGTATCAAAATTCGGAAATACGTCGATTTTTTTCCTGCGGAGAATAAATGTACTACCACAAATAATGGGATCAATAGTTTCAAGTGAGGAAGAGGTTAGGTACAGCAGGGACTTTATATCTCTAACATGAGGTGAGCGCAAATTCACTTTTTTTCCTTGGATTCTATCGTTATTGTAGCTATACATATATCGAAAGATTGCCCACATTTAAATTGCGCAAACAAGATCGAAAAAAATTATCTGCCCTACACTTGGTACACAAGTTTACTCAATACTCACGTGTAACGAGAACTGGCGAGCGACGAAACTAATGGCGACTAGTTGCAAATGACCCAAAGAGTGAAGAAACGTTGGCATTTGGTTCAGCCATAGACCGAAGTTGGCGACATCAGATCAAAGGTACGACAAAAAAATGGTCGACATCTGTTCGTTTCTGGAAATAGGCAAACACACGTCATAATCTTTCTTCGCTTCAATTGGAAAACGTACGCAACAAAACAAGAAATAAATTTTCTTCTTTTAATTTCGAATGAAATACTTTAATTACGGCCACTGATGATCATTCACACTTTTTTTATTCGTTCACCGTCAACCAATACACGCGGAAAAGTTTTGCTTTCAAACGAAAACGAACGAAAATGGATGCGGGGTCTTTGTCTTTCGAGACGCGAAATCACGAAGACAAAAAAAAATCGCAACCGAATCAAGAAACGCACGCAAAATAGAATCGAATTTTTTTTCGACTAAAATATTTCAACCACGTGCACTGAAAATAGCGATATTTTTTTTATTCGTTTACCGTCACTCGATATAGGCGGAAAGGACACGCGATCGACCGAGAACGAACGAGAATAGATGCCAGGTCTTTGTCGTTCGAGACGCGAAACCACGCGTACTGAAAATCCCGAACACTATTTTATTCGTTTACCGCGAATCGATATATGCGGAGAGGAAACACGCGATCACACGACGGTGATCAAATATGGATTTCGCGTCCTTCGAGACGCAAAATCACGAAGTCAAAAAATTTCTGCAACCGAATCAAGAAACGCACGCAAAATAAAATAGAACAATTCTTTTTGCGAATAAAATATTTCGACCACGCGCACTGAAAATCACGAACACTTTTTTATTCGTTTACCGCCAATCGATATACGCGGAGAGGAAACACGCGATGGAACGAGGTTGATCAAATATGGATTTTGCGTCTTTGGAGACGCGAAATTGCGAAGTCAAAAAAATTTTGCAACCGAATCAAGAAACGCACGCAAAATAAAATCGAACAGGTCTTTTTTCGAATAAAATATTTCGACCACGCGCACTAAAAATTACTAACCCTTTTTTATTCCTTCACCGTCAATCGATATACGCGGACAGGAGACACGTGATCGAACGAGACCGAACGAAAATGCATGCCCGACTTTGTCTTTCAAGAAGTGTAAAGAAACACGTAAAAAAATTCGCTCAGTTGAATCGAGAAACACACGCAAAAAACCAATATTAAATGGAGAAAACTTTTAGCTGAATAGATATGTTTCGTTCTCTCGAGAAATTATCAGGCATTTTTTCTTGAACTTATGTTAATTGTAACTATAAATATATCGAAAGATTGCGAGCATTTGAACATGATTTAAAAATAATTAGCTGCCCTGCTGCCCTGAGTATGTATCATCCTCAAGTTATATAGATACTTACGTGCAATGAGAACTGCGAAGACTTACTCTATCCATACGACTACCAATTCGACGACTGATGACGACTAGCGAGTGAACGAAAGGAGAGTGAAGTAGGGTTGGTATTCGGTTCTGCAACGGACTGACCGAATTGGCAACACGCGATTTACGATTACAGGAAAAAAATGGTTGACCGCTGTTGGTTTCTGAAAATACGAGAATACACTTCGCGTCAGTATATGTCTTCGGTTAAATCAGAAAATTCACGCAACACAATTTGAAAAATTGCGATTTCGCGAAATTTAGCCATCAAACGAGAGCGAAAAATATGGATGCTGGGCCTTTGTCTAATGAGACGCGATATCACGAAGACAAAGAATTTTTGCAACCGAATCGAGAAACGCAAACAAAATAAAATCAAACAGTTATTTTTCCGAATAAAATATTTCGACCACGCGCACTGAAAATCACTATCACTTTTTTATTCGTTCACCTCCAATCGATATACGCGGAGAGGAAACCCGTGATCGAACGAGACCGAACGGAAATGGATGCCCGGCTTTGTCTTTCGAGAAGCGTAAAGAAACACGTCAAAAAATTCGCTCAGTTGAATCGAGAAACACGCAAGGGAACCAATTTTAAATGGAGCACATTATTAACTGAATAAAAATGTTTCGTTCTCCCGATAAATTATCAGGCACTCTTTTTTCTTGCATTTTATGTTAATTGTAACTATAAACAAATCGAAAGATGGCGAGCATTTGAACGTGATATAAAAATAATTAGCTGCCCTGCATTCGTATGTATCATCTTCAAGTTATATCGATACTTACGTGCAATGAGAACCGCGAAGACGTACTCTATCTGTACGACTACCGAGTAGACGACTGATGACGACTAGCGGGTGACCGAAAGGAGAGTGAAGAAGCATTGGTATTCGGTTCAGCAACGGACTACCCATTATAAAGAAAAAATCGCCGACCGCTGTTGGTTTCTGATAATACGAGAAAATACTTGGCGTCAGTATCTGTCTTCGGTTGAATCAGAAAACTCACGCAACATGATTCGGGAATAATTTTTTTTTTTTCGATTTCGAGAAATTTAGCGATCGAACGAGAGCGAAAAAAATGTGGATGCTGGGCCTTTGTCTTTTGAGACGCGATATCACGAAGACAAACCATTTTTGCAACCGAATCGAGAAACGCAAGCAATATGAAATCGGACATATTTTTTTTTAATAAAATATTTCAACCACGCGCCAGGAAAATCACGAACACTTTTTTATTCCTTTACCGCCAATCGATATACGCGGAGAGGACACACGCGATCGAACGAGAACGAACGGGAACGAACGAAAATGCATGCCGGGTCTTTGTCTTTCAAGACCGCAAAATCACGATGTCAAAAAAATTTCGCAACCGAATCAAGAAACGCACGCAAAACAAAATCGATTTTTTTTCGAATAAAATATTTCAACCACGCGCACTGAAAATCACTAACACTACTTTATTCGTTTACCGCTAATCGATATACGCGGAGAGGGAACACGCGATCGAACGAGGGTGATCAAAGATGGATTTCGCGTCTGTCGAGACGCAAAAACACGGAGTCGAAACATTTTTGCAACCGAATCGAGAAACGCACGCAAAATAAAATCGAACAATTCTTTTTTCGAATAAAATATTTCGACCACGAGCACTGAAAATCACGAACACAGTTTTATTCGTTTACCGCCAATCGATATACGCGGAGAGAAGACCCGTGATCGAACGAAAATTGATGCGAGGCTTTCCCTATCGAGAAGCGTAAAGAAACACGTCAAAAAATGAGCTCAGTTGAATCGAGAAAGACACGCAGAAAATCCAATTCTAAATGGAGAAAAATTTCAACTGAATAAAAAAATTTCATTCTCTCAAGAAATAATCACGCGCTCTTTTTTCTTGAATTTTATGTTAATAGTAACTATAAATATATCGAAAGATTGCGGGCATTTGAACGTGATAAAAAATAATGAGCTGCCCTGCACTCGTACGTATCATCCTCAAGTTACTTATATCGATACTTACGTGCAATGAGAACCGCGAAGACGTATTCTATCCACACGACGGATGGCGACTAGCGAGTGAACGAAAGAAGTATGAAGAAGCGTTGGCACTCTGTTCAGCAACGGACTGCCCGAATTGCCAGCACGTGATTTACGATTACAGGAAGAAAATGGTCGACCGCTGTTGGTTTCTGAAAATGTGAGAAAAAACTTCGCGTCAGTATCGTTCTTCGGTTAAATCAGAAAACTCGCGCAACACCATTTGAAATGAATTTTTTTTTTCGATTTCGAGAAATGTAGCGATCGAACGAGAGCGAACAAATGTGGATGCTGGGTCTTTATCTTTTGAGACGCGAAATCATGAAGAAAAAAAATGTTTGCAACCGAATCGAGAAACGTAGGCTAATTAAATCAAACGATTTTGTTTGTAAATAAAATGTTTCAACCATGCGCACTGACCATCATGAATACTTTTTTATTCGTTTACCGCCAATCGATATACGAAGAGGAGACACGCGATCGAACGAGAACGAACTTAAATGGATGCCGAGTCTTTGTCTTTCGACACGCGAAATCACGAAAACAAAAAAAAATCGCAACCGAATCAAGAAACGCACACAAAATAAAATCGAACAATTTTTTTTTTAATAAAATATTTCAACCACGCGCACTGAAAATCACGCACACTTTTTTATCCGTTTACCGCCAATCGATATACGCAGAGAAGACGCGATCGAACGAGAACGAACGACAATGGATGCCGGGTCTTTGTCTTCCGAGACGCGAAATCACGAAGTCAAAAAATTTTGCAACCGAATCAAGATACGGACACAAAATAAAATCGAACAATTTTTTTTAACTAAAATATTTCAACCACGCGCACGGAGAATCACGAACACTATTTTATTCGTTTACCGCCAATCGATGTACGCGGAGAGGACACACGCGATCGAACGAGAACGAACGAAAATAGATGCCGGGTCTTTGTCTTTCGAGACGCAAAATCACGAAAATAAAAAAAAAAGGCAACCGAATCAAGAAACGCACGCAAAATGGAATCGAATTTTTTTTCGACTAAAATATTTCAACCACGTGCACTGAAAATCGCGACACTTTTTTTATTCGTTTACCGTCACTCGATATACGCGGAAAGGACACGCGATCGAACGAGAACGAACGAGAATAGATGCCACGTCTTTGTCTTTCGAGACGCGACGTCACGAAGACGAAAAAATTTTGCAACCGAATCAAGAAACTGACGCAAAATAAAATCGAACAATTTCTTTTTACATAAAATATTTTAAACACGTGAACTGAAAATCGCGAACACTTTTTTTTATTTGTTTACCGTCACTCGATATACGCGGAAAGAACACGCGATCGAACGAGAACGAACGAGAATAGATGCCGGGTCTTTGTCTTTCGAGACGTGAGATCACGAAGAGGAAAAATTTTTGCAATCGAATTAAGAAACGCACGCAAAATAAAATTGATATTTTTTTTCGAATAAAATCTTTCAACCACGCGCGGGAAAATAACGCACGCTTTGTTTATTCGTTTACCGCCAAACGATATACGCAGAGAAGACGCGATCGAACGAGAACGAACGACAATGGATGCCGGGTCTTTGTTCTTCGAGACGCGAAATCACGAAGTCAAAAAATTTTGCAACCGAATCAAGAAACGGACGCAAAATAAAATCGAACAATTTTTTTAACTAAAATATTTCAACCACGCGCACGGAGAATCACGAACACTATTTTATTCGTTTACCGCCAATCGATGTACGCGGAGAGGACACACGCGATCGAACGAGAACGAACGAAAATAGATCCCGGGTCTTTGTCTTTCGAGACGCGAAATCACGAAAACAAAAAAAAATCGCAACCGAATCAAGAAACGCACGCAAAATAGAATCGAATTTTTTTTCGACTAAAATATTTCAACCACGTGCACTGAAAATCGCGACACTTTTTTTATTCGTTTACAGTCACGATCGATATACGCGGAAAGGACACGCGATCGAACGAGAACGAACGAGAATAGATGCCAGGTCTTTGACTTTCGAGACGCGAGGTCACGAAGACGAAAAAATTTTGCAACCGAATCAAGAAACGGACGCAAAATAAAATCGAACAATTTTTTTTTTAATAAAATATTTTAAACACGTGAACTGAAAATCGCGAACACTTTTTTTATTCGTTTACCGTCACTCGATATACGCGGAAAGAACACGCGATCGAACGAGAACGAACGAGAATAGATGCCGGGTCTTTGTCTATCGAGACGTGAGATCACGAAGACGAAAAATGTTTGCAATCGAATCAAGAAACGCACGCAAAATAAAATCGATGTTTTTTTTTCGAATAAAATCTTTCAACCACGCGCAGGGAAAATAACGCACGCTTTGTTTATTCGTTTACCGCCAAACGATATACGCAGAGAAGACGCCATCGAACGAGAACGAACGACAATGGATGCCGGGTCTTTGTTCTGCGAGACGCGAAATCACGAAGTCAAAAAATTTTGCAACCGAATCAAGAAACGGACGCAAAATAAAATCGAACAATTTTTTTAACTAAAATATTTCAACCACGCGCACGGAGAATCACGAACACTATTTTATTCGTTTACCGCCAAACGATGTACGCGGAGAGGACACACGCGATCGAACGAGAACGAACGAAAATAGATGCCGGGTTTTTGTCTTTCGAGACGCGAAATCACGAAAACAAAAAAATATCGCAACCGAATCAAGAAACGCACGCAAAATAGAATCGAATTTTTTTTCGACTAAAATATTTTAACCACGTGCACTGAAAATCGCGACACTTTTTTTATTCGTTTACCGTCACTCGATATACGCGGAAAGGACACGCGATCGAACGAGAACGAACGAGAATAGATGCCACGTCTTTGTCTTTCGAGACGCGAGGTCACGAAGACGAAAAAATTTTGCAACCGAATCAAGAAACGGACGCAAAATAAAATCGAACAATTTTTTCGAATGAGCTATTTCAACCGCGCGTAGAAAATCACGAACACTATTTTATTCGTTAACCGCCAATCGATATACGTAGAGGAGACACGCGATCCAACGAGAACAAACGAAAATGGATGCCGGGTCTTTGTCTTTCGAGAGGCAAAATCACGAAGTCAAAAAATTTTGCAACCGAGTCGAGAAACGCACGTAAAATAAAATCGGACAATTTTTTTTCGAATAAAATGTTTCAACCATGAGCACTAAAATCACGAACACTTTATTATTCGTTCACCGCCAATCGATATACGCGGAGAGGAGACACGCGATCGAACGAAAACGAATGGAAATGGATGCTGGGTCTTCGTCTTTTGATACGCGAGATAACGAAGTCAAAATAAGTTCGAAACCGAATCAAGAAACGCACGCAAGATAAAATTGGACAATTTTTTTTTTCGAATAAAATATTTCAACCACGCGCACTGAAAATCACGAACACTTTTTTATTCGTTTACCGTCACTCGATATACGCGGAGAGGACACGCGATCGAACGAGAACGAACGAAAATAGATGCCGGGTCTTTGTCTTTCAATACGCGAAATCACGAAGTCAAAGAAATATCGCGACCGAATCAAGGAACGCACGCCAGATAAAATCCGACAATTTTTTTTTCGATTGAATAATTTCAATTACGAGCACTGAAAATCACGAACACTTTTTTATTCGTTTACCGTTACTCGATATACGCGGAGGGCACGCGATCGAACGAGAACAAACGAAAATGGATGCCGGGTCTTTGTCTTTTAAGACGCGAATTCACGAAGTCAAAAAAATGTCGCAACCGAATCAAGGAACACACGCAAGATAAAATCCGACAATTTTTTTTTTCGATCAAAATATTTCAACCACGAGCACTGAAAATCACGAACACTTTTTTATTCGTTTACCGTCACTCGATATACACCGAGAGGACACGCGATCGAACGAGAACAAACGAAAATGGATGCCGGGTCTTTGTCTTTCGAAACGCGAAATCACGAAGACAAAAAAATGTTGCAACCGAATCACGAAACGCACGCAAAATTGAATTTTTTTTTTCGAATAAAATATTTCCACCACGGGCACTGAAAATCATGCGCACTTTTTTAGTTCGTTTACCGCCAATCGATATACGCGGAGACGCGATCGAACGAGGGTGATCAAATGATCAAATAAGGAAAAAAACACGGAAAACCGATATTCAATAGAGACAATTTTTACCTGAATAAAAATCCTTCGTACTCCTGAGAAATTATCATGCGCACTTTTTTTTATTGAACTTTATGTTAATTGTTACTCTTTCCAAACGACTACTGAGAAGGCGACTGACGGCGGCCGATGACGACGAGCGAATAACCGAAAGGAGAGCGAAGACGTGTTCAGCAATGGACCGTCTGAGCGATATCCAATGAGAGCTTCACTCTCCTAGGCCGTTTCCGGAATACCTGCGCTTCCATTGGATATCGCTCATCGCTCATCGCTTATCGCGCGCAGTGTGCATAGAAAAAAACCCTTATAGAAAAAAAAGTGTATTAATTTGGTCGGACAGCTTTGACTTTTTCAATTTTTTACGAATCTTCCGTTGGTGATTATCCGATTAATTGCATCGCTTGTTAGATTATATTTTTTTGAAAAACAAGAAACAATTTTGTATCAAGCAAGCCAGATAAATGTTAATTCCTTATCAATTTGACTTGAAAACCTGGAACCGATAGAAAATCGCTTATTGGACACGAATTGTAGAATATAAAATTGAAAACAATCAAGATATCCGGCCAACTTGTCAGACCTAAAATAACTTGAATGAACAGTGCTTGTGCTTCGAAAGGCTCGCATACGCAACATGAAACGCAGATAAAACAGATTTCATGGTTGCACCCATTTAGACGATTATGTAGATAGTCCAAATGTGATTTATTTTTCATCGTTTAAATTAATTTTCTAAATTAGGAAATCGCTATTCCAGTGTAAACTAAACTCTTCGTGATAGATTACTGTAAATAAAATTTCAAGTCACGACAACTGCTGGATACGCCAAAGATTTATTCCGAGAAAATTGTTATTATCCGAACTCTCAGAGCAATTTCCGTAATATGCCCAAATGATTCGCACCGGAGGATAAGGGGAACAGCTATTTTCTCACAACCTTTCGAAATTCAGACACAATTTAGGTTGGGTACGCAGGGTGCAGATGATCATGGAGAAATTTCCGAAATGTTATTATTTTTAATTATTGAAATTATTTTCATAAACCAAGAAATCGTTTTATGTCTTGCCTAAACTTTTTGCATTCAAATAGCGTAGGAAAAATCGCCTTTCGATCATGCCATCTGCTAACTATGTATGCTAATAAAAAATAGAAAATCTGCTAATAGAAAATTTGAAAATTTGTGTGAAAAATACCTTGTTTCGACCATTTCACCTACCGTCTATAGTTGAAAATAAATTTGTTTATTGCAAGTAAATTATTGACTTAAAAATTTGTTACATTGTTTTCTAAACTTGCTCATACCATTTCCAAATTGTTGGCATAAAAACATATAGATCCCAATTGATTTTTACATTATTTCCGTTAATTTATATACAGGTAAGATGGTTGCGTATGTTTACGTAATTAGGGAGATTGTCGAAAGGTAATTCCCGATTTTAATTATGAAAATTAAGTTCTCAAACTAGGAAATCGTCAAGTGAGTCTTGCTTAAACTATTTGCAATCGAAAGGTGTACGACAAAAGCTTCTTTTGATCATATCATCTGCTAACTATACGTTAAATTTGATTTATTTATTGCGAATAAATTATTGGTTCCTAAACTTTAATAATTATTTCCTAAACTTGCACAAACCCTTCCCAAATTGTTGGCATAGAAAGATGTGGGATCCAATAATTTTATCGCATTATTTCCGTGAATATATATACAGGTAAGGTAGATCTGACGGTTTCGTGCGCTTACGCGATAAGGTAGACCGTCGATATTCAATTATCGGATTGTATTATGAAAATTAGCTTCCCAAACTAGAAAATCATTACATCAGTCTTGCTCAAACTATTTGCAATCGAATGGTGTACGATAAACCTTCATTCGATCATGTCATCTGCTAACTATACGTTAATTTGATTTTGTTCATTGCGAATAAATTATTGATTCCAAAACTTAAATAATTATTTCATAAACTTGCCCAAACCATTCCTAAATTGTTGGCATAGAAAGATGTTGGACCCAATCATTTGTTCGCCTTATTTCCGTGAATATATATATATATATGTGTGTGTGTGTGTGTGTGTGTGTGTGTGTGTGTGTGTGTGTGTGTGTGTGTGTGTGTGTGTGTGTGTGTGTGTGTGTGTGTGTGTGTGTGTGTGTGTGTGTGTGTGTGTGTGTGTGTGTGTGTGTGTGTGTGTGCGTGCGTGTGTGTGTGTGTGTGTGTAGGTAAGGTAGATCTGATGGTTGCGTGCGCTTACGCGATAAGGCAGATAGTCGATAGGTAATTATCTATTCTTATTATGAAAATTAATTTCCCAAACTAGGAAATCGATACAGCAGTCTTGCCCCAACTATTTACAATCGAATGGTGCACGATAAACCTTCATTCGAGCATGTCATCTGCTAACTATACGTCAAACTGAATTTGTTTATTGCGAATAAATGATTGATTCCTAAACTTTAATAATTATTTCCTAAACTTGCCCAAACCATTCCCGAATTGTTGGCATAGAAAGATGTGGGATCCAATCATTTGTTCGCATTATTTCCGTGAATGTGTATAGGTAAGGTAGATCTGACGGTTGCGTGCACTTACGCGATAATGCAAGTCGTCGATAGGTAATTATCGATTTTTATTATGAAAATTAATTTCCCAAACTAGAAAATCGTTACAGCAGTCTTGCCCAAACTATTTGCAATCGAATGGTGTACTTTCGGTCGGTCATGACATCTGCTAACTATAGGTTAAATTGAATTTGTTTATTGCGAATAAACTATTGATTCCTAAACTTAAATAATTATTTCCTAAACTTGCCCAAACCATTCCCAAATTGTTGGCATAGAAAGATGTGGGATCTAATCATTCGTTCGCATTATTTCCGTGAATATATATATAGGTAAGGTAGATCTGACGGGTGCGTGCGCTTACGCGATAAGGCAGATCGTTGATAGGTAATTATCGATTTTTAGTATGAAAATTAATTTCCCAAACCAGGAAATCGTTACAGCCGCCTTGCCCAAACTATTTGCAATCGAATGGTGTACGATAAACCTTCATTCGAGCATGTCATCTGCTAACTATACGTCAAATTTAATTTGTTTATTGCGAATAAATGATTGATTCCTAAACTTTAATAATTATTTCCTAAACTTGCCCAAACCATTCCCAAATTGTTGGCATAGAAAGATATGGGATCCAATCATTTGTTCGCATTATTTCCGTGAATGTGTATAGGTAAGGTAGATCTGACGGTTGCGTGCACTTACGCGATAATGCAAGTCGTCGATAGGTAATTATCGATTTTTATTATGAAAATTAATTTCCCAAACTAGAAAATCGTTACAGCAGTCTTGCCCAAACTATTTGCAATCGAATGGTGTACTTTCGGTCGGTCATGTCATCTGCTAACTATAGGTTGAATTGAATTTGTTTATTGCGAATAAACTATTGATTCCTAAACTTTAATAATTATTTCCTAAACTTGCCCAAACCATTCCCAAATTGTTGGCATAGAAAGATGTGGGATCTAATCGTTCGTTCGCATTATTTCCGTGAATATATATATAGGTAAGGTAGATCTGACGGGTGCGTGCGCTTACGCGATAAGGCAGATCGTTGATAGGTAATTATCGATTTTTAGTATGAAAATTAATTTCCCAAACCAGGAAATCGTTACAGCCGCCTTGCCCAAACTATTTGCAATCGAATGGTGTACGATAAACCTTCATTCGAGTATGTCATCTGCTAACTATACGTCAAATTTAATTTGTTTATTGCGAATAAATGATTGATTCCTAAACTTTAATAATTATTTCCTAAACTTGCCCAAACCATTCCCAAATTGTTGGCATAGAAAGATATGGGATCCAATCATTTGTTCGCATTATTTCCGTGAATGTGTATAGGTAAGTTAGATCTGACGGTTGCGTGCACTTACGCGATAAGGCAAGTCGTCGATAGGTAATTATCGATTTTTATTATGAAAATTAATTTCCCAAACTAGAAAATCGTTACAGCAGTCTTGCCCAAACTATTTGCAATCGAATGGTGTACTTTCGGTCGGTCATGTCATCTGCTAACTATAGGTTAAATTGAATTTGTTTATTGCGAATAAACTATTGATTCCTAAACTTTAATAATTACTTCCTAAACTTGCCCAAACCATGCCCAAATTGTTGGCATAGAAAGATGTGGGATCCAATCATTCGTTCGCATTATTTCCGTGAATATATATATAGGTAAGGTAGATCTTACGGGTGCGTACGCTTACGCGATAAGGCAGATCGTTGATAGGTAATTATCGATTTTGTATATGAAAATTAATTTCCCAAACCAGGAAATCGTTACAGCAGTCTTGCCCAAACTATTTGCAATCGAATGGTGTACGATAAACCTTCATTCGAACATGTCATCTGCTAACTATACGTCAAATTGAATTTGTTTATTGCGAATAAATGATTGATTCCTAAACTTTAATAATTATTTCCTAAACTTGCCCAAACCATTCCCAAATTGTTGGTATAGAAAGATGTGGGATCCAATCATTTGTTCGCATTATTTCCGTGAATATATATATAGGTAAGGTAGATCTTACGGGTGCGTGCGCTTACGCGATAAGGCAGATCGTTGATAGGTAATTATCGATTTTGTATATGAAAATTAATTTCCCAAACCAGGAAATCGTTACAGCAGTCTTGCCCAAACTATTTGCAATCGAATGGTGTACGATAAACCTTCATTCGAGCATGTCATCTGCTAACTATACGTCAAATTTAATTTGTTTATTGCGAATAAATGATTGATTCCTAAACTTTAATAATTATTTCCTAAACTTGCCCAAACCATTCCCAAATTGTTGGCATAGAAAGATGTGGGATCTAATCATTCGTTCGCATTATTTCCGTGAATATATATATAGGTAAGGTAGATCTGACGGGTGCGTGCGCTTACGCGATAAGGCAGATCGTTGATAGGTAATTATCGATTTTGTATATGAAAATTAATTTCCCAAACCAGGAAATCGTTACAGCAGTCTTGCCCAAACTATTTGCAATCGAATGGTGTACGATAAACCTTCATTCGAGCATGTCATCTGCTAACTATACGTCAAATTTAATTTGTTTATTGCGAATAAATGATTGATTCCTAAACTTTAATAATTATTTCCTAAATTTGCCCAAAGCATTCCCAAATGATTGGTGAAAAAAAAATTAAGATTCATGAATTTTGTCTGCTAACTATACGGCGGTAGGTAAAGGAGCCCGAACGCAGTGTTGGAGAAATGGTCTGAAAAAGCGATAACGGCAACGACTTACACCACCTACCGCGTGGCGGCGCCTATACTGCGGCGATACCGGAAACGTCGGGAAACGCGGGGAAACGCGGTGATTCGAAATAGTTTGTCGTACATTTTTTCTATAACATTGATGAGTTATATTGATATGCTTTTGTTCATACTTAGGAAATGTCAATATATCAGTCATTTGTCGACTTGGAGCCGATCGATACTGCAAATGTTTTATTTTTATTCGTTGACATGAACGATTAAATAACCATAACGCAACCTAACCCCTAATGCAACCCAACCAAATTCTAATCGCTTATTCGATTTCAAAAGAGAAATATTTTTTTAAGTCACGACAAACAAAAATAAAATAATATAGAATTTACATTAAACCTCAAACCAACCAACAATCCAAACCGAATCTAAACTCCATCCGGGGGGAACTGCTTAAATGTTAAAAAACTACTTGTTCTAGTGATGCAAGTGCTAGCTCAATGGTTAGCACGCTGGAGTAACGTGCGCCAGAGCCCGGGATCGCACCCTCGTCGGGAAAGTTTTTATATATTTTTCAAAATATTTCGCGATGGTGTGGAACAGCCCATACATTGATGTAGCGCAGGACAGGCTGGAGGCTCGTTGGCGGTTCGTTGAACTTTTTATAGCCATCTGACTTTTGCTGAATACAAGAAATTCTCAACCGCGTATATCAACTGCATTTTGATAATGAATCCTTTTTGGTTTCCAATTAATTATTCTACAATATCTGCGTGCTTACATGAAGGGTATCAAAATTCAGAAATTAAACATTGCAAAAAGTTTTTCACCGATTTCGCGAGCGAGGCTCGAACTTCTTGCGCTGAGCCTCATTATTCTCGTTCGTGTTGCCTGTTTTTTTTTCATGCATTAATATTTTCATTCTAGCAGCCCGAATCAAATTAATTACACGCTGTGATATCGCGAACGCTGATTATTGAAGAAAAAATATATCGCAAGGATCGTCAAGGTGAGTTGGAGTCTTCGAATAAATGTGTTTGGCTTAATTGCGATAAAGCCAGTAACGAACATTCGGTGTTGATAGTTTCTTCATCTTCAATTGATAAAAAAAAACAAATGTGGCGAGTTACGAAATATCCTTGATGTGTCTCTCGAGTGAAGAAGAATACAAGGAAGATCGAACAATATTTGCTTGCTGATAAAAATAGTTTAAAAACGAGACTAACAGTAAATATCTACGCAATATTTACTGGCCGATTAAAAAAAAATTGTATATTTATCATTTACTCCAAGGACACATGTTTTTCTCTCAAATAAATATTTTCGAAAGTGCCACAATGCTTATCTTGAAAATTGATTAGTTTAAACTGCGGCTGAATGGAACTCGAGTTCATAATTTGTACATCTGTCCCTCGTGTACACACGAGACGTGTCGGGGATGGTCAGCCCCTCCGAAGTACGCACAAGCTACGCCCACTTAACATTAATTAATCAAACATTCAATATCTCGGCTGTGTAGCAGTGTAAACGCACTTTTTCCCTTTCACGCCTAAATTTATTCGAGACAGTGGTTCGATATTGAGCCTCGAGCGCTCTCAATTTCTTTGGACTCTGAATGGGATCCATGGCATCTTTCTTGACCGCAGTACTTGGGGTTTCTGTCGCGATACCTGTTTCAAGAGAAAAAGTATTAGTTTTTCATGCCTCTTGTTGGCGAGAGCCTGATTGTACAATTTGGTGTCCCTCACCTGTCGTATAATGGTTGTTACACTGGGCATTAATATTATTCCGACTCCTTCTTGCCTGATGTATGTCCTTAAGACCTTGCTGTTTGAAGTCCTGAAAGTATTGGTGTGACTTGACCAAAAATGGTTGGACGTCGGCTTCCGGATATTGAAGCTTGACATTGTGTTAATGCCTGCGAATAACACGAGAAATAAATATTAATCGAAGATCTGATACTCCAGAGTATGCGCGTGTACAATTTCTTCGAGCTTATCTCTTGGACTTGATGCTTAGAACTGTTTTTTTTAAATAATTCTGACCACTGTTCATGAATAAGTGTGGTCAAACGATTGGGTGTTCTTCGCAAGCTCGAGAATCTCGTTATCGTTCTCTCGTGCCCGAGGTTAACGAGTTCAACTCCCCGCGAGCAAACGATCCGGGTACGAATGGAGCTCGAACTCGTTTGCATTATTTATTTGTTTTTGGTTATATCGTGGAGCAAAATGTTTATCGTACGAAGCGGCGTATTGCTTGTTCTCCTGTCGCAAAAAACAATCATTGATTATTGCATTGAAGAAGGAGAGAAAGGTGTTGGAAAAAAATCGAACGAGAAAAGAGAAGGAAATAAAGAGAAGAGAAACGAAAACAATGTAAAATGAAAGCAGAATTGCAAGGCAAATAAAAAGGCGAGAAAAAAATAACCCGCAAAGAATGCAATACAGATTATACAGGGTGACCCACGATAGAATGTCATCCGTGAAATGCGGAGTTGGAGGTGAAATTCCGAGACAATTGCTATAAGCATGTATGGGTCCCACATCAACCCCCTGAATGGTTGTTAATTTTTCAAGGCAGCCAATCAGGCGCGCCCGTTGAGCGGGCCTACGTCGGTGAACCAATCCGCCGGGCACTACCACATGTGCGTGTCGCTCACCGACGTAGGCTCCGCCACTAAAGAGCAAACCCTAGTGGATTGGGAGACCTAAAAAAAAAGACCAAAAATTGGTCAAAATGACCCTATTTCGGTCACGGTCATTTTCTGCCCTTTTTTAACCGAAAAAAGTGACTGAACAGTGACCGAACACTGTTTTTTTTTAGGTTAGTCACTTGACCTTTATTTTTCGGCTTTTGGTCACTGAAATAAAAGTGAGGTTAGTCACTTGATCGTTTTTTTTCGGTGTTCGGTCACTGTAATAAAAGTGAGGTCAGTCACTTGACACTTGAGGTGTTTCATCTGATTTTCCATCTGTAAATGAGAAAGGAAATAATTATTATATATTGACAAGAATGAAAAGAAATATACATTCTTTTCTTGCAATTATTGCTATTTCGTGTAGCACGTTACCGCATATATGTATGCCACATATGTGTTCTACGCTACTACTGCTACTGCTTTGTAAACAAGATGAAATTAAAATATTGTCAAGAAAGAAGTACAAGCATGTGCACTACATTATACATATACGTTATAATATCCTATGCACTGAGTATTCACTTCAAATAAATAATAGATAAGTGTACTCCACGTGGTGTACTCTCGGTTTTCGATAGTCCTCGCCTCCCCGCCGAGGAGTCCTCGATAGAGTAGATGGCCGCTCAACGTACACGCAGGCGCAACACGTCACTTCATGCGCAGCCATATTGAACGCTGCATGACGCAGCAACGTGACGCTAAGCGACACATTTGACGAGTTCTTTTCAATCAATCTTGTGGTTCCAGAATCAACGATTCAAACTCGTAGTTAAACGGACGTTGGGACGCGAGGGCTATCGGGGTGTGAGCGACAGAGAGATACAGGATCTATACGGTAAATGACTTCAAATAATAAACAATTCGAGCGTAGCAGGTTATTTACCATTTACCTTGTTACAAAAAAATAACAATGCCGTGTTTATGATACAGTTGCATGCCGGAAACTCCAACATTGCCATCGTCTAAATCAACAGAAGAGGCTAACGGCAGCCATAGTACGCGAGTGGTTGTCCATCAAATTAAAGAGCGAAATATACCGGGCGAAGGTTCTAAGAACAAAGGACAGAGGCCAAAAAGAGACAAGAAGAAAAAAGAAGTTCCGAGATGGAAACCGACTACGACGAAGAGGAAGAGGATGAGTACTGAATGGATACAAAAATGTTTTTGCTGTTTGGTTTATTTCAAGATATTAAAAAAAACGTTCAAATTCACTGATGTTTTTGTGTACGAGTTTCTATTATTATATTTCCAATAGCGTTTCAGAAGGACCCTCTCTCTGCCCCATGCAGATTGACTGACTAGGGTCAGTGACTGAAACGCCCCAGTGACCGAAAACCGAAAGAAACCGGTCAAGTGACTAACCTCAAAAAAACGTTGTTCGGTCACTGCTCGGTCACTTTTTGCGGTTCACAAAGGGCAGAAAATGACCGTGACCGATGAACGAGGTTTTTTTCGGTCTCCCAATCTGCTAGGGAAAGCATGAGCGAAACTTTCCCCTCAAGCGGGAGGGTCAGCGACAGTTATTCATTAAACCGTTAGCGGGAGTTTGCTGTATTGATCGCATAATCGACAACAAAGCACTTGGCGGCACTGCTATGCGATTTTTAGCTCGACAGGGAAACCGCGTTGACTGGATACTGAGCAGCGCTGCTAAGTGCTTTACTGTCGAAAATAAGATAAAAATGTAGAGCAAAAGACTTAATCCGGGTACTTGAAAAACCGATAGCTGCCGTAATCCAGCACGCGTCCGTTCCGCCCTGACGGCACGTCGCCCAGTTCGGCATCCCGGATACGCGCACGGCTCACGCATCTCGACCTCGATGACGCAATCTGCAAAAATAAAGAAATTCATTATTGTAAATATTAGATGTCTTGTGGGGTAATATTTTGTTATTGTAATTTGCAGGGTGAATAAATTGAACTGACGTCTAATTTCCACGCTGCAAGCTAGTATAATGGTTGAAATTGAAAATATGTATTGTTTATGAATTTTGTTCATATTCAAACTCGAAATATGCACATGAATCCCTCACTGCAATAGAAATTACGCCGGCTTCGAGCGTGGAAAAAAAACGTCACATATGGCGCCACAACCTCAATTTATTCAACCGGCAAATTATACTAACAAAATATAACCCCAAATGTCATTAAATATGTAAAAAAATACCTTCTCCTTACCAGTACGTTATCTTTTACGAGGTAACGAGTCACAATATTTTGCAGGAGCACTTTTTTCACTTTATACACACGCGAAATAAGTACACCGCGAATAAAGACGTGTAAAACGGAAATAAAACTCAGAGCTCACTTCGTTGTATGACCAACGTAAAACTTCACAGCGGTATCTTTAGAACAAGAGCGCTACCGTGGCTGAATTTCAAACTAGGAAATATCATCGCTTCTACATGTCACTTTTTAACCCATTCCGCCATATGCGTTCGGACTCCTTTACTCTATTCTCCATGGTAGTACCGATCAGAAATCGCGGCTGGTTAGCTTATGGCGCGAAAACTCAAAATTCGCCATCTAATGAAGATTATTCAATGTGTATGCATGTACGATGATGTTCAATAATAAATTAAAGCTATTACATACCTTCTTTGATGTCGTTATTTAATGTGCTCGCGTTGTGATTTCACCATTTGCCCAAACCCAGCAATGTCATTTTAAAAGGTTCGTGCTTATTTCCCCCTTCTTTTATTTCTAGTGTAAAAAACGTAACCCAACAACGGTGCATGGTATTCTTGCTTGCGCCTTAGTTTCGTCCCTTGTACACTCGTTCGGTTCTGGCTCCGAATACGCACAAGAAGACAAACTATTCCAATCTCTCGGGATGTCATAATGGCAAAAAACCATAGGTGTTGCGAACAAAAAATCGATAAATTCTTCGCGTACCAAAGATCATGCGCGAATAGCGCTGAACGATTGTGGTAATTTGGATTAGAAGCGACAATGATGGAAAAATAAGGGTTCGGATAATATGACGGTGAGGGAAAAATCGGTGCTCCGTGTCTCGCGGTAACTCGAAAGGAACATAAGAATGAATATTGCAATGACGAGATTAGCGATGCAATTGGCGGTGGTGTAATCTGACATAGGAGGCATGCACCCGCGTTGCGGTCCTGACTTCTCGTCGATACGACGCCGCTGCCGCCACCGCCGCCGCCGCCGCCGCCGCCGCCGCCGCCGCCGCCGCCGCTTACCGACGTCTTGTTGTTACGTGTCAGTAATAAAATTAGCAAGCCAAATCTCGTTAACGAATACCTAACGGGACCTAACCTCCAGCAAAGTTGGACGATTAGAAGGAGAACTGGGAATGCGATCATCTTCGGAGAGGAGGACCAGCGGTCTTGAGTAACTAAAAAGTATATCTGAGAATGGTGGATCTCGGGAGCTTGGGGGATTTAATGAAGGATCGAGTGAACGAGATCGGACGATGGTGGTGGTGGTACATCGGAGAAATATCGTGGCAACTGACAGCCGGCGTCATTGCGTACTTGTTTGTTTGCGGCTTCCTCTACGCGATACTGAAGAGAGTGAACCACGAAGCTTGGGAGCTGCCCGGTCCACCCGCCAGAATTCTTCTCGTCACCGCACATCCGGATGACGAAATTATGTTTTTCGGGCCAATGCTCTATTCGCTCGTCAATCGTGCCGTTAGCGACGTACATCTTCTCTGCTTCACAATCGGTATTTGCCTCGCGTATCTCTTTATTCCCCGTTTTTGTCTTCGCCTTGGCGTAATCGTCCTCGCTGCTACCGACGCCGCCGCCACCTCTGCCGCCGCTGACATTTCATCTATTCCAAACGTTTGAAGGAACGCATATCGATCGGTGTACGAAAGCGTCTTTGCAGGTGGCGACAAGAGGAGAAAGGAGGAGTTGTGGTCCTGTGCCAAGATTCTGGGCATACCGGAGGCCGGGGTCACCATTTTGATGTGAGTTAGCTGCCTTGCCGATAACCACTGTCCGTGCTATTCGCGTGCAAGTCATTATTGCCAAAGAGGAACGATCCTTACCAACCAACGTCACCTTTTTGTCATAGGAATTCAGAGTTACCTGATGATCCCACAGTACAATGGTCCAGCGACGTCGTAGCTGAACAAATATTGCAACACGTCGAAATGTACAAGATAAACGCACTCGTGACTTTCGACAGACATGGCGTGAGCGGCCACAAAAATCACAAATCCCTTTTCTACGGCATTGCCCTCCTCTGCGTAGAAGGAAGAGTCCCTTCTTGTGAGTTCTTCCGATGGCTGAAGGCCACTGACGCTTTGCCCGGAGCGTCTCGACTGATCCGAGACAAAATTTGATTTCAGATTGTAAACTCTATGCGCTGGAATCCGTGAATATAATTAGGAAATATAGTTGGCTGTTGGATCTACCGATCAGTTTATTGTCGTCCTCGTACTGGTATCTAGTAACTTATGAACAACGAAAATTGATCAAAGTAAGTCTATCAGCTATGGGTAAATTAACTTTTACAGTTCTCTGTGTATTAAGTTTGTCGCAAGCTTGTTTGAGTTCGTTTTCATGGCTAGATTGAAAATGTTGATGTACCGAACAACTGTTTCAATCGTTTATACTTTCACACAAAACTTGAGCTTGTAGTGGAAATATAAATAATCAACGGTATATCTTTATGGAAGGTACGCAACAAATGAAATAAATGACACGAGTATTTTTTGTCAAAAGTTAGTATCAAACTTTCAATGTGGTATAGCGTATTGTTAACGAAGCTCTAAGATAGATCCGGCGGAAGGTGATATTTGCGTGACGAGAGTACGTATATATTTCAGAGAGCCATGGCTGCGCATCGGTCTCAGTACGTCTGGTTCAGAAAATTGTACATGATTTTTTCACGCTACACCTTCATCAATACGCTACAAGAGGTACACGCTTTGGATCTTGAGTTGGATCTTCAATTTGAAGACGACTGATATCAAAGATTGAGTAATTTAGGAAAACAAACAAGGTTTCTCAATATATTGTACAGATGAAACTTAACGAGAGAGCGACCATTGTAAATAGCCAATAAAATTGCTTCCTCAATATCGTCGGATATGTCAATTGAGCCATTGCCATTCGACGCAATATTTATTTGCATTTTCGAAATCGCATAACGCGTGGTACTCTTTCAACGTTCTACATAGGTTCCTACGGTGATTGTAGTTACATCGCCAGAATAATGTAGGAAAAGTAAAAATCCGATTCAAACAGAGTATAGGTGATTCTACAGCCATCGTCGTTATGTCAATTATAATCTTGGATGAGTAAAATTTCTACGACAAAAATAGAGAGTCGCCCGGGTAGACTTTTGATTTTTGTAAAAATCTGAAATGTCTTCGGAGCATATTTTCATCGTTATTTTTAGTGCAAGCGATACGATACACAGGTATGTTCAAATTCGTGGGCTACATGTACCACTTGCGGACATTATTTATCCAATTTTTTCCTATCACATTTCGAAGCAAAAATAATCCTTTTCGCGCAAGATTATTTTATAGATTTGCGTGAATAATCTCGAATTATTGATAACTGAGGATGAGGGGCGACCAATGGAAATGAAAGTATAGTTTGACGTAATAGGTAAAGTGGCCTCAACGAGGTCATCTATCCTATACTTAATCTGGAATGTTTCGACGAGCGAGGACACCCCACCCCCCGGTATATAGTACAACTGCCAGTTGTCCGTTGAGTGTAAATTCTGTTCATATACACGTAAGTGTGCGTGTGTGTAATTACAATATTTCCGTATACTGTCTTCTAGAGTATTTGAGCGACGGCAATGCTAATTGGAAGGAAATTGCATGGTAATGCTTCATGGCGTTTTTTTTTTGGGACGCGAAAAAACGAACCCCCGGATTTTTCCATCACAAAATATTATTCGCTTCTATCCACGCGAACAATCGGGTGTCTATTTCTTCCTAGTTATTCTCTGCTGGACTTGTTGAAGAAAATGTCACACGTCAAAAACGAATGTAAAATAACTTATAAAATATCGCAATTACAGATATTTATGCAACTTGGGGATTCGCGAAATATCATTGGAAAAGACTATACTCTATTTTACTGTATTGTAATATTTCGAATATACCGGAAACGGTTACGGGAAAAAGCAGAGAAGAAAAAACTACGTTGGGAAGGCCTTGGTGGAATTTCGAGCGATTGCACCGCAGAACGGCGATGATATTGCACACGAGTGTATTGGAAATCCGTTCGGACGGGAGGAGCAAAGACGAATTTGTACTCTATATATTCTTGACACATTGCTGGGGCTCTTATCCGCGTGCGTAGCAACGCGCCGTTTGTATCATGGGTATGACCGAAGCTAAGAACTAGAAAACTTATTGTTCCAGCGTACTGAATCCTGCTGGTCGATGTAATTAGAGAAAAAAAATGCAAATAAGCATGTCACAAAAGACAGGGTAAACAGTGTCAACGTTTAACATGCTTTTTAAACTATGCGAGTTGCCGCGGCAAAATAAGCTGCGGACGCTGTTTATAAATAAGAAAATACATATACCAATCACCGATAGGCGGTAAGCGCGTCCATAGTACGAACGGGCATGTAAACCGGTGGTCTTGGTGGTAAATAAAAAATATCGATGTAACTGAAACAACCCAAAAGACGAGATGGAATCAGTCGTTAAGAGAGTATAATCATCAGAGAGAAACTTATCAGCTAACGAGGGGGGGGGTTATGATTGAAAGGGGGTATAAAGATTAGTGATTTCCCGGTGCTCGCACTCGTCCCGCTCACGTGGTGAGAAAGAGCCCTGATATCATTACACGAAGACGAGATAATAAGTGTTGCTCCCACTTACAGGAAGTTGCACCGGGACCTGGTACCCTGGTACGACGATGGTTAATCGGCAGGTAGGCGTGTGTGTGTGTGTGTGTGTGTGTGTGTGTGTGTGTGTGTATGCGGGCGTGTGCGTATAGATATACAACAGTCACCAAGAATGGACGGCAAAGAGATTGAATGTTTCCCGCAAGATCTTTCAGTTGAGGAATTAGCGCGCACGGACGGAATGTTCGATCGATGAAAGAAATGGTTGGCGAGATCGTGTTTGTGTTAAACGAGATAAAAGGAAAGACAACATCTCGCTAGTGTATGGTCGGAGAAAAAAAAATACGACTCGATAACCGGTGGCGCGTCACGAACACGTAGTTGCTTGGAAAAAGCAGCCTTCTTCCAAGTGTTTTACAAGGGAGGGGGCGTCAGTGCAAAGATCTCGCGGGCCGTATCCTAGAATCTATCTTTGCTACGATGATGGGAACCCAGAGAGCCCATTCCCGGTTGAGGAGAATCAGGATCACCGGGTTCTTGAAGATACCGAAGCTCCTGGAGCTCTTGAAACTTTTTGTGATCACAGATGTGAGCGTAATTGGCGGAGAGGCACATGAGGTAGTGGATCAAACTGAGAACCACCAGCATAGAAGCTACAGTTGCCAGTATCATCATTACTTCGGCCTTCTCAACGTAATCCTTGCAGAAGAGCTTGATGTTCTGAGCGCCGCACACTTGCATGTGCTCGACCCTCGTTGAGTTTGGAAACATGAAGCCTGTGAAACAAGATCGGGAGAATAATATTGTCCGTGGTGGAATGTATATTTGGTTATTATAAGAGGAGAGACAAAACGCTTCGATACAGGACTCACCGAATTGGGTAAAGTTGATACAGTCGTCGAGAGACTGTACACGTGGATTGCTGCACAGTCCCCAAAAGATGGTAAATATCAGCGTCATTATAACGAGGAAGGCGAAAATTAAGAGCCAAGCAAGTTGAAGGATGTACGTTATCGTAATAAACTGTGTAGAAAATGAACAGAAATATTCTTTGTTATCGGATTGATATTGACGAAAGTGCTCGAGTATAGTGTGCAGTCCGAGCGGGGGGGGGGGGGGCTTCATCAGCGATGATCATTGTGTTCTCACCACTGCGCACGATATACGACCGCCGACTCTAGATCGCCAGGCTCGATAGACTTTGTGTCTAGTGGCCCCTGTCGCCAGACATCCGAAGCATAGAATCGTGAATCCCAGGGCAGCCATGCAAGCTCCGATCGTTGTGAAAATTAGTTGCACAGCTTCCAGCCAACCGAGTCGTATATGAAACACCTTCCGTCAATGGCGAATATATATAGATATATCAAACGATGCGCATTCCAATTGATTCGATCGGTCGATCAAGCAATAAGCAGCTCTGTGAGAGTACTATACCCAAATAATAGCACATGTCCTTTGTTCCTCTCAAAAAGCTACCCTCGTCATTGTCATAGGAAAAAATAATCGGCCGTGAATTTACATTGCCTTTACACCACTGAGTATTTTTTTCCTATGACATCCAAGTTTGCATAGTTGGAACGTCACAATATTTTTGTCGGTTCTTCATTTTTATTAACAGTTAAAATTCTTTTTTTGGCAACTTTAGCTCGTAAATCGGTGATAAAAATACTTTCAAAGGATTTCCACAGCCTAAATCGGCTAAATAGAAATGTTATCGATGAAAAATAATTATTTTTCGCTGCGTTCCGATGATGCAAACTTTGAGATGATTTTTTTAGCCTCCCGTTACAAACTGTTGTACCCACTGGAATTCTATATATCCTCGATACGACTGTCTAACATACTCTACATACATCCGTGGATCAAATTGGCAGAATAAATAATACTTGAACTAAAAAAGATACAGTCACGCGTACCAAAAACTTTTACGGTATGTAAACCTGTCGAAATTCGATCCGACGATTTTATGAAAAATCATAGATACGAATAAGACTATTTGAAGCAAATCTTGCCCCCCCATTGTTATCTCTGCCGGAGAACGAGAATTCTTTAAAATTGTTCGCTTCCTTCATGGCTTTTCTTGCCGAAATACGTTTTTTTTTTTTTCGAAATCATGGAATTACACGGTTCTTCGACAAACATCCTACTGAACTTTTGTGCGAATTTCCATAGAAATTTCGAAATTTAGAAATTAGAAGTTAAGAATTGTCACGTTTGGATTTATCCGTCTTTTTTAAACGTTGTACTTACACTTATCGGTTGTACCTACATTTATTCGTTATACTCTCTGAAAGCTACCGAGGCGCATGCCTTTGGTAGTTTTTGACATGGACTCACCTGATCCATCATGAGGGCGGTCAGGGTCGCTCCTCTGTACATGGTGCCGCAAAATATTCCAACGCCCAGGCAGCACATAATAGTAGCGATGAGAGTGGCGTACGGCACTCTGGCCATGCAGTCGTTGCAGACGCTCCCTGTCACGGTTAAACAAACAGTTAACAAGAAAGCCGCACAAGAATGTTTGCAAAGCTCGGCTGGCGTACTCACCGCCAGACCCGTCATATTTGTAGCCTTTGCAAAGGTTACCCTCGGAAAATCTATCTACGCTCGTGTTAGCGTTAAAATGTGTGTTCAAAGGAACGAGGGGGTTGGCCTCTCGGGCGGCCGCGCCGAACCTGCCGTGTCTGGCCATGTACGCGCGATCGAAGGCATAGACGGGGGGGGGGGGGGGGGGGGTAGAGGAGCAAATGCAAAATGCGTACGTACGCGACGCGTTTGGACGAGAACAAATAAGCGCTTTTACACGATGACTAATAAACGTGTTTGTTTTATTTTTGATAAGATTAAAGTTCCGGCGGTCGGAGAGAAAGGGACAATCGAGATATCAGAGTCGAGGGATGCGCGCCTGTGTCAGGCTACGAATGTATACGTATTCTATTGAGTGGAAGGCGATAGAAAACGCGACGAGACACAAGAGTGGGATGAGCCTGACGCAAAAACTTGCCATTGCTGTTTCCTTAGCGTAAAATGATTAACTCGAGGCTTGAAAAAAAAGTAGCAAACAAACCCATTGTTGGAGGGGCAGCTGTTCGGCACGTCAAATTCGGCGCACCGCGTTCGTTCGCCGATTGTTGCGTTGAGCGCGCGCTCGCGCCCGCGCGATCCGTTGGAACAATCGAACGCGTTACAATACTCGTGCAGGAATGAAGACGAAAACGACGTCGATGCTTTCCCTATTCGTAATGGTGTCTTTCTCTTTCTCTCGCGTTAACTTTCAATTAGCCGTAGAATGGCTCAATTGAAGGTCGACGATCGAAGGGTAACAGCTCGTTCCATTTGTTAAATCGTACATCCTACGCATTAATTAACTTTGAATCACTGGTCATACGTTACGCTCTGGACGCCTGGCCTCCCGTCCGTTACTCACTCGCTCGCTCGCTCCCCGACTCGGTTTTCCTCGTTCGACAGAATTACGCCATTACTATATGGGGGGTATAGGAAGCCAGCGAAGCATCACGTACGCCTCTTTCGCTCTCCTACATCCGAACGTTTTATTGTAACGTGGCAATCTTAATATATATACGCGAAAGGGCTTTTCCGTATCGTTGTAAATACAAGTATTTGTTCAAAAAGCCTTTTCAAGCAAGGCTTTATTTGCCATTATCGTCGTTATCTGAGATTTATTATATCGAAAATGGTGACCATAATGCAACGCATCGTCGATTTCTCGATGCGACAACGAAAACGAGAGACATATCATATTCGGAGAACCCTCCGCCAGCTCGATAAAATCCTTTGTACAAATGATATAAGGTTGACACTCGATTAATCATTGTATGAAAATACGAGTAATTTCATCATAAAAATCTATGAGCGCTTCTACGATAAAGCGCTGTGAATAAAAATCAGATAGAAACATTATTGGATTGCCCGCCGAGTAAAAATATACTCGCGGACAACAGAAAATGATTCTTCGCGGGGAATGCATCTAGCGGACATGGAGGGAAGCTCCTTCGATGCAAGCCGCAGCCTGCCTGCACCGCCTCGTAAGGAAAAAATCCGAAATGGCGGGTGCCGTTGTTGATGTTTACGAGACATTTATCGATTAATTTTGTATGCTCTTTTACGTGTCCCGGTTGAAAAATACAAGTTGCCAATTTTCGCAAACGTTTCTCGCAGAGGAAAACGATACGGGAAATGCCTCCGTTGTCCGGAGGATTTGGTGAACAAATTGAGGTTAGCGTTTCAAACAAATATGCCCCCCGCGTTAACTTGAAGTTAAGTTTGACAATAAGTATCAGACGCGTACTTCCAAAGTCTCTTGTTATTTTTTACCAAAGTTAAGAGCTCGTTTTATTCAGGAATACCAAGTGTTGAATCTACTTGGGAAGGGTGGATTCGCGAGCGTTTACAGGGCAAAATGTCTACGAACAGGAATGGAAGTCGCCATAAAAATGGTATGATAATCCTACACTCTTATCGCAGCTCCGTTCGTTATTATTATCGGAGGAGTACCTGTTGCTCCCAAGTTCGTATTCACGTCAGGGAGGTCCGCCGTATCTCTGATTTTTTCTCAAAGTACCTCGATACGCGGTTAGCCGTGCTTTTATCGTCGGAACGCACAAAAAATGCCCAAGCCAACTTGTCTCGTTTGCTATTAAAGAAGAATCTTTGTGGCAACTGAGCTTTCTCTACAGAGGGGAGAGCAAACACGAGATCGATAACAATGGAACATACATTTTGGTTAGATCGACAAAAAGCTTACGCAAGCAGCTGGAATGGAAGGTAGAGTGTATCAGGAGGTTGCCATACATTCCCGACTTAAACATCCAGCCATATTGGAACTGTACGCGTTCTTCGAAGATGCCAACTACGTTTATCTGGTCCTCGAGCTATGCCACAATGGAGAACTTCAAAGATTTTTGAAGGCTCAAGGCTCGCTCGCTCTTCCCGAGGAACAAGGTACTTGTTTCCGCCGATATTTCTTTTCTCGGATCGGAGCTACAAAAATGAGTGCTGAAACATTTTTCGAGTTTCTTCAGTTTGGAAGAGCGAGCTATTTAAATTTGCAAAAAACAAAAACGTTTTTCTATAATAATATAAATGAAGAAATGCGAATGCGATAAAGAATTTGTGTCGCGTTTCAATGGTGTAAATTTCATTGCCTTTGAGGTTTTCAACGTTTATCGAACATCCCGCTGTAAAATTGTTGTACTTGCAGCTGGACGCATAATGAGGCAGGTGGTACAGGGTCTGTTGTACTTGCATTCCCATCAGATACTTCACCGAGACATGTCCCTTTCGAACTTGTTGCTCTCCAGAGACATGCAGGTGGTAAGTGAACGGCTGAAGATGAGTCGAATAATTGTATCGGAGCAAATCTCACGGCGGTGATGTATGCTCGTCGAATAATTGTGTTTGTTCTTGCAGAAAATAGCCGATTTTGGTTTAGCGACGCAACTGACTCGACCCGATGAAAAACACTTAACGATGTGCGGCACGCCGAATTATATATCCCCGGAGGTGAGTTTCGTCGAGCGATCGATCAAGATCTCGGTACATTCGTATTTCAAGGATTTGCGAGAGAATTAAATACTTTTCGACGCTGTCAGGTCGCTACGAGAGCCTCTCACGGTCTCGAGGTCGACGTATGGAGTCTGGGATGCATGCTGTACACCTTGCTGATAGGGAAGCCACCGTTCGATACCGACGCGGTCAAGAGCACTCTCACCCGCGTGGCGATGGCCGACTACGCCATGCCCGCTCACCTCTCCGACAACGCCAAGGATCTGATAGACAGGCTGCTGAAGAAAAATCCTCGCGAGCGAATAAAACTGAGGGATATACAGAAGCATCCGTTTATCGCCTCGCTCGACAAGGATCGCAACCCTTATCAGGAGAGAGTGGCAATGGGCAAAGAAGTCTCGGGCGATGGAACGATCGATTCCGGCCTCGGTAGAACGCTCTCCTCGTGCGGTCGTTTACCGCGAATGAGGTCGCGCTCGGAGGAACGGGCCGCTACCTCGACACCGTTGCTCAACGCCCTCGGACCTCAGTTCAGCGCCCGCAGCGAACCGATCCCCTCATCGATCTCTCGTAATTCTGCGGCGAACAATTGGCAAAAACGCGAGGACGATCGATTGCGCAATGCACGCGACGAGAATTCTTCTATTCTATTCGGCATACCGAAACCCCTTCCCCGAAGCCGTATATTGTACGAGGCTTTGCCGCAGCAGCAGCAGCAGCAGCAGCAGCAGCAGCAGCAGCACAGCAAGTGCGATGTGCGAGAAGAATCGGGCTGTCGGAGAAGCGGCGACCGACAGAAACGCCGCGATCGGGATACGGAAAAGCTCCCCGAGTGTAAACTCGAGATTCCACCGTTGAATTCGTCCCGACTTCAACCTTCCAGGCACAGAACGAAAAATGCCATTCTAACGATCCTTGAAAACGGCGAAGTCTGCATAGAGTTCGTCAAGAAGAAAGGTGGAGAGGTGAGAACGTGATCGATAAAAACAAATTTACGTATTTTTCTCAACGAAACGACCAAAAACCCATTGGCGACTCTAGATTGGTACGATCGACTCCGGATTACCGGAGGAGGGACACGTATCTCCCGAGTATCAATTTCACTACGGGGAAAAGTGTAAAAAAAAAATGTTGAGCAGTATATAACGTTTTCGATCGGGCTAATGGAGAATCGAAAGGATACGAGAATTAGTCATGGTAGAATTTTCGCACTCGAATCGTTGGATTCTGTGAAGAAATAGCTGAGTAAAATTCGGAAAAGGTCTACTTTGTGTCGTTAAAAAGCGTTGAAATATCTGGGCGTGCTTCGATTCGCTTTTTAAAATTATGCAAACTGCATGGGAATTTTGTTTGGAAAGCAGGATCGCGTCAACGAGGTATGCCGAATATCGAGCGACGGTTTGCGAATCGTATTGTACAAGCCTGTGGAGAATCAACGCGTAGGTGACGAACCTCTGCCGTTGCCGAGTAGCGGAGCAGACGCTATCCACTCGTACGAGAGTCTACCGTTCAAGCATCATCGCAAATATCTGTACGCGGCTCGATTCGTCAAACTCGTTCGAGCCAAAACCCCCAAGATCACGCTCTACACGAACCGGGCTAAATGTCTGTTCATGGAGAACGGGCCGCATCCCGACTGCGAGGTGCATTTTTTCGATCAAGTTAAGGTACGCAAGCTCGATCGACAGTTGGGCCCAATTATCGCTACTTACGGCACCAAGACTTGAATTTTTTCTACCCATTCGTACAATGTTGCTTCTATTTTGATACTAATTTATCGAATTGATGCGCGGGAAAGCTCCAAATATTGGTTTCGTAATATCGGGGTACGATAGGTTTTTTTCTTCACCCTTACGTATCCGTAAAAAAAGGTTTAAAAAATTCCGGGCCCGTTTCTAGATAGACTAGGTAGCATCGTAGATATTTGCCAATAATGAATAACGTGAAAAAGAATAATTTGCGAAGCACGATCCACCTCGTGTGGCTAATTGTGCGTGAATGAAATTGTTCGAACGAAGCTATGAATAATCAGGTAACTCGGGTCGACTCGGTCGTGAAAATAAGCCAAGGGAACAACGGCCGGTGTTACACAGAGGGTGGCGGCGGCGACATGCCGCGCGAGTTGGAGGAGTATCACGAGTACTACACTGACATCTATCAGCGCTGTTTGCTCCTGGAATCGAGTTTGACTTCGCTCGAATCGGCCACCGGACACTCTTACTTTCCCGCTATAATCGGACGAAGGCCGATCACGGCTCTGAACGACACGCCTTGCATGCAGGGCAAGGAGAATATTTCTCGAGCAACCAACAGTCCATCAGTGGTGAGTGTGTGGCGCCAGCGACGGCAGCTTCGATACCGGAAAATGGATCCATAAAACAGGCTTCGCGTCGATTCGGCAAATCTCTCTCACGGTCGATTGGCGGATATACGAGTGATACTCTTTCGTGTTTCAGATGCCCTCTTTCGACGGTACGTGTTCCGTCGTCTCTACCGCGACGACAAGATCACGAAGATCAAATTCGGTTCGTGTTTCTGCTTGCAACACGAACAAAGTAACGGTACCCGGTATTGGCGTCGCTACGCAACTGCCCTCCGGTGACGTTCGCGTTAATTACAAGGACGGCTCGACTTTGACGGTACGTATTTTCTTCTCTTTCTTTCTATCTTTCTTTCTTTCTTTCTTTCTTTCTTTCTTACCGTTGATGAACCTAATTGAGTATGGAACTGGCATATGCATAGAACAATAATCGATTCGAAGAAAGAGAAAGCGCAAGATTGATGGCGGCCAAGCTCTGTTTTCTTCTGCGTCCCATAGCGTGCTTGCGTGTTTGCGCGACCCCCGCACTTATAAATCTTCCGTCCTCCTAACGATTCGATTCAAGATTCCTGGCATGCTTTTGATAGGCAGCTATGAGCGAGACTTTAAGTAGCCAAGAGCGGTATTAAAAAAAAAACAGAATAATTGCCCGCGGCCGCCATCCATCGTCCCTCTTCGTCCTATTCCGCTGAGACTTTCCGAAAGCTTGTTTATTGGCATTGCGCACTCCATACTTGGTGTCGATGCCGTTAACGACAACTACAAATATTCGCTCGTTTTTCGTGACTTGTGCGATTTGACACTGACTTGCAGGTGAGTCCGCAGAGTTTTGGCGGTGGCATCATGTACGAGAGCAATACCGGTATCGTCACGAGATACAATCAAAACTATCAGCAAACGGGTCAAGTTCCTTTTCCGATAAGAGAAAAACTGAAACACTTGCCGTTGGTTATAAAACATCTGGTACAACCGAAGGCTAAAAATTTACGATAGCTCACCAATACGAAACGAATCTCATCGTGGGGTTATTTCATACAATTTGTGTCCGAAATACCCTCGCTAAACGATGACGATAAGCGAATGCACATTTTATACACAAGATTATTATGAACAATTGTAGAATATATATATATATATAACTTATATTATATTGGAAAAATGCATAAACGAAGGAGTAGTTGGAATGGGATCGCGTGCTACTTGCATACTCTCAAATACAATGTGTTTTTTTTTATTGGCTGACAATTAACTGACATATCGGGATAAAGCTTTCCCCCGATTTTGCTTTGCATGCAACTTTGCACGCACGCACCCCCCCCCCCCCCCCCCCCCCCCGCCCACGCACACACACACACACACACACATATACGTGGAACGGAATTTCAAGTCCATACAGGTTATTGAAGTAACGAATGCTCTCTTAAAAAGAATTATGAAAATAGAGTACGGTACAAATATAATAGAGGACAATAGGAGAAAAGCATAATATAATCAAGCTGAGAAAACGAACATAAAAAATATACCGTACATGAGAACTGCCGTATTTGTGATGTAATCATGGAATAACGTTTTTTTTAATGTTTAGGACAACATTTTCACTCTTCTGATACTTTTATTGTTAATAATTTTTAGATGACGACTAAAATTTCGGTCCTAATAAAAACGCAATTTTCCACGTTTTGTTGACGTATGAACGAAGATTCTTTCGACCTTTCGGGGCTAAATGTATTGGCCCGATTTTCGGGCAACTATTTCATCAACTCAAACGGGTCTAATTATGTACCATAGGGCTTCTTAGAGAGTCGGAAAAAATAATTGACAGCTAAAAATTCAAGAATACACTTCACGCTGTAGATACACACACGTATACGGTTGAGTGATTGTCCATTCATTGCAACTTTGACGTACGATTCCATTCGATCGTTATCTCCTTGGTCAAATTTAGTCAATGTTGCAACTTCGAAAAATAGAGAGATTGGTGGAAAAGTTAAAAAGCAAACGACGAAGGACACGGTCGATTGCCGGGTCCTGCTGCTAGTTCCTCCGTTTGTTATAATATGCAGGGTGTCCCTCTTATCTCTGGAAACCGAAATAACTCGGTAATTATCGACGTCCCAAAAATATGTTCCAGACAAAAGTTGTACCGTGTGAAGGGGGCCATCAAATGCGACAAATTTTTATTTATTTCGGTGGAGGTGCTGACGTACAGTTAACCTTTTGACTGTCAGTGACAAACATATGGGCAACAAAAAGTCGTGCCATTTTTGTGTCATGACACACATGTGGGCATTTAAAAAAAAAACATATTTCTACGACAGCGATTTAACTATAATTTGGTAGATCATAGGTTTTGAGGTAGCTCAATCCGAATTTTCAATCAGATTTCCAAAATTCAAAATGGCGGATCCAATATGGCGGACGCAAATTCGAAAAATGGTTTGATTCCGACGAAAGTGAGTGTTTGAGGGTTTTTGAGGTCGCTAAATCCGAATTTGAAATCAGATTTCCAAAATTCAAAATGGCGGATTCAATATGGCGGACGCAAATTCGAAAAATGGTTCGATTCCGACGAAAGTAGGTACCGTATGGTTTTTGAGGTCGCTGAAACCAAATTTGAGATCGGATTTCCAAAATTCAGAAGGGCGGATCCAATATGGCAGACGCAAATTCGACAAGTTGGATTTCGACAAAAATTTGTATCTTTAGGATGTTTGTGATCGGGAATTCCGATTTTGAGTCCTAATTTCAACTATCTGACGCTCGGATACAATATGATGAATTAAAATTTAGCAAATTATGTATGACAATCTATCCATAGTAACAAATGTAAAAAATACTTTTTTGGTTTTATTTTTTTTTGGTGGTATTTTTCAAATTTCTTATTACTATTGATATTTTCTTTTTTTTCCTCGTATTTCTCGTATTCAATTTTTTTTGGTATTTTTGCAACTTCAAATATTTGTATCTTTTATTTTTTTATTTATTTTGATTTTATTCTTTTTTTTGTTGTTGTCTGTATCTATGGTTTTTTTTTCATTCTTTGTGGATCTTTTTTTCATTAATTTATATCTTTTTTTTTATGTTTGGACAACAAATAAAAAAGAATTTCGGTATTTCACCTGATCATACCGTTATTCGTGGTACTTTTGGAAGCAAGGTACCGCGCACAGTAGAACGTTACCACAATATTTGCAAATAAAGAATGTTGCCTTCCTTTGTTTTTTGGAATAACGTTCAGTGCAACGCTTTCTTATCTTCTTATCGTTTGAAATATAGAATGGCAAGTGACTGCGTGACGAGCGCAGAAGATTTTTCCGTTTACAGTGATACTTTTTAGATGATGTGTGTTGATCACAATGATCTTCTAACAGCTCTGTTGCCAGTGCACGACGAATCTGTAAAGAAGTCATTTTTTCGAGTCTGTTCGGAGATGATTATAAACGACGGAGCATTGTAAATTGCAGTATCGAATAAATGAATGTATAATTTGTGATGCCAGTTGACGGTCGTGTGAATTGTTTCGTAAGAAGAAATAGACTGATCTGTTTTTTCTACATCTCCCATATTGTTATTATAAGAAATAACAATATTTGGCTTCATGATCTGTTTCTTGGTGAGCCTTTAGTCCATGTCAAAATTCTTGCTAGACATTTACATTGTTTTTATTATTATTAATATTATGTGAGATGATTTCTCACATTTAGTCACTTGAATTCAAATCAACTTAATCGTACTAAAACTGGAAACCTTTCCTGTCATGTTGGAGCCACCATTTTGAATTTTGGAAATTCGATTTCAGATTTGGATTTAGCGACCTCGAAAACCCTGAGGTACTCACTTTCGTCGGAAACAAACCATTTTTCAACTTTGCGTCCGCCATTTTGAATTTTCGAGATCTGATTTCAAACTTGGATGCAGCGAACTTGAAAACCCTAAGGTACTCACTTTTGTCGAAATCAAACAATTTTTCAAATATGCGTCCGCCAAATTGGATCCGCCATTTTTTATTTTGGAAATCCGATTTCAGATTCGGATTCAGCAACCTCGAAAACCCTATGGTACTCATTTTCGTCGGAATCAAAACATTGTAAAAATTTGCGTCCGCCATATTGGATCCGCCATTTTTTATTTTGGGAATCCGATTTCAGATTCAGATTCTGCGACCCTAAAAACCTTTCCACTGAAATTTTAAGGTAAATCTGTGAAGATTTTTTTCCAACACAAAAGTGGCACGAAAATCTAATTTTTGTCTGACTGCGAAGGAGTTAAGGTAACCTCCACTTTTTAAAATGAAATGGTGCATTTTTTTTCAACCATCTTGTGGAGTACCTCAAGCCGCATGAAAAAACATTCGGGGGTCAAAGTCGTTCAAGGTGATTCAAGGTCATCATCGATTAAGCGAATCTAAGTATCTCGGATCACTACCAATAACTATTTGGTAGTGATCCGAGATATTTTTATCCGATTTTCATCGACACTGACCTTAAACGACTTTGACCCCCTAATGTTTTTATGCGGCTTGAGGTGCTCCACAAGATGGTTGAAAAAAAAAGTACCATTCCATTTAAAAAAGTGAAGGTGACCTTCACCGTGCATCAGCGCCTCCAGCGAAATAAAAAAAATTGGTCGCATTTGATGGGCCGCTTCACACCAAACAACTTTTGTTCGGAACATTTTTTTGTGACGTCGATAATTACCGAGTTATTTCGGATGGCAGAGATAAGAGGGACACCCTGTATAAGTATCGTCCGGCTCAGTCTTATCGGTGTTCAAGGACACGTATCACACGTCCAGTCGGTAAAAACCTTACGGATACGTTTTCTCGCAAACGGCGGATTACCTTTGAGACAAACGAAGAGTCTTTAACGGAATAAGGTGTTTCCTTTCTGCAAATGGGCCATTTCCCTCTCGCGATCATTGCCACTCGTGCCATGTCCGCCTTACCCTTGGAATCGTCTTGTCGCGCTGTTTGTAAAACGGAAAGTAGCGACAAATACACGAGCGTCGACCCGTGATGATCGTATCTTAATGACTTATTACGAATAATTTCAATATATTACTGTTTTCCAAGTTAACCAATGGCTTGTGATAAGTTTAAATCATAATTATCTCTTGACTATTCATTCCACTTTTTGGGATTCTCGATAGCCAAATGTCTGTCCCAAATTGTGAACAATTGTAGTACTTAAAAAGGCCAAATTTGCCATGCAAACAAGGAATCTGCCGAAGGGTCCCGAAATATCTCGTGACGTCACAATGCTTAGTGCCAAACACTCACTTTCTGCGTACCTATAACGTAGATGGCAAAGTTACATTTTCCGTATGATAAAAAAATCAACGTTTTTCGAAACAATTATTTTTTTTATATTCGAAATTACAGACAAGTATCCCAGCCACGTGAAAAAGCATACTGTTTAAAAAAAAAAAAAAAGTACGGTTTGTCACTTGAATGGGAAACAATGTGAACTTTGTTAAAACATTATCGTTGTGATCATTGGATAAAGCACGATACATCGTCCATGGCGGCGGTACGTATGACTCGTGTTTCGACGTCCCGGTCGGTCCAATTGAAAACTAAAAACTGATTGTATCGGGTTATAGTGGATAAATGATTTCTTCCATAATTATCATTATCGCTAAAGATCGTAATGAATATTTTTTAATACTACAAGCCGATTTGTTCACGCGTTCTCCAGTCTTAACGCTAAAATCGAGTGTCGAGAGCAAAGGTAAGGAAAAGTACTAGCCTCGAAGTGTTCTCTGGTGATTCGAAGAACATGTAGCTCATTGCGACGACTAGCGCTGCCAAATGTAACGTTGTTACGACGTTCAACTATTATTATTCTTCGGAGTATTCCGAATATTCGAAAGGCACCCGGTTCGGATCGCCCAAATTGTCGAGTAGATGTCCGGAGAAGTTCCGGATTTGTAACAATTATTACAAACAAACCTTGGGCGCGTTTGACCGTCGACGAAAGATCAGTGGGTCGCGTCGGTACAGAGTACCTACCCCGACGAATCAATGAGAAGATGCAGCAAAAGATGTTACTAAATTCTATTTATAACAAAGTTTAATCAATTTCATTGACGCGTGTTCGCTACGGAGTTAAATAAGAGGCTTTTACACGATGGATGAAACGGTAAAACAGTATGTCTCGAGACTCGTGACAAAAATATACAACGATAGAGGAAACAAATGTGCAACTGACAAGTATCGAGACTGCGATACGTGAAAAGTCGACGTTCAGACAGGACGAGCGTCGAATAACACAATAAGCGAAATGTCTACGGCGAGCTTCGGTATACATCATTGGAAAGCCGAACGGCGGCGGGCGCTCCGCATCACGCCACCCAAAGTGTTTAAACCGTGTCGCGAGGAAACTTTAAGTAAAGTCGAATGGCGTATTATCCGCTAAAAGGTACAACATTCTTGTGGCAGGAGTCGATTTTCACGGCTTCGCACGGAAAATAACTAAACTGGAGGATTATCCGGGGCGTTCCAGGCCCCCGAAAATTGAGTTCGTTGCGCTGGCGGCTGGTAGATCGGTTGAGCGCTCCTTTGTGGACCGCGTTTTCTATTGTTGTAGCCCTTCGGCCCAAGATTCCCTCCACCTCCTCCGGCTCCACCGCCACCTCGTCGAAACTCCATACCTGTCGGTTGAGAAAGCCTTTAGCTTTTCATTCGTCACAGTACAGAATATATTTTAGGACCACGCTACAGCGATATTCGTCAAATTTTGAGAATCTCCACAAAACTACTTACTCTATTCAATTAATCATCTTGGTATATCGTTAGTGTACATATTAACCTAGTTCATGAAACTATTTCGAGAAAAGACTGTACGAATAATTTATTTAGTGAATTTCTTGCGAAACGGAAACTCATTCATGACTCGTAGTACCGTTTCGAATTTTTTCAACACAATTAGACCAAAAAAAATCGCATTATTGTTATGAACAATATACAACCAACCGAGACCGTGCCGAAAAAAATTCAGCGCATTTAAAATTGAAAATAAAAAAAGTTTCTCCTGATATTTTTGAGGAAAATTTTGAAAAAATTCCAGGCGATCCAGTATAAACTTACGCAACTTTTTACATCTTCGACATTTCCTCTTAAACCCTGTAGTTCTCGAGTTACGTTGCATTTTCCAATTTTTTTAAGCCCAAAATGGACTAACCTTGCGAAAAAGAATCGTACGAAACTTAAAAAAAAAAACGAAAATGGAGCTCCCGCTACCCCGTTCAAGTTTATTATGGACAAACATGACAAAAATATTTACCCTAAGTCCAATTCTCGATGGTCGAAAAAAAGCCGAAAAAAGCCAAAAAAAACAGCCACGTACAAAAGTGCGTACCGGGTCGAGAAAAATCATAAAAAATATTTCAAGAAAGCAAAACAAAGCTGAATTTGTTCCCTTAAAAATGTCTTTCGGTAAATTTGGTTATCCTTTTTTTGACAAAGCTATGTAACTTTTAGTGCGGCAAGAAATATCGACTGGTGGATCCAAACTTTTGGGCGGCAGTGTATATCTTTCGCGCGCTCATGGCCGCTCGGCCCATGTATGCCTTGCTCTGAATTAGTCCAAGTACGAGGATTCGTACCAGATATGTGATTGTCGAGCTGATCGCCGCGAGCCTGACGGCCGCCGTAACCACGCTGATCGTTTCGCCTATTTGTCGGTGGCGGCAGCGGCGGCGGCGGCGATGAATATTCCTGCGGTTCCTTGCGTTGAAAAAGTTACATGAGCCAACAACGTTAATGGGTATGCAGGTGGCTATAAAGCATACAAAATAGTTGACTGATACCAAGAAAAAGGATCTCCAGCGATAGACGTACCTCCGTTATGGGTATGCAGTCGTCCTGCAATACTTCCTCGTAGTTGTCAAAGTCTTTGAAACGGACAACGCACGTCGTCGCGGATATGGCAGTGACCTGAGCGTTGTAATACTACAAAAGGGCAAAGCGCAAGAGTTGAAAGAAGGTCTTGGCTCATAGGACAAACTTTGCGATAAAAGTGGCGAGTTTATAATTTTTAAGATTTCCCCGAGCACCCACACTACGAAATATGGATACCCACTTGATTATCCTCCCAATACTTGGCCATGCAGTGGTCTCCCAACTTCCAGAGCCAAGGTGCGCCCGAAAATTCGTCGTTGGAATCTGCATTGCTTCCGCAATTATTTTTGTACGGCTCGTTCGAGGCGGTTGAATGATGATGATGATGCTGTTGTCTGTTGGGCTGATTCTTATAATTCGAATCAAATGTATTTGACGAAGCCGGGTGAGTTTTATAACCGGGCTCGTCCCGACTTCGATTTTGCCTGCCGTGGGAAGAATCGTAAACCTGTGGGAGCTGCTTGTTCTTTGGCTCGTTGTTCGTTTGTTGTTGATACCTGGTATCGGTGCGTTGATGATTTCTCTGGACTTGCTCGTGAGGCCGTTGATTCTTGTTCGTACAAGTGGCGGAGTCGGTCGAATTGAAAAGACCGATTTCACCGCGAGATTGCCAAAGCGGCGTAGCGATATTCCTGCGATCGTTGCCATGAAAGGCCGCCTTCGGGTGGCTGCTCTTGGACCCACTCTCCTGTTGATTACTATTTCCGTGCGTCTCCTGATTTTTCTGGAATCTCGGTGGTCTGCCGCCGCCTTGATGCGGCGCGTTCCCAAAGCTTTGATTGGCCACCAACGCCGAATTGTTACAACCCTCGTGGCTCAATCGCTTCGTGTATTTCAAGTCGTCGAACCCGTGCCTCGAGGCTCCGGCATACGCGCGGCCACCTCTTTGAGCCCTATGACAAAATAGTCTTCATTGTTAGCGCGCGATGTTCCAACAACGAGCACGTCAAAACACTTGTATTCGTGCCATTATTGGCTGAAATGGGATTTCAGGCCGCGTGCGAAAATGAAATTGCGTTTAAAAGAAAGCTCGAATTTTTGCACGGCATTGATATAATTCATTTAGTACGAAGAGGGTAATACTACCTACCGTCCACCTTTTCCAGCTTGTAAATTTTCCAAGCCCCGCAGTTCCAGCCGCTCAAATTGGTTCTCCAAGCTTTGTAGCGCGCTGTTGTGCTCGTTTGGTCTTTGGTGATGAAACTGATTATGCGAGTTTGCGTGAATCTCTGGTACGTCGCTTTGCGCCGGTAGCTTGTCCTCCAAAAAATCGAAGAGAGACACTTTCGCGCTGCTCGGCTTCGTTTCTTCGGTTTTCTTCTCGAATCGCTTGGAGCGAGGCTCGCGAGCCTCGCGAGCCTCGCGCGGCTCGCGTGCTCCGGACGATCGGCTGTCATTCGTTCGCTGTAGCGATTTGAGAGCCCTCTCAACGTGATTACGATTTATTTTCAACGCGTACTCAGCTTGCTCGAGGGTGAATCCTTGGTCGACTATCCGCTGGACACTGTGATCCAGCAGCTGTCGAGCAAATGTAACATTGAAAATGTGAAACGGGGCGGCTTCTACCTCTGCGTCCGTTACGTTTGTGCGAAGGACCACACACACACACACACACACACGCGCGCGCACACACACACACACGCACACACACAACTGCCGGGAATATGGATAACCATGAGAATTTTCGATTGGGATCAAGTGTCCCGGTGTTTCAGAAAGCAGTGTACTATTCACAAATGCGTTGCGAGTCGCAATCCATGTTTGGGTTTAAGATGAAACATCGAAGGAAAAAAGTACGATCGGGGCAAATATTGATTCAACGTTAATGACTGCTGTCCAACGAGTTTTAGCTGCCCCTTCACCGGTGCAGCTTTCAACAAGTACTCTGGGTACATAGAAACTAACTAACAGTTTTGCAATTGATAGGTCAACGACTATTGGTGACAGCCGTTCGAATGATATTTTTTGCGTCCTTGGTCTTTTCACATGGCGGAAGGACCTTTTTTTCAGCGTTAACTATAGGATTATTTTATTACCCAAAAGTACCATATCTCAAAAGTATCACCCATTGATTGCAGAAAGATTTTTGTGCAAAATCAAATAATTATGATTTTAAGTGAAAATTTCAAAAATTCAAAAAGAAATTTGACATTCATGTTCAACTTTTTTTTAAACCCATTCTCTGCGCCAATTGGACCGATAGGCTTTGTACGGCAACAGTTTGAAAAGGACCGAGGTCATATTGAGCCCGGGTGACCAGCGCCTAAATTTCCAGTAGCGTCACCACAAAGAGTCCGAGATTAAAATTCGGAAAAACAAATATTCAAAAAAATTTCGTTTGTACGATTGGTTTTGTCAGACGAGGGAAGTGTGTTGGTATTTTTTGCCGGCTAGCGTGCACACACTCGCCTCAAATGCTCACCTGTTTATTTCCACCGCCAAAAACCTTCTTTCCACCGAGGCGGGCGGCCTCGGCAATCGCATCTTGTCGCTGAGCCTCGAATTCCGTTGTCTCCTTGTCGGTATCTTTGCCGAGGGCCTTGAAATTCTTGTCCCTTTCGAGTCCACCCTTTATAATCTTCTTGCCGAACGGAATCCACGGAGGTGGACCTCCCTCCTCCGCCGATCGCAAGCGCGAATGAGTAGCCAGTTTCTTTATTCGAAAAACAATTGACTATCAGTCAACGCAGTCGCGCCTGTGCAAACAGCGACATATTCGATTGCGCAGATATTTCGTCACTCACTCTATTCAATTCCCACTTTTCCACAAGATGGGCTACTTTGCCATTTAGCACGCGAGCAATATTTTTCGGTCCCAACAGCAGGAGACCGTGGGACAGTGTAACATTGCCAGATTTCAAGAGTATCTTTGTCCCTGGTGGCGTATTTAGTCTGGAAAAAAAACGTCCCAAAGTTAGAGTCGACAGAGGTTGCAAAAGCCAAACTCAGTGTGTCTTGAATAAACGATACGCGATCGTAAGTCGGCGAGATTACCCTATTCCAGAGATATGATCGATCTCTACGGCCTGATAATTATTTTTGCCGTCGGTCAAGGATAACTTGAGCATACGTGGAGCGGCTCGCGACTCCTCGTTATATTTTGGCGCGGCTATGTTCCGTAGTTTTTGAATTTGCAAAACAACGTTTCCTTTAGTAACGTCGCCTTGACCGCTTCCAATTTCTTTAAGATCCATCTGAATAAAAAGAAACTGTCCTGATCGATACTGTGATTTAGTAACGATAGTCGCGTCATACAAAGGAACATAACGAAAGTTTTATCAGGTGACGAGTTAACTTTGATTTTGCAATGTTGTCGTTGGAAAAGTATCCCGCGGGTATGTATAATAAGATTGCGTCCTTCGGCGAAAATAATCGCCATAGAAATTTGCGCACTCACGTCGATGGCTCTGTGTATGATTTTTTGTACGTCCCCTATGGATCCAAAACCACTCGCCAGATCGTATCCCTGGTCCGAAAGGTACCTGAAACCGGGAACAAGTTTTCGTAAATCATTTCAGCCGGAAGGATTAAGGTTATAGCCGGGCTTGTGGCGGTTGGAACGAATGCGCTTACCAGCCTTCCTCCTGTAATTTATGCATCGTGGAGAAAAGATCCTCTTACTCGTGCTCAACTAATTGCGTTCGGTCGATTCTTTCGCTAACTCCGCGAGAGCGAGATTCCGTTGAGACTTTACAGAGGCCCGCGCAGCACAGACACGAGTAAACATTCGTCAGCTGACGTACATTTCTTTCGTTCCAATTCGCGCTTTGGTAGACGATAAATGTTGCAGATGATGAGATAGTCGACTGTTCACGTGAGGGAAGTGTGGATTATGGCGCTATTTTTCAATGTAACTCAATCGATTTTATTTCAATTGTAAGTGCTCGTGAGGATCTTATCCGGCGGCTTTCTTTGCCATTCTTCGGTGCAGCTCGGCGACAATCTTCGACAGGGAGACTATCGAGGAAACCAAGGCACGGTCTTACATACAGGTCTCGCAACGAAGCTAAATTTTCGTGGTGGGGGTAGGCACGCTTATCGGCTTCACTTTTCGATTCACTAGGCGCCGCTACGCGTCGCTACTAGCAAGGGGAAGTAGCTTCCCCCTTACCTCTTACCGGCGAATGGAGCTCCATAAACTTAAGCTCCATAAACTTAGCCGCCGACTATGGGAATATCGAATTTTTTTTTACGCCAACGGATTGTTAGTCGTTTGTTAGTGTTTGTTAGACAAAACCCAGCGTTTGTTAGACTTTATTTATTGAATAAAACAAAAAACAAATTTATGCCAAAGTTAGCCGCAGAAAATGGTTTTCTAGTGATTTCGAACTTTTCTTCGAATCCAATCGATTGTTAGTCGTTTGTTAGTGATTGTTAGTCACTTTATATCGTTTGCTAGCGCTCAATTATTAATAAATTAATGAAAAACTTTTCGGCCCTAGAGCGCGCTGCAATCCACGTGAAGGTGGCAGCATCGTCGCGACAGCTGCTTCCGGCTCTGCACATGTCAATTCGTCAATTTCGGCAACACGTTGATTCTTGTCATTCTATTAGATTGTTAGACGATCGCTAGTGATTGTTAGTTAATTTTCATCATTTGATAGAGCTCCATTTTTATTTAATCGCTGAAAAACTTTTCGGCGTGAGAACGCGCTGCATGTCGCGAAGGTTGGCAGCATCGCCGCGACAGCTGCTTACGGCTTTGCACATGTAACTCGTCATTTTCAGCAAAACGTTGATTCTTGACATTCTATTAAATGGTTAGAAGATCGCTAGTGATTGTTCGTTAATTTTCATCGTTTGTTAGAGCTCCATTTTTATTTAATCGATTGTTTATTTAATCGCTGAAAAACTTTTCGGCGATAGAGCGCGCTGCGTGTCGCGAAGGTTGGCAACATCGCCGCGAGAGCTGCTTCCGGCTTTGCACATAGGTTTGTTCGCGCTGGCTGCACTCTACACTCGGCAGTGTAAACGGAACTAGGGGAGTGTCTAGGGAGTGCAGTTTATTTCCTCGCGGGTAAGCAACGCTAGCGCGAACGCGATAGTGTACAGGAAACATGGCGGCGACCTAGGGGACCACACCTTAACCTCAAACAACACATGAGATTACGGAGTGTCATCTAACCGTTAAAGAGATATACCGTGTAACCTGAAGCAGCATCGCCGGCATGGCAGCATCGCCGCGACGGCTGCTTACAGCTTTGCACATGTACCTCGTTAATTTCAGCAAAACGTTCAGTCTTGGCATTCTATTAGATTGTTAGACGAATGCAAGTGATTGTTAGTTAATTTTCATCATTTGTTAGATCTCCATTTTTATTTAATCGCCGAAAAACGTTTCGGCGCGAGAGCGCGCTGCATGTCGCGAAGGTTGGCAGCATCGCCGCGACAGCTGCATCCGGCTTTGCACATGTAACTCGTCAATTTCAGCAAAACGGTGATTCTTGACATTCTATTAGATTGTTAGACGATCGCTAGTGATTGTTAGTTAATTTTCATCGTTTGTTAGAGCTCCATTTATATTTAATCGCTGAAAAACTTTTCGGCGCTAGAGCGCACTGCTTGTCGCGAAGGTTGGCAGCATCGCCGCGACAGCTGCTTACGGCTTTGCACATGTAATTCGTCAATTTTAGCAAAACGTTGATTCTTGACATTCTATTAGATTGTTAGAAAAATGCTAGTGATTGTTAGTTAATTTTCATCGTTTGTTAGAGCTTCATTTTTATTTAATCGCCGAAAAACTTTTCGGCGCGAGAGCGCGCTGCATGTCGCGAAGGTTGGCAGCATCGCCGCGACAGCTGCTTACGGCTTTGGACATGTAATTCGTCAATTTCAGCAAAACGTTGATTCTCGACATTCTATTAGATTGTTAGACGATTGCTAGTGATTGTTAGTTTATTTTCATCGTGTGTTAGATCTCCATTTTTATTGAATCGCTGAAAAACTTTTCGGCGCTAGAGCACGCCGCATGTCGCGAAGGTTGGCAGCATCGCCGCGACAGCTGCTTACGGCTTTGCACATGTAATTCGTCAATTTCAGCAAAACGTTGATTCTCGACATTCTATTAGATTGTTAGACGATTGCTAGTGATTGTTAATTCATTTTCATCGTTTGTTAGAGCTCCATTGTTATTTAATCGCTGAAAACCGCTATATAGTTAGCAGACAAAATTCATGAATCTTAATTTTTTTTCACCAATCATTTGGGAATGGTTTGGGCAAGTTTAGGAAATAATTATTAAAGTATAGGAATCAATCATTTATTCGCAATAAACAAATTAAATTTGACGTATAGTTAGCAGATGGCATGCTCGAATGAAGGTTTATCATACACCATCCGATTGCAAATAGTTTGAGCAAGACTGCTGTAACGATTTTCTAGTTTGGGAAATCAATTTTCATAATACAATCCGATAATTACATATCGACGATCTGCCTAATCCCGTAAGCGCACGCAACCGTCAGATCTACCTTACTTGTATATTCACGGGAATAATGCGAAAAAATGATTGGATTCCACATATTTCTATGCCAACAACTCAGGAATGGTTTGGGCAAGTTTAGGAAATATATATTAAAGTTTGGGAATCATTAATTTATTCGCAATAAATAAATAAAATTTAACGTCAAGTTAGCAGATGACATGATCAAAAGAAGGTTTCGTCGTACACGTTTCGATGGCAAATAGTTTAGGCAAGACTCACCTAACGATTTTCTAGTTTGGGAGATTAATTTTCATAATTAAAATCGAGAATTACTTTTCGACAATCTCCCTCATCACGTAAAGATACGCAACCATCTTACCTGTATATAAATTAACGGAAATAATGTAAAAATCAATTGGGATCTATATGTTGTTATGCCAACAATTTGGAAATGGTGTGTGCAAGTTCAGAAAACAATTTTAAAAAATTTGAAATCAATAATTTACTTGCAAATTTTTAAATCGTTAGGTGAGTCTTACCTAAACTATTTGCAATCAAATGGTGTACGATGAACTTTCATTCGATCATGTCATCTGCTAACGATACGTTAAATTGAATTTGTTTATTGCGAATAAATTGTTGATTCCTTAACTTTGATAATTATTACCTAAACTTGCCCAAACAATTCCCAAATTGTTGGCATAGAAAGAGGTGGAATCCAATAATTTCTTCGTATTATTTCTGTGAATATATATATATACAGGTAAGTTAGATCTGACGGTTGCGTGCGCTTACGCGATAAGGCAGATCGTCGATAGGTAATTATCGATTTTTATTGTGAAAATGAATTTCCCAAACTAGGAAATCGTTACAGCAGTCTTGCCCAAACTATTTGCAATCGAATGGTGTACGATAAACCTTCATACAAGCACGTCATCTGCAACTATACGTCAAATTTAAATTGTTTATTGCGAATAAATGATTTATTCCTAAACTTTAATAATTATTTCCTAAACTTGCCCAAACCATTCCCAAATGATTGGTGAAAAAAGAATTAAGATTCATCAATTTTGTCTGCTAACTATACGCTGGTGCCGTAAGCAGCTGTCGCGGCGATGCTGCCAACCTTCGCGACATACAGCGCGCTCTAGCGCCGAAGAGTTTTTCAGCGATTAAATAGAAATGAAGCTCTAACGAACGATGATAATTCACTAACAATCACTAGCGTTCGTCTAACAATCTAATAGAATGTCAAGAATCAACGTTTTGCTGAAATTGACGCGTTACATGTGCAAAGCCGTAAGCAGCTGTCGCGGCGGTGCTGCCAACCTTCGCGACATGCAGCGCGCTCTAGCGCCGAAAAGTTTTTCAGCGGTTAAATAAAAACGGAGCTCTAACAAACGATGAAAATTAGGTTTGTTCGCGCTAGCTACACTTTCTACACTTTTTTAGGGAGTGTACACTTTCGCGTTCGTTTTAACGGAAATGACTTCACGCGCCGCTGTTCGCGTTACAAGTGTAGCTACACTTTCGTGCCACTAATCCTAGGCTTTCTACACTCGATCTTGACGAGGTATAAAAGTACACGAAAAGTGTAACAGTGATATGACTAGAATAACCCCATAACCAGCGAAACTGTCAGTGAGTGTATACAGAGGTAAATACGACATTACCTCAAATATTTAAGGTAATCACAAATAAATTCTCATTTATTACGAAAAACAATCAATAATAAAGGTTCAAAATAACAAACTATTATAATTATCAATTTCTATTGATCACGGTGACAAAAAAATTGACAAGATATCATGGCAAGTGTTTATTATCAATTCGCAGTATCACAATACGTTCCAATCTACTCTCAACGCAAACAGAAGCTAACATGGAACAGGAGCTAGAAATTAAGTCAGCAGTGCTGTTCCGAGATTCAGAAGGCGGCTTAGTCGTTGATGCTGACAACAACGTGTGCATTTGTGAAGGTTTTGGATTTCTACAATCGTATCACTAACACTCCATTCTATGTAAAACTGGTATCAATAGATCCATTCTGGGCGCAATTACAAGTACAAGTTAATAATTTCAATAACAGCGCCCATTTTAATCAGTTTACGAGATCAACAAACATGAGGTTACACGGTATATCTCTTTAACGGTTAGATGAAACTCCGTAATCTCATGTGTTGTTTGAGGTCAAGGTGTGGTTCACTAGGTCGCCGCCATGTTTCTTGTACACTATCCCGTTCGCGCTAGAGTTGCTTACCCGCGAGGAAATAAACTGCACTCCCTAGACACGGCCCTAGTTTCGTTAACACTGGCGAGTGTAGAATGCAGCTAGCGCGAACAAACCTATTAACTAACAATCACTAGCGATCGTCTAACAACAATCTAATAGAATGACAAGAATCAACGTTTTGCTGAAATTGACGAGATACATGTGCAAAGCCGGAAGCCACTGTCGCGGCGATGCTGCCAACCTTCGCGACATGCAGCGCGCTCTCGCGCCGAAAAGTTTTTCGGCCATTAAATGAAAATGGAGCTCTAACAAACGACGAAAATTAACTAACAATCTCTAGCGATCGTCTAACAATCTAATAGAATGACAAGAATCAACGTTTTGCTGAAATTGGCGAGATACATGTGCAAAGCCGTAAGCAGCTGTCGCGGCAATGCTGCCAACCTTCGCGACATGCAGCGCGCTCTAGCGACGAAAAGTTTTTCGGCGATTAAATAAAAATGGAGCTCTAACAAACGACGAAAATTAACTAACAATCACTAGCGATCGTCTAACAATCTAATAGAATGACAAGAATCAACGTTTTGCTGAAATTGACGAGTTACATGTGCAGAGCCGGAAGCGGTGTCGCGACGATGCTGCCATCTTCACGTGGCTTGCAGCGTGCTCTAGGGCCGAAAAGTTTTTCATTAATTTATTAATAATTGAGCGCTAACAAACGATAAAAATCGACTAACAATCACTAACAAACGACTAACAATCGATTGGTTACGAAGAAAAGTTCGAAATCACTAGAAAACCATTTTCTGCGGCTAACTTTGGCATAAATTTGTTTTTTGTTTTATACAATAAAATCTAACAAACGCTGGGTTTTGTCTAACAAACACTAACAATCGATTGGCGTAAAAAAAAATTCGATATTCCCATAGTCGGCGGCTAAGTTTATGGAGCTTTCATCATACGAAGATTGGAGTCCTTCCCTATAGTCTCCGTGGAAATCCAGATGAGAAGGGTGACGCTGCTCTCCTATACGGAACTGAATTGAAATCAGCAACGAACCAGTGCCGTACAATATGCAGAAAGCGCGCTTTGCTACTTCATATGCACCGATAATTTGATCAAATTAATTGTAAAACCAGTGCCGTACGATATGCAAAAAGCACCCTTTGTCCTTCATATGGAACGGTAATTTGATCACATTAATTGTGAAACCAGTTGGTGAGGAAATTTCTATATATTAGATGGATAGAATTCTTAAATAGATAATATAGATTGTTTTGGAGAATAACAACGAAATGCGGAAATTTAGTCAATGTTTTTCTTTCGTTGCGGAAGCAGTGATAAACAAAATTTATTTATAGACCGAAGAAAATTCATAAGAATTTTAAATCCAGACAAAACTTTTACAACTGATCACACATCATGATACGCTGTGCAGATAAAGAATAATAATGAAATACAGAAATTAAGTCAATGTTTTTTTCATTGCGGAAGCAGTAACAAACAAAATTTATTTATAGACATCAGAAAATTCATAAGAATTGTGAATCTAGACAAAACTTCTACAAATTATCACTCATTATGATACACTGTACAGATAAAGAATAATAACGAAGTACACAAATTAAGTTAATATATTTTTTTTCGTTGCGGAGGCGGTCACAAACGAAATTTTTTTCTAGCTACACGAAAATTCATGAGAATTTTGAATGCAGACAAAACTTTCACAAATAAACACACATCATATTCACACAGTATAATACGCTGTGCAGATAAAGAATAATAACGAAAGACAGAAATTAAGTCAATATGTTTTTTTTTTCGTTGCAGTAGCAGTAACGGACAAGATTTGATTCTAGATATAAAGAAAATTCATGAGAATTTTTAATCCAGACAAAACTTTTACAAATTATCACACATATTCACATATTATAATACGCTACACAGATAAAGAATATTAACGAAATACAGAATTTAAGTCAATATGTTTTTCTTTTTTGCGGATGCAGTAACCAACACAATGCATTTATAGACACAAGAAAATTGATATGAATTTCGAATCACGACAAAAGTTTACAAATTATCACATATCATATTCACATTGATGATACGCTGTACAGATGGAGAATAATAACGAAATACAGAAATTAAGATAATATTTTTTTTCGTTGCGGAAGCAGTAACAGAATTTATTTATGGACGAAAGAAAATTCATAAGAATTTTGAATCCCGACAAAAGTTTTACCGCAACGAAAAAAAAAAAAAACATTGACTAAATTTGTGTATTTCATTATTATTCTTTATCTGTACAGCGTATGATAATAAGTGATAGTTTGTATAAGTTTTGTCTAGATTCAAAATTCTTATGAATTTTCTTATGTCTATGGATAAATTTTGTTTGTTACTGCTTCCGCAACGAAAAAAAAAACATTGACTTAATTTCTGTATTACATTATTATTCTTTATCTGTACAGCGTATCATGATGTGTGATCTTTTGTAAAAGTTTTGTCTGGATTTAAAATTCTTATGAATTTTCTTCGGTCTATAAATAAATTTTGTTTGTTACTGCTTCCGCAACGAAAAAAAAAACATAATGACAGAATTTCCGCATTTCGTTATTATTCTCCAAAACAATCTATATTTTTTATATAAGAATTCTATCTATCTAATATATAGAATTTTCTTCACGAACAGGTTTCACAATTAATTTGATCAAATTACCGTTCAATATGAAGAAGCAAAGGACGCTTTTTGCATATCGTACGGCACTGGTTTAACAATTAATGTGATCAAATTATCGCCCCATATGAAGTAGCAAAGGATGTTTTCTGCACCGGTTTGATGCCGACTTCAATTCGGTTCGGTAGGAGAGCAGCGCTGGACCCTTCTCAGCTGGATTTCGATGGACGTATTTGGATCGTGATCGCCGTAGGTGTTCGTACTCCTTACCTCTAGTCTTCTTGGTTGCGCGGTTCGTAATTGTAAAACGGGGTACAAAAATTGTAAGCAGAAATGCTCCGTGTTTCGCGTATCTAGAAACGTCGAACGATACAAAAAATGGCTCGATGCTATTCCGGAACTGAGAGTCTCAGTACGTGTGTGAAAAACATTTCGAAGAACGATGTATTGTGAGACATTGGAGAAAAAAGGATGTAAATGGTCGTATTGTCGCTTTTTATTGGTCCCGTATATTATGCAGTTTACACGCCAGTACGGTACATTAAGTTAGGGCAAACGGCGCATGCGCTGCGGTCAGGAGGGAGAAGGACAGAAGAGCTACTTCTCTCTTCGTCGCACCACGATTTTCCCTTGCCGTCACGCACCAAGCGGCAGAAATCTGAATAAAAAACAGAGCCGCTGGGTGCCTACCCCCACTACTGCCGTTGCCAGACCTGCATGTAAGGCCGTGCCCGTGCCCGTGTATAACCCACATAACCTCGTTTCGTCCGTTTTATTTCGGAAGTGATAGGTATAGTTTGATTTCATTACTGAATACAAAATAGGAAACAACTCGTTCGGATGCCTAACAAGTGAAATAATGTAACATTACAATTTAACAAGGAACTTGTAGATGGTATAATATTAAGAATAAACAAATCATGTTAAAAAATGAAATCTATATTATTCATTTTCATGATCCCCCTTACATTCGGCATGCTTTTTTCAATTTTAGATTATAATTTACACGTTAGTTTAGAAAGTACTTCTTTCTATCCATTTCACAAAGAATATTTGTCTCATTAACTGATGGTTCATCGTTTATATATTCGGTTTAATCTTTGCGTTCGATTAATTATTAGCATGTATTAACGATTTATTATAGGCACGTTAACGTGCGACAGAGAGCGATATACGCGCGTATATCGCACATCGGCCTTCGCGATTACAGCGCTGCACGCTTTTGCGGCCATTTTGGCAAAAAAAAAATGGTTTTTTTTGCCACAGGCACAGGTTGGGTCATACGGAATATAAGAGCGCCCAGACCTGTACACATATACGACCGTGACTTAACCCAACGACAGATAGGATATTTACGTACCAGGAGCTAAAAGTGCTACTTCGCGTACTCGCCACGCCTAATCCACCACCTCGACAGTTGTTAAAACGTCTACTGTACCATTCATACGCACGAAAAAGCAAGAAAAACACGCTTCGGTTGGATACAAATATACTAAATTTTGCTTAATTATGTGCGGTGTAATTTAATAAATGCCACATTAATGCACTGTACATTTTTGGCGAGTAACGAGCACTCTAGATATATTTTCGAATGATATTCCTGTTACTTTCATACTTTCCGTTTTAGCGTTGGCTAATACGTGGTTTTTTTCAACAACATTATCTACACTTTTCAAGATGTTTCGAAAATTCGGAAGCAAAATGAGAGGAAGCTTCTGTGATACATTGTTACTGCTCTTAGCAAAACAATGGCCATGCCAATAAGTGTAATTTCGTAATTTCCGCTATGACATGCAGCAGAGGTGGATCATGGTTGGGAACGAATGGTTTTTCGTTATTGTCTTTTACTGTTTACCCGCGTGAATGTTTTTCTTGGTGCAAGTCGACGATTACATCGACATTCGCGACAAATCTGGATCGTTCAGCCAAAAAGAACTGGAGAAATAGAACAAATGTCACCCAAGTCACGCAAGTTCCTCCATGCGATCGGCTAGGTTGCTCAGGAGTGGCAGATTTTTCTGTGGAAATAGAAGCACGATTTGTTGAAAAAAAAACAAACAAACAAAATTAATTTTAAAAAAACAAGAGTTTGAATATGCGAAGAAACGTACCATTAGTCGTACCGAACACTTTTTCCGCTGCGTCCTTTGATATACGAAAACCGGATCGTATAGAGCTAAAGGAATGGCGATCGGATTAGCCAAGAGCGTAACTTGTTCGACAGATTGTGCATAGGCAATGCGAACTCAGGCATACTTTTTTCGCACCATGTACATACGTAAGACAGGGATAACTATAAATTCATCAGTGACGAAGAATTAAGTTTTGAAAGAGCAGTGAAAACGATAGCTAACTTTGCAATGCGTATGAAATACGTATGAAAAAGTCGAGTATGCGTACCTAGAGGGTTAAACCTCCAGAAAGTGATCATCGGACCACCCATTCCACGTACGCCGCTCGATCATCTTTGTTGGCAACTTGTTTATAGGTCGCTTCTCCGGTCCTCGGTAGCTCGATCATGTGAGCCCAATCTATGACACTCACCTGCGGAAAGAACAGATGCGACAAATGATCTTGAGCAGTTTGACGAAATTTTCTGCAAGCATAATCGACTCAATACGGCGGTTTAATAATTTGCCATTCTTTATTTGGATCCACACCAGCCATATTGGAACTTGCACACGAACCGCTCTAGACTAAACGAGGATGAAATTTACCTTGGGCACGCAATACTGAAATTGCATTGGCATTCCCATTGTCGCTTGCGTCGTACGCTCGGCTCCCAAAGATCTCGCCATTTGGCTCCAACCTGCATGACCACTTTCATCGCTACAAACGGAAAATTAAGAATTGAACTCTGGGTGTATTTGCTCAAGAAGTTGTCCTGATGCGGGGATGCGCATTTCAGATATCAATCAACCAATCAGTCACAGAACTCAGACTGGGGCGGTAATCATGTTACATCATAAACGGATAAAAATGCTTCAAGAGGAGAAAAAGCTTGATTCTTGGTTCGACGTGAGATAATGAAATCGTAGAATTGATATACCTGTGTCGCTTGGATACGGCAGTTTGAGCATGGACGCGCTATCGCTCCGCGGTGGAGCAATTGCAGAATCTGGAAAAATGGACCGAGTTTTAAGACTCGCATGCCGATCGAACCTTCAGATTTCCTTACTTTTGCCTTTAATTCAGTACATTTTTGTGTATTCTTATAATCAATGATGTTCATACGAACGAGACTATACGAGTGTATCATCACTACAGTGTAGCTTTGTGTTGAGATACGTTTTTTTTTGCTTTTTTGTTTAGAGTGAAAAATATTTCGTACATTGATATGGACCAGATTGGGTGAAGCTACAAAGTGCGGGTCTTGTACGAAAAATCCATCGAGCACACGGATGCGAAGGGATTACACTTACCGCGTACGTGGATTGATATAAACGAACGGTGGACGGATCGCGTTGTTGGCAACGAACAAGCGGCCAGGCGGAGTGTGGCTGGAGAGACAGCCTTCCGTTTTCAAGAAAGAGCAGAGGCGAATGATGGCCTCTGCGCACTGCGTGCGATGAGCCTGGGAGGCTAGAGTGGGAGGAGTCCGATCTCTTATGGCGAGACTTGAAAAAAGTGGCTACAAAAAAGTGGTCAAACAGGGATGGCGCCACTATTGCTAAGACCTCGAGAAGTAAGCTGCGTGTGACAGAAACGGGACAAGTAAATAAAAGGTTTGTTCGCGCTAGCTGCACTCTACGCTCTCCAGTGTTGACGGAACTAGGGCCGTGTCTAGGGCACGGTCTTACATACAGGTCTTGAAACTCGCTCAAAATTTCAGTGGTGGGGGATGGCCTCTTATTGAAGCACCGACTGTTTCAACTCGTGACCACGAGGATCGCTGCTATAGAGTGATGCAGGCGGTGTGAGAGAGACGGAAATACATTTCAAAAGTAAACAAAACCCAGCTCCATAAACTTAGCCGCCGACTGTGGAAATATCGATTTTTTTTCGACGCCAATCGATTGTTAGTGTTTGTTAAACAAAACCCAGCGTTTGTTAGACTTTATTTATTGAATAAAACGAAAAAAAAAATGTATGCCAAAGTTAGCCCCAGAAAATAGTTTTCTGGTGAATTCGAACTTTTCTTCGTAACCAATCGATTGTTAGTCGTTTGTTAGTGATTGTTAGTAACTTTATATCGTTTGTTAGAGCTCAATTATTATTAAAATTAATGAAAAACTTTTCGGCCCTAGAGCGCGCTGCAAGCCAAGTGAAGATGGCGGCATCGTCGCGACAGCTGCTTCCGGCTTTCCACATGTGAATCGTCAATTTCAGCAAAACGTTGATTCTTGTCATTCTATTAGATTGTTAGACGATCACTAGGGATTGTTAGTTAATTTTCATCGTTTGTTAGAGCTCCATTTTTATTTAATCGCCGAAAAACTTTTCGGCGCGAGAGCGCGCTGCATGTCGCGAAGGTTGGCAGCAACGCCGCGACAACTGCTTACGGCTTTGCACATGTAACTCGTCAATTTCAGCAAAACGTTGATTCTTGACATTCTATTAGATTGTTAGACGAATGCTAGTGATTGTTAGTTAATTTTCATCGTTTGTTAGATCTCCATTTTTATTTAATCGCTGAAAAACTTTTCGGCGCTAGAGCGCGCTGCATGTCGCGAAGGTTGGCAGCATCGCCACGATGGCCGCGATAAACGTATATAATTTTAATAAAAAATCGGAAATCGGTGCAAATGATCAACGAAATAGAGTATTAAAAAAAAGCGTGAACATCCAAACCTCGATCTGATCATGAGCCTTTTTTGCTCGATATTCCTAATTATGAGTCCTGGTCGAACTCCCATAAAGTGAATCCAGATTTAAAATTCGCAGAATAAATTTTTACTCCCAATTCTTCTCAGCCGTTCGACGTTCTCAGCCGTCGTGGCCATGCTGCCAACTTCACGAGGCTTGCAGCGTGCTATGGGAATAAAAGTTTTTTAACGATAAAGTCAAAATTAAGCTCTAACAAACGATAAAAATCGACTAAGAATCACTAACAAACAACTAACAAACGATTGGTTACGAAGAAAAGTTCGAAATGATTAGAAAACCATTTTCCTGCGGCTAATTTTAACATGAAAATTGTTTTTCGTATTATTAAATAAATAGAATCTAACAAACGCTGGATTTTGTCTAACAAACACTAACAAACGACTAACAATCGAGTAGGATTGGAATAATCAGCATTTTGCTGAAATCGAGGAGTTACATGTACAAAGCCGTGCTCAGCCGTCGTGGCAATGCTGCCCACTTCACGTGGTTTGCAGCTGCTGCCAACTTCTCGTGGCTTGCAGCGTGCTATGGGAATGAAAAGTTTTTTAACGATAAAGTCAAAATTACGCTCTAACAAACAATAAAAATCGACTAACAATCGCTAACAAACGATTGGTTACGAAGAAAAGTTCGAAATCAGAAAACCATTTTCCTGCGGCTAACTTTAACATGAAATTTGTTTTTTGTATTATTAAATAAATAAAATCTAACAAACGCTCCATTTTGTCTAACAAATACTAACAAACGACTAACAATCGAATAGGATTGAAATAATCAGCATTTCGCTGAAATTGAGGAGTTACATGTGCAAAGCCGTGCTCAGCCGTCGTGGCAATGCTGCGAACTTCACGTGGCTTGCAGCTGCTGCGAACTTCCCGTGACTTGCAGCGTGCTATGGGAATGAAAATTTTTTTAACGATAAAGTCATAATTAAGCTCTAACAAACGATCAAAGTCAACTAACAATCACTAACAAACGACTCACAAACGATTGGTTACGAAGAAAAGTTCGAAATCATAAGAAAAGCATTTTCCTGCGGCTAACTTTGACTTGAAATTTGTTTTTCGTATTATTAAATAAATAAAGTCTAACAAACGCTGAATATTCTCTAACAAACACTACCAAACGACTAACAATCGATTGACATGGAAAAGAATTCGATATTTTCATAGTCACCGGCTAAGTTTATTGAGCCTATTCTGTAACTCGTTATAACTCGGCAAGGTCAGTTTTCGTTATCGTTAGCTTGCGACAGCCAATCGCATGCACGTTCAAAGCAGAAGGGGGCCTCTTATTGGCTATCGCTAGCTAACGATAACGAAAACTGTCGTTACCGAGATATAACGAGTTACAGAATAGGCGTACTGGAGATCTTCGCACCGCGCTTGTGGAGAGAAGCTTTGCCCGCTTTCGCACGGTGACCCTCCGGATGCGATCTCCGAGAGCCTTCATGTTACCGATGAGAAAAGGTCCCGATTTGTTACCGTTCCGTTTTCGGGGTAACTCGGGCAGAAAATATAGATTCCGAAAGAAATATTCTATCAGAATATTCCAGCTCTCGAAATAATATTTCAGCTCTCGATATTACGCGATAAAGTTCTCGCTTGAACCGGCGATTTCGCATGGTCCGATGCCGCGAGCGTGTTGACATTAGGTTTGTTCGCGCTAGCTTCACTCTACACTCGGCAGTTTAAACGGAACTAGGGCAGTGTCTAGGGAGTGCAGTTTATTTCCTCGCGGGCAGCCCCCGACACTGGGTACTATTCCTATGGCAATAAATTACTTGCGTGTTGCCCGGGATGTTTGATTGCGCTACAGTCCACTTCGTAGTGCTAGTAGTCATCTGCTCGGTTTCTTTTACGCATGCGCGTTCCATGCTCGATATAATAATAACATTTTCGATGTATTTGGAGTTTTACGCGTTTTACGGTTGTGTTGTGACTTGTCGGTTGTGAGTAAAATAAAATTTTCAGAACATTTTAAATGTTAAAAAATCAATTCGCGACCGGTGAAGTGTATTTTGTGTTTACCATGACATACCTTCTGTATTGTGTGTAGGTTATAATGGTCAAACGACGCTGAGCGGCAATTAATCATTTAAATATTATTCAATGGAAATAAACATATTTTTCCTCATATTTATATGTATAGATTCATTTCTTTGAATTTTCAAGTTTGTTAAGAAACGGACATCCACGCATACACTTACTTCCCGGTCTCTAACTGCCAAAAAAAAAATACATCTCTAGTTACATAATTTCAAACGATTACAATAAGGGGCCGTCCATATATTACGTAATCGATTTTGGCTTATTTTTAACCCCCCCCCCCCCCCCGAAATCATCCTATCCTCCCTATCGTCATAATCCAATTATCGTTACCGTCATCCAACGACCAGACCCCCTCCCCCTATTTTAAAATGACGTAATTTATGGACGGCCCCTAATCATATTATAATAATGATTGTAATATATATGTTCTCCATTATTTGGTGGATTCGGCTGGTTCACAGGTTATAGGGCATATATATAGCTATCGAGCAGGTGACTACTAGCGCCACACGTAGCAGCGGTTGAAAATAAAAACGACGGACATTACGCGAGCCATGTATGACTGATGATGACAGGGGGCTGCTCGCGGGTAAACAACTCTAGCGCGAACGCGATAGTGTACAGGAAACATGGCGGCGACCTAGTGGACCACACCTTAACCTCAAACAACACATGAGATTACGAAGTGTCATCTAACCGTTAAAGAGATATACCGTGTAACCTCAAGTTTTTTGATCTCGTAAACTGATTACAATGGACGGTGTTATTGAAATTATTAACTTCTACTCGTGCGCTCAGAATGGGTGTATCGATACCAGTTTTACATAGAATGGAGTGTTAGTGATACGATTGTAGAAATCCAAAACCTTCACAAATGCACACTTTGTTGTCAGCATCAACGACTAAGCCGCCTTCTGAATCTCGGAAAAGCACTGCTGACTTAATTTTTCGCTCCTGTTTCATGTTAGCTTCTGTTTGCGTTGATAGTAGATTGGAACGTATTGTGATACTGCGAATTTATAATAAACACTTGTCATTATATCATGTCAATTTTTTTATCACTTTGATTGATAGTGATTGACAATTATAATAGTTTGTTATTTTGAACCTTTATTATTGATTGTTTTTCGTCATAAATGAGAATTTGTTTGTGATTGCCTTAAATATTTTAGGTTATGTCGTACTCACCTCTGTATACACTCACTGACAGTTTCGCTGTTTATGGGGTTATTCTAGTAATATCACTGTTACACTTTTCGTGTACTTCTACACCTCGTCAAGATCGAGTGTAGAAAGTCTAGGGTTAGCAGTAATGCCAACTTGGGGGTTTTGCCCCCAAATTTAGGGGGAACCAAAATGTGAAGGGGTTTTTTAGGGGGTAAATTTATTTAGGGGTATTCTTTAGGGGGATTTTTTAGCCGGTACATCTTTTAAGAACATTTTTTTAGGTGGGGGGGGGGGGGGGGGATTAAAGTGTATATCTTGAAAAAAAAGTGAAAAAAAAAAAACGAAAACAATGTATCTTCAATTAGTTCGATCGGAAATTGGAATAGGTCAATTTGTTCGATCGTCGAAATTATGTGTGCGATAATATATTTTATATATTCGAAATACATATTCCTGCGACGAATCTTTCATTCGCAATTAATATTTCTCATAAACTGTACGTTAAATTTAAGGATCACTTTTCCTTTTGCTCAATTATAATCGATTGCCTTTAAAAATGTTTTACACCAATGCCATACTTCATGTCTTGTATTAGCAACACAAGTGGCGCTGGTGGCTGAATTTTGCACTACGACAAACAACAACTTGCTGGTCAAGACCAACGAATTCCGTTTTCACTTTTACCGCTTTTACTTTCGACGTTTTGACGCTGTCATGTTGAGGTTGTGTCCGTTAGTTTGTTGTCTAATTTCGTATTTTATTTCGAATTTTGAATTACGACCAACAATTTGCTGATAAAGAGAATTCCGTTTTTACTTTTACGGTTCAACGTTTTCACGTTGTCAGTTGTAACGTTGAGGTTCTGTCCGTTAGCTGGCTGTCTACTCGCGAGTTTTATTGGATTGCAAAGTAAGTCAAGTACTCAAACAGGGTGTACAATGAAAACTTTAGGGGTTTTTCATCGACATTTAGGGGGATTTGAAGTTGGTCCTAGGGGGAAGATCCTGTAGGAGTTGGCATCACTGAGGGTTAGTGGCACGAAAGTGTAGCTACACTCGTAACGCGAACAGCAGCGCGTGACGTCATTTCCGTTAAAACGAACGCGAAAGTGTACACCAAGGAGACTACAGGGAAGGAGTCCAATCTTCATATGGTGAATGGGTATAAGAAACGTCCGTAAATTTGATTCAAGAGCGTAGTGTTAAATATGGCCTGTAGGCGTCGTCTGTATCTTCAGTGTATCAAAAATATAGTAATACAGCCAGTGCACAGGGTGAAACTGACTGATATGGCGGCTAATTGTTGACGCTTGTCACACTATCGTCTACTAAGATTGTTTGTTTGCGACGGCGACTTTAAAAGAGTATCGGACGAGGGAGTATCGAACAAATTTACTTTTTAATTACAAATCTCATGTGATATTTTTTTTCCCAAGTTTTTCCGTTTAGGTTTTAGGTTACACGTGGAACTTATTTTTGAAATCCGCGGATCTCACGATTATTCAAGGTAATATATTTATTTTTCCCTTCTGCCCGTTATGCACGGACAGAGAAAATAGATTTATGTTCCTGGCACTGATGATCAGTCTTTGTACGTTCTGAAGCTTTTCTCGAAATCGAGAATTTAAATGAATTTTAAATATAATAAATTCCACCTTTAATGTTCATTTTTAATATTTCAATACATCTTAATTAGTCAATTCAATACATATCTATTTTTATTTCAGAAAGATGGGGAGAACGTGTTCAGTGCCAGGATGCCACGGTGGCCTTGCCAAAGATAACGCACAGCAAAAAAGATTAGGGCTGTATTCTGTTTTCCATTCCGAAGGTAACAGAATTATTTAATGTGTTAATCTAAACTCCGCATGTTCTGCTTTTATTCAAAATATTGATAGTACAGCACTGTCCATACACTTCTAAAGTTTTTGTAACCTCGGAAGTATCGTAGCCACGTAAAATATTTTCCAATTCTCACGTACGACATGTAAGACATATTGCTGTTGTTTTCCATCTTTTGAAGCATGTAATTGAATGCTGATAATAATCAAACACTATGTATAACAGAGATTTAAAAAAAATGAGATACACATGATTTTTTACCCGTTACTGTGGCCTAAGGCTTTAACGAAGATGTCTGGTGCTTCAGATTCTCGGGGTTCTGAAAATAACGATGTTCTTCGCAACACTTTGCATCAGGGATAGTATTTTGCATATTACTTTTTTCATTATCTGTATACATATCTGTGATATTTGTGAGAAGTTTAAACATATTCTTTTTACTTTCAGGATGCGAGGACTACCCAAACAAACACAACCTGTGCATCGTCAACTTCATCGTGGACGCCAGAAACTGCATACAACGAGAGAAGAAATATGGACAATCTTAGAATGTTCTTAAAATGTTTTCATTTTATTTTTTCCTGCTGATTAGAAAGGTTCCACCATAAATCATTTTTTCTCACGATGATTTATTTTTGTTGACGTAATTTTATTAAAAACAAACAAATTAATTATGACATTGAAAAATATCTTTTTGCAATGTCAAGTGTTGATTGTCGAAATTTTATTTTAGACGCATATCAACCATCAATAAACCCATTGATTGTTACGTCCAGAAGGGACGATTTTATTTTACGTTTATTTTACCTTTGGGTTCTTTAATATAATTTCTTTTTAGTAGAAGGGATAGCCGCACGTCCCATACGGGCCCGGCAAACTCTCCTGTGGAAATGGGAGTGGGGAAACAAATTCTAACGAATGCTATCTAGGGGTAAATGGTTATAAATGATTACTTTATTATATTACGTTAATTCTACTTACAACGTTCCGTGGGTAATCACGCCTTTGCGCGGGGACAGTTTCCCCCGCGTCGCTCTCTCACTCTCGGTCAAGCACACTCTTCCGCGGGGACAATTCTCCCCGCGTTTCTCTCCCGCACACCGCACGTTGAACTTATGGGTCCTCTATTTTGATCGGGGTTTTAACGTAGGCCCCGCACCTTTATCACTGATTCGAAGGTTATTTTGGGTAATGAAGTAATGGAAGTTAAAATAAATAGTAATTAGTAGACTGACGCCTCTGTGCGGGTCCGCCGGGTTGCTAGCCTGGACTTATTACACCGCCGCGAGCTCCGTTGCTACTAGGATGTTACTAGTAAAGACTGACGTCTCTGTGCGGGTCCGCCGGGTTGCTAGCCTGGACTTATTACACCGCCGCGAGGACTGCTGTTACTAGGAGTTTTCCCCGACTCCAGGAGCGAACCGTGGACAAATCGGAACTAATCATATGTACCGCCACCGGACCGACGTTAGCTCGGTCGCCATTGGCCTGGTGGGGTTTTTGGCAACGTCCACGGAAACTTGTTCGCTCCCGGAGTCCCAAGGTCGAACCCCGCGGATCAGGCGATGCTCGATCAGCGGAATTCGATCGGGTACATCCGGTCCTACTGTCGGCGTTTCGCACCGGACACCGCACAGAGACACGAGGCACAGAGTCGTAGGAAAATAATTATATTTATATTAAACAAAAAAAATGTTACGGGACGTGACATGATGTTGATAGCTTTGAGAAATTATTACTATTTTTATTTGCGTTATTGTGATTCTTATAACATGTGTAATCAATAATCAAATTAATTTACCAATAAAAAGCATAACAAAAAATTTCGATGAAAAAAATTGAGTTATAAAAAAACTTTACGAGGAGAGAATCGAAAGCAGTACCTCGTGCGGTGCCATACAGTTTTTTAAAAATATTGTGCATAAAATTTAATTTAACAGACAAACGCATCTCAGTAATAGTTAGATTGCAGACTTTGGACTGTTGTTCTTAGCATCTTTGAGTTATAATATTATTTTAATAAATGTAAAATGTACAATGATAGCTCATGGTAGTGGTGAGTATCGTTATGCTGCGGATGATGCTCGCTACTGCGTAGCGAATCTCTGTGTTGATACTCTGGCTGCGGTTGGTGCCATAGCTTTTGCAAAAGATATTTCCGATGTGACTTTCGGGTGTATCGCTTCAATTCTTACGAATGAGTTGTCGTTGTCTAATGTCTGTCACTTCATGAGCGTTTATATATAAACTTGTAGTATCGGCATCACTTATAATTCACTGGGTGATCTAGGTCATTGCAATATGCACAGCGGGAACACGCGCGAGTCTTGTGATGACGCTCGCTACTGTGTAGCAAACCTCTGTCTTGCTGCTGTCACTGCGGATTATGCTCGCTACTGCGTAGCAAACCTCTGTCTTGCTACTGTCGCTGCGGGTAGTACTATAGCTTGTGCAAAGGAAACTTCCTATGTGACTTTCGGGTGGATCACTTCAATTCTTTCTATGAGTTGTCGTTGTCTCATGTCTCTCACTTTATGAGCGTTTGTATATGACCTTGTAGTATAGGTATCACTTATAGTCCACTGGGTGATCTCGGTTATTGCAATTTGCACAGCGGAGAAGCTGTTTATCTGATGGGTTATTCAAAGTGCATTCTCCGTTTTCGTGTATAGCACTACACTTGACGCAGTGGTATGTGAGGTTGCAATTTACACTTGGATGTTCCAGTCGCTGACGTTTTTTACGTCCTTTACACACTATAATCTCGGCCACCTAACCACATTTGAATGGAATTTATATTCGCGTCGGATATAAATTATTATGGCATTTTTAAGTGTTTTTTTCACAATTAGGTGGGTAATTGCACTACGACTTGAATGTAGAAACATCTTAAGGCACTACTACAGCTACACGAAATTTACTTTTAAAATGAATTAAGGTTCAGAAAATAAAAAAGTTCAGCTCATGTGAAAGTTAATAACAACACAGACAGTTGATAACAGAGCATGCGCAAAACATACATGTATATAGAGTACACAATGACTAACGTTCCCAGCGCCACTTATGCGGAACCCTTACTTGTTTCCCTTTTACGGACGCGCCAGAATGCGGAGATTGGACTCCTTCCCTATAGTCTCCTTGGTGTACACTCCCTAAGCAAGTGTATAAAGTGTAGCTAGCGCGAACAAACCTATTTTTTCTCTTAACGCGCTCTGTCTCGCTTTCGCATAATCTCTCGCACGCCGGCCTTGGTCGCGCGAGGTACAGAGTTGCTAACGAATCTTCGCGTGAGGCAGTTGTCTCGCAAATCGCGATCGCTCCCGATTTTTCGCATATCGGGAGAGTTGTCGATCGGACGTCGAGCCACGAGCTTCGCGCAGTGTTGCCAACTGCTACCGAAGGCCTGTAGCTAAGAATTTTACAGAAAGTTGCTAGATTGAGTAATTTGTTCGTCCTGAAAAGTCGCTAGAAATAGCTAAATTTCCCAGTAAAAATAAATACAGTTTTACATGAATACTAGAAATCACACAGCGATATTTTATTAAAGGCTTTAATATTTATTGCATTTAAAATGTAAGTCACAAAATAAAACACAAATAAATCAGCTATAAACTATAATAATAAATTTTAAATTTTATTATACATATAACACTATATAACTACTTAATTGACAATTTTAAAAAGGAACATTATTCAATTAAATACTAGAGGAAGATGTAGAAGGTTGTGAACACTGGGAAAATAATGATAAATCTTGTGAGCTGAATCAGCTCCACTTGATTTTGAATATTTGTCTACAGTTCCTATTTTGTCAAGTACGGACTTAGGAAGGATGTAGTTGTGACAGCATTGGCCGCTTTTCCTGAGCGAATCTCTTATACAGAGGATAGAATTAAGAGTAACTAAACTCATTCTATTCCTTTGTTTATTTTTTATTAAACTCATTTGGGAGAATAATCTTTCTACCTCAGCATTTGAATGTGGAAGTGAAAGACATGCTATAGCGAGTTCGCTTATGTCTTCAAGTATATTATCTCCAGAAGCATTTTTATATTTTTTAACTTCCACCCAAAACGGTATAATTTCTTGCGATACCCATTTGAACGAATGAAGAATATGCCACTGTTGCATTATCTTATCTATTTTTTCTGGTGTGAATCCCAAAATTTCAGCAAGATTCATAATATCGTTTGTTTTCACGGGTTTTACTGCTTCTTCAGGACTTAGTAACTCCATAGATTCTAATTGTTTATAGTTATCTGGAAGTCTTTGTTGTAATTCGGTAACCAAGCGCATTAAAAATGTGACGCAGCGTTGTCTTATTGCATTTGAAGTCTCGGTATCAAATGAATGTTTAGATATTTCTTTTTCAAATATATAACCAAGATACGGCCTAGGGTTTTAATCTGTATCAGTTATGGGATCCAAAATGTTTCTCTGCAATCTTTTTGGCATTAAAATTCTTTGGCTAACTGACTGTATTAGTGTTTTTAGAGTGTTCAGCAGTTTTAATGGGTTAGAGTATTCGCTCTCAAATGCCTTAATTGCAATCTGAACATCATTCAAAATGCTTCTTAAAAATATTAAATATAAATAGTTTCTATTATCCTCAAGCATACTGTATATAAGTTCAGCAGCGTAACAATTTTCATTTCCCCTTGCCAAGTTAAAATGCAATTTCAACTCTTCCCATTGCGATAGAATCTTTGTAACTGCTGGCTCTATCGACAGCCAACGAGTATCGCACACCTTTGTAATTTTTAAAGGTGCTTCTCCACAGTTAATAAGCTCATATATTTTTTTATATTCATCTCTCCTTTTTGGAGAAACAGAAAACCATTTATAAATTTCTCTAACTAAAAACTCAATATTTCTTGGCAGAGAAAATTCAGACGCATGAGTCACTGCAAGCTGTAATGAGTGACAGACACAGCGTATCAGTATCGAATGTTGAAGACCATAGTCACGTTTTAATATAGCATGAACGCCGTTGTTGATCCCTGTCATAACTGATGCGTTATCTGTACCTATACCAATCATTTGATTAATATTTAACTTGTAATTCTCCAAACAAGCAACTAAACCCTCCACAATGCGTTTTGCATCTGCTCTTTCGATAGAAACCAGCTCCAAAAAGGAGCTTACTATTTTTTCTTGTTTATTGCTATAATATTTAATTACAAGACCAAGATGTTTGCTGACGCTCACGTCTGTTGACTCATCTAGTAAAATACTGTACTTCTGATTCCCAATGTCGTCCAAAAGTTCCTGGCAAAAGTGAGAGGCTAACACGTTTTTCATTATTTCTGTGCATTTCGTTCGATGTAACTTTAACCCATCAGTGGCTTTAGAATGTTTGAAGCACTTGCTGCATAGCTCGCCCAAGGGGTCCACACTCATAGTAGAACAATGCTCTGCGATAAATAAAGTCAAAGCACCTTCAGCTGCATCACAAGGCCTGCTTGAACTTTCTTTGGCAATAACTTTGAAAGTAATCTCTTTATTACCTGTGAATAAAGATAATAATAATTATAATTTTTTATAAAATTGGAAACTGTCGAGAAACTGATGGGAATAATACAAATATTATTTCCAATTTATATTTAATTTAAAGATAAAGCCGTGATGGCTTAGTGGTTTGAACGTTCGTCTCATTTTTTAACACTGACTTGTATCGTTTGTCTATGATCATGAGCATTTTGCGAGAAGGTAAAAACTTCATGCAAAGTCTAAATTCGTACAGGGCACGCGTGGAAATTATAGCCGTGCCCAGCAGTGTGAATCGGTTAATGATTAGGTGAGGTAAAATAAAATTCTGAACTATAACACCTACCTGTTTTGAGTTCCAATTTGTGTTTATGTTTTTTCGTCTGGGCATGTTTCTTAATATCAAACAGCTTGGCAATTATTTCCATGGAACAATATGTACAAAATGTTTTGGTTGAGTCTCCACTTGATGGTTTTAACCAGCCTTTGAACTCATCCATTTTTTCCCACTCTCATCTATACTTCTGGACGTAAGCCTTTTTTTTAAACGGTAAATCCATTTTCCCTTTGAATATTATTTTCCTTCACTTGAACCAACTATTTTATTTCGACCAACGAACTGAGTCTACCGATGACGATCGATGCAATGAAAAGAATAAAATGAAATTGAAACACAGACGTATGAAAGTAGTAAAAGGGGAATCCCAACAGGCCATAGTCATACAATCAAGGGAATCCCCAAAGTGATTCCGCTCGGATTTCAATTTTCATACGAACGAGTAAGCATGTCGCATGATACGTTATCTCGCTCACTCTTGTAGGTGTTCATTGCTACTAGTCTATTTTTCGGGGATTCCCGGCCGGCACTTTTTTCTTTTCACCGCTCTGGCCAACAACCAAAAGTTGCTAGAATAAGTAGCTAAAAAGTTTAGCTACAAGTTTCGAGAAATTGTAGCTGCCTGACATCAAAAAATTGCTAAATCTAGCTATAAAGTAGCTAAGTTGGCAACAGTGGCTTCGCGATAGAGAGACGTGCCGTGTCTCCCTCGCGCCCGCGATATCGCGCTCTCGTTCTCGCGTTAGAGGCATGTCGTCGTGCTCTCTCGTTCACGTTCGTGTGACGCTTCCGCCTGCAGTTTGCGTTCGCGTTGCGTTTTGTTTACGTGAAAAGTTCTCGGGTGGATAATCCACCGGCTCCCGCACTATAAAATAAAACCATTGGTTTATTTTATTAGTGACGTTGTCGGTGTCGCGTAAGTGACAGATACCGTTGACAGTTAAGCTACTCCCCAGTGAATCCCGACCCCTCTACCACAACCCACAGCCTGAGCGGTCGTGCTGTACCGCAACCGTCCTCCCGTGCAAGTTCATCCAGTTAATCCGGTTATGATTCCGGCGATACAAAAATCAGGGAGGTCTCCAGACTCCCAGGTCATACCGGTTATGATTCCGGTGAAACAAAAATCACGGAGTTCTCCAGCTCCGATGGTGGGCCAGGGCAGATCCCCCTGACCCCAGGGCATACCGGTTGAAAAATCCGGTGAAACAAAATTCTTTTGCGCCCCGGGTATTGCGGATGCACGCGCGCGGGGTGGACGGCCGAAGGTGACGGTTCCCGCACCTAGCTCTCATGTTCAAGTTCTCGTTTCCGTAGTAAGAAAAAATATCCCCGTCACTAGGTATCTAGTTGTACGAGCGAATTGAAGCAGTTTCAACCAATCAAAGAACTCGTCCAACCCGAAAAGAACTCGAACAAAAATAACATGCAAGAATATATTCTTTAATTTCTTGCCATCAATAGTTGAACCTGGTTTTATAACTCCTACCTAGAGTGTTTACTTTTTCCCTTTATCTCATTGCCTCGCGAGGAGCCATCTCCATTATTATACACATAATTCGATTACATCAAGAGGGAAGTTTTTTTATTTATAAATATCAGTACATCCCGATCACTTTCAATACGTCAATACTCTTTATGGGAAGGCTTCGTATAGTATAAAAATAATAAAAATCATAGATATTGAAGACCCTTGGTGAAGTGTGTGTATGTGTGTGTGTGTGTGTGTGTGTGTGTGTGTGTGTGTGTGTGTGTGTGTGTGTGTGTGTGCGTGTGTGTGTGTGTGTGTGTGTGTGTGTGTGTGTGTGTGTGTGTGTGTGTGTGTGTGTGTGTGTATATATATATATATGGTTGCATACATTGTGGATGTCAAAATCTGAACGATCGATCTCGATAAAGTTTTCAGCGAGAATGGGATGAATGCGTGAGTCGTTTATGCGTGGGCTGTTTAAGTAAATAATAAGGTATATACAGATATTTGTTTTAGTAAAAAATACAAAATAGCGTCATAACGCGTTTTTCTCGAAACCATGTTTTTCAAACTGGTGGACACTAACTAGTGCAAATTTTATTGACTCAAAATTTAGACTGCAGCTTCTTCGATACCTTATCTAAAGCGATACACACGATTTTCACGATCGGATAAAAATTACTGTTTTTATAAACAAATTAAAGTCGTTTTTTAAAATCAAATTTGAATTTATTTTTTCAAACTGGTGCCATGTTGCAAAAAAATCAATATTTAAGGGGCCAGTCCACTTTGGAGCCACGAAAAAAGGCTATTTTCGCGATTTTTTTTGATGATTTTATAAAAGATATGAATATAAAAGTTTTCGGCTTGATAAATAAAGTCTTGAAATACTTTTTAAAAAAATGTAATTCATTTTAATTCATTTTTAAGTACAAAAGCTATAGTTTAATGGAACGCCTCAAAAATAGGTGGGCTAGGTAGCTCCATCACAACTCGCTTGTCTGAAACAAAAAAATCAAAGTCCATTAGATTCAGTATGACATCAGCTACAAAATGACCCTCGGATATAAAGTTTTATCGAAAAATAAAAAAATGGCAGATGAAAAACGAAAAAAGTATTTTAAAAACGCGTTTTTTTCGCAGTTTCTCGCAAAAAAGAGTAAAAATAAAAATTTTTAAACCATCGAGGGTTATCGTGTTGCCAATCATGTTTACAATACGTGTTTTAAATTTCAAGAGAATCGGTTTATTAGTTTTAGAGATACGATGGAACTAGATTATGAAAACGTAGTTTCGAGAAAAACACGTTTGAAGTTTATACTATGAAAAACTCTTACCTAAACTCAATCTGCAATTCCTGCACCGTACAAAATCCTTTCTGATTGCTCATCATCGTCGATTTCTTCAAGTCTTGCTAGCTTCCGATTTTTTAAAATTTTCAAATTGGACTGGTCCCTTAACAATAATTTTGAACACCGCTTTAGATAATATATCTAAGAAGCCGCAGTTCAAATTTTAACTCAATCGGATGAAAATTGCACGAGTTTTGCTGCCCACCAGTTTCAAAAAACGTGGTTATGACGCCATTTCTTTCATTTTTCATTGGGAAAAAATATCTATATATATACCTTATTATGTACTTAATACAGCCCTGAAGACTTCAAGCATCGTGCAGCATTGCGAGAAAGCAATATGCAAATTTCAATTTGCAACTTCTTTTTCGAATTTTGAGGAATTTGCTCCTTCGAAATTAATAAAAATTTCAAAACTGTCATAATTTGTATTTATTACCACTGATATAATTCATATAAGAATGCTTACCTCACAATCCATTGGTTCATCGTTGCGAGAAATTGGCACAGCGTCTTGTGTCAACCTCCACGGAACCAGCGGTGACTTGTAAGCGGTGCCATCGTTCAAAAGAATTTTATCGCATTTGTGGATGGACTCCTCCGGAAATGGTACTGGCACACATTCTGATTGGCTTTCAATTCAAAGCCAAGTGCCTTATACTATTGACTGCGCCTGTTATTGCACTGCGAGAAAAACAAAAGCATTCAGATATTATTATTGAAAAAAATTATTAAAGCGTCATTTCTTGAGTAGCTGTTGCTCACACACGCATGCAAAAAGTGTAATTTAATTACAATAAATAAATAATAATTCCCTTACCTTGGGAATGGACAAAGAGTGATCTGGCGCAGTCCCAAGCCTTGTCGCTTCCTTCGGTTTTTGCCACGTCCGCTCTGGCATTCTGGCACCCCACACACCTTTCCCATTCTTCTGAAAGACACAATACAAATATTAAAATACTAAATGTCAAGATATTTTGACAGTCTAAAAACAATCTTATACATTCGTGCCACAGATTCATTCAAGTTCTCGCAAAATTGTCATTGAATATGATTTGATAGGATGATAGGAAAATAATTAATATTTTACCTTCAATTACCGTGCAGATCTGCGGGGACTGGGACACCGTAACCTAAAATCTTAACAAAAAACATTTGGAAAAAACTCAGATTAGATTTATAATTTAACAGTAAATGTTGAAATACTCCCTGCTCCTTCTTTGCCGTTGCCGTCGCAAATAAATAATTAAAATCGCTGAAAAAGAATTCGCTCGCGAAGGTTTTATAAGCTTTTTTAGCTGCTGTGCTGGTTTACACGACAGATATATTTGTGTTTGACAGGCGCAAACAATTTTGCCACTATAACACGGTCACTTTCACCTTATGCAGCGTTGTATTACTATATATTATCGGCTCCCAAGAACACTAGCGACGCCTGCGGCGGAACTGAGCAGCACTACACCTCTGCGACCGATTGAAAGAACTGTTTGAGTAGGGAGTGTCGACTCTTTCTCTTTAGTCTCCTTGCTCCTCCCACTCTAGCCTCCATGCAAAACCTGCCACCTTCCTCGCCATTGCTCGCCACGATCTCGTTCATTCTCCCTTCCGACATTGAAACGTTTGGTCGCGATTCTTCGATATTCGGTAAGTCTCCACAAGCGTTCTATTCCTACGTGACCGGCACGCGCGATATCAATCCTATTGCATCTGCGCCCAAATATATTTTTTATTCATCGCGAAAATCATCGTAGCTCCGTCGCACCCTGTCCCATTCGATTATCCAAGTATTTTTTGCGTCGGTTTTCATCTGCCTCTTTCTTTCTCGTTAAAAGCAACCAAGCTCGCGATGAAATTCGTATAGTCTCGTTCGTACGAAGACTTGATGTAAACGAATGTACCAACTAATCGTGAACCAAGTACAAATTCATAGCTCAAGGACTATGTCGTGCAAAAAAAATAATAGTTTCGACAATTTTGCTAAAGATTATCTTATCGCGCGATATACCTTGAACGAAAAAGCATCCTCGCTCTTCCGCATTAACCCGACGCAGCGGGTACATTCTTTTATTCACATGAAGAATCGAGAGTACCTCTTCCTTTTTTTGTGCACTTTTATCTCATCATGATGTAACGCAATTACCGCCCCAGTCTGAGTACCGTGACTGATTGGTTTTTTTTAAAACTGAGATACCTTCTTTTTTTCAACAAATTATCGAGTACGTTGGCGTTAAGCTGATTCGGATAACGTTCTGCTTGTAGAGATGAAACGCGCCGCCACGTGGGCATCGGCAATTTGGCACAATCTCTGGGAACCGTAAATACACCACGTAAGTAGCTGCCTATCGAACTAAATTACTACAAGTGTATATTAGATAACGCCGCAATGGAGGAAAATCTAGTGGCTCAAGTCTGCTTCATGCTGTGGACCGCTACGAAATTTCGATCGTACGATCCAGTCTATTGCGATTACATTTATCCTTGTGGAGAGAGTCCGATGCTTGATGTTCTGCCAATATTGAATAAAATATTTACAGGTTGCAGTTACGATACGATTAATTGCGATTGATGAACCGACACGATGTATTCCTATACATTCAAAGACCGTTCGGCTCTTTACTGAAAAGACCCACATTTTGAGCATTGTTTCGACCGTGATTTTAATGGAATATTTTTTGACACGAGACGCCAAATTGTACCGCCAGAACTCAAAATATTATGGATCATCCTAAAAATCTTGCGCATCCATTTCCCCACCGGCGGCAAGCCTCCGGGGTAGCGGATGGTTCTTGCGACGCCCGACTGCAGTTTTGGGCAGCATACAGTGTGAAACGACGAGTCGGACGATGCTGGTGAAATTTTGCGGTGCGCAATATACCACATTGGAGTGTATTTAGTATCTAATTACCTTGGAAGCTAGGAAAGTGATGAATGTAATAACGCTCCAGTCAATCAGAATGAACAGTGGCGAATTGTTATAGCTGAAAAATAGGCTAGACAAAGTGTCGCTTGCAGAAAGCTCTGTGTCGAATACTCTGAAGCATTTGTTTGTCTTTTATCTGCAGATGAGGAAAGCAAAGTCAGTCCTGCTAGAGTCCGCTACGGAGCTTGACGATGGAAGTCCGTGAAGCAATCTAGGCTGAATGCCAGAACCGTGTACAAAAGATCGGGTAGTCAATCATACTCTGTCGCAATGTTGGTTTCTCGGTACGTGTACTTTATTTTCTCTTTTCCAGTGTGTAAATTGGTTATTGCTATTTCTATTACGAAGAATCCTTCCAGTGATGAATCAATAGTTATCCCTGTCTTACGTGTATAGATGGTGATAAAAAAACGTTTCTGAATTCTATTTGCCTACAAGCGCCAATAGTCAAAGTTATTTTACACTTGTTTGAGAAATATATATTTTCCTTTTCCAGCTCAACACCTTTGAGGAGTTTGTTTTCCACATTCTCGGAGCCATAGAGGAGAACCGGTTCCCGCGAAAGGTACTTTTTTTCAACAGTTCGAATCTACTCTGCATAGACGTTTCCTCTTTCTTCGCTCTACATGATGTCAAAAATGACAAGCATATGACTGATAACTATTGATGTTAACATAATCATACTGAAAGGCGGTTGCAGCTACCTTTGTGCGGATATCAGTTGATCCGACGCATTATTTTAATCCATTGTGCTTTATGTTTTTAGGAAAAATCTCCAGGCATCGAGAGATTCTTCCTCTCAACGTAAGGGCACTTTTCACAATGCAGGTAACAATATCCAAAGCTTTGACTTGATTTCATTAACTGGCAAATGCCATTTTTTTCTCAGAGTGATGATATAACATATACGCTATTATGATCTACCGATATGATTCGTACTTGCCCTCACTGATGTTCTCCCGGTCTATAACAAATATCCTCGCGTTCGTTAATTCGCTCCATTGACGCCTGTTTTTCGTTTCCAGATTTATCCGATGCGCTCGCACGGAATCAACAACGACAAATTTCTAGCCGATTGAGCGTTCCGAGAAATAACTCGCACGGGTAAGTCCATGGAATGTGGTAAATTATTGCTGCACAACTTGAATCGCGAACAACGTCAACTTGTCTTATTGTGATGTTATACCATTGATATACGCTATGAATTGCCGTGATATACTTTTTTTCTCTGACAATCTTGAGCCAAGTGCTGCACGTTTGCAAAGATCCAAAGGAAAATCTAACTTGTACTTTTTTATGTTCAAAGTTTCCCGTGCACGAATATGCCTGCCGATCGGAGATACATCTATCCTTGGACAGCCCCCTCCGCGCCGATCCTAAACACATTTGTACACTAAAATATTAAATAAATAAGTAAACATCAAACGAGTCTTTATGCTTATCGAGTATCTGGGAACCAATGGCATTGCTCGGTACGACCTCGCACTCGACAGAGTATTACAATTAACGATGTGCATAGCGTGTCCTTTTTTGTGCGATGATATTGCAGTGAATTTTAATAATTAACGAAACATCGCCTAGTCCATTACCATGGTTACGATAAGAATTTTACAAAGGACGCTTTGCTAAATTACGTTATTCCTATTGGCCGAAATATTTTCATACTCTAGTAGGAAATTATTTGCTTGGAAATCAACGTTGATAGATTTCAAGTGCCTCGTGATTAGATATAATTGTTAAAGAACAACGCTTGCAACGAGTGGTGTAAAATAATTGAGGCACGGCAATCGGCTGAAACAAACTCCATAGTAAGATCAAACGATAGAAAATAGTTGTGCTGCTCTGACTAATCTTTAAGTGTCTATGAACGAAATTTTCCTTTCATCTGTCCGAAGCAACAACGAATCTATACGACATTTCCCCAAATTTTTCGGTTATCGTTTCGGGCCTATTCCTAGTGCAATTGTCAGTGAAAAACGAAACATCTGTATGCTTGGTGAATGATCGCGCATCCTTGAGGCTGCGTCATGCCGAATGGGGGGCAGCCATGAGCGACAGCTGCCTCGCAGCCGAGGGACTGCTGATGTTTCGGCAAAAAAATATTAACGACGCCTATGAGCGTGTGTCCACCGCCGCCATCACCGAGAACGAGATGACATCGCCAAAGTACCGATACATACATTACTATGACCGCGGTCCACCGTACGGGACACGCGACTATAATAACCTATCGTTCTCTGTCGCTTCGTTTGTCCTGCTCGAAATGTAATCCGCCTGAGATAAAGCGTGGCCGTAGGATTTTTACCGACCGGGCGTGTGACACGTGTTCTTGGTACATGATGATTTTAGACTCCGACTAACAATCGCACAATTTTGTTCCTCGAACGGAGAAAATCACTAATATAACTTACTTTCGATGCTTCGAATTAAACTTATGCGATAGTAGGGGTGGGGGGGGGGGGGGGCATAACGTAGGTTAGGCTGATACGTAGAATAAAATAGTTGTCGGACTGCTCTAAAATAACGGTCCATCTTAAACGTAGCCATAACGCGTGCACTGACAAAAACTGTGAAAACATACATTATCATAGAAACGTAGTCGCAGATATTAATCGGAATTTTCACGAATGTCATAAGTTTAAGGACTGAGAACGGGTCGAAGGATTCTTTGCAGTGCAGATCTTTGGTGTCGTATGGTCTTTCCAGACTTGGGAAACCGGTATTTACGCATTACAGAAAAGAGTCGTTGCCGTTGGAAAATGATCGTTACTGTTGACGACGACGACGAAGACAAACAGCCGCCGCCGCCACCGCAACCACATTGGTCACAAATTGAGGGTGTAATCTTTAATCGGATTGAGGGTTTCTTGATGGGTAGCATTCGTGGCTGGCACGTAACCCCACAATTTCATCGCTTGCGAGCAAACACTTTGAATTTCCTCAACCTCCTCAAAATCGAGATCAGTGCGCCAATGAAAAGGCGCAGCTTTGGAATTTCTGTATGTACTCGAAACACCACCAAGGTCACTTTTCGTGTGAGTGTCTAGATAATCTTGCACGTTTTCGTGAAAGTCCAGACCGTAAAAATCGTACAAGTCTCTAACGTGCGCGAACGGATCGACCGACAGATCCTCGTATCGGATTGCTCTGAAAGAGAGAGAGAGAGAGAGAGCGCCAGATTAAATGATAGTAGATAAAATAGAGGCAACGTTACTTGGGATATAGCTATCGGTATCACAAGTACTAAACTCTATTTTTCTATCCATTATCTCGGAAAATTCGAATATGGGGTTACTCGTCCGGTTGAAACTTACCGAAAGTTTTGCGGGTACTTGTTCGTCAAGTAGACGGCCGTCCTGAAATCAGACACCATATCGTTGCAAACGAGAGAGGGATCGGCGCAGTCCGGATTACCAGGGCACCATTCGCGATGCTTGCGAGACTGCAACACCCCCCTTGGATCTCGTACCAGCAACACCATTCGTACTCCCAAACTGTTTAAAGGGCATTTCGTTACAAGGTACAAAATCAAGGGAGCACACGCCGATGAAGAATCAACGTCAACAAAATGACGCATTTTTTACAGTTCCGTAGACACTCGGAACTTTTATAATTTCGTTTTATCCTTCCGTCTGTCGCGGTATCATGAGCCTTCGCTCCAATCTTTGTTTGAAAATTTGACATAATTCGTGAAAATAGTATTCAACGAGACTAGTTTGACAAAAAATTATTGCTGTTACATTGCGTAAGCTCATTGTTGTTCGAAAAAATTGAGGCCACAAAACCGTTTTCACGCGACAAGATTTTGTTCGGCATATTTTCGTGGTTGTTCGAAAAATTGATATCGATATATTTGATATATGAAAAGTGCTCAACTTATCCCTTATCTTATATTATTTAAGTAACGATTGTGCGCTAGTAGAAAGAAATGGCTTATTTTATGCCCGCGCCGCCGCCGCCGCCGCCACTTTGATACACTGCTTTTTGCGCATTGACTTTTCTGTTTGTTCTTTATGACAAAAGATGACTTTTTCAAAGTGAATCTGCGTTGCAATCGAGTCAACAGTAACGGATCAGCATAATTACAGCGCAGTTGTATTCTTTTGATAGTCAGCTCTCGAATCAATCAACCAATGAGTCCTATTGTACTCCAAACTATGCTTAGCCGCAAGAATGATTTGTTTGTTATTAAAATAGCGCAAGATCGGGGCTTTTGACTTGAATGGGTGAAAAACGTATACATACTCCTCACAGCATGGCTCACCTTTCCTCTTGGAGGATTCGCTTGGCCACTGCCAGTCTCAATCTCACGAGTTTCATCGATTGAAAGGGAAACAATCGACAAAATTTGGACGCGAACTCGGGATCCCAGCATATTTCCTTATGGGCTTGACATCGACGCCACAGATGAGTATTGTGATTGAACACCCAGGGATGACTGTCTTTGCCGTAATCCAAATATCGTCCTGCAAGCGACAACGGATTTGCCAAGGTTATTTCTCCGGTAGGCAACTGCAACCGTACGTTTATCGTCTAACACGCGTACGAATGAAAGGAAAAGTAAAAAAAAGCACCCAATTACCGAGATTCCTGTAGTTACAATGGAACAAGGCAACGATATGTTCGAGAGCTTCGATCGCCAATGGTGGTTCTCGCACTTGTATGATACCGAAATGCAACAATGGCTCGTAATGATAAAAACTTGCCGGATGAGCGTTAATCACATCACCGAGGAAGGTACTGCCACTTCGCCAAGTTGTCAGTACAACGCTTCTGACTGGTCGGCCACCTTTTTCCATAAGAAGGTCGTTGAGCGAACTACCCAAACAAACAAACACCAAGAGGAATGAAAATAGGGTACGTAAATCGTCCAACTGATCGAGTGGATCGAGGCTCCGGTGGAATCCCAAAAACAGATGGAAATGTATTTTTCCTATACGTATCGATCCAAATAAATATGGTCGTTTCTTTCAAATATGCATAACGCGGTGACGGGATTCGGTCTGACAAAACTAAACAGGCATTATTATTTTCGTATTATTAGGGCACGATATTCGGCGAATCATGGATGATATTTAAGCCTGCATTAATATTTACCATAGTATAATTTCGTCATTGGCAACTGGGCGGGTCCAACGATAAAATGTGAAAGTAACCAAAAACAAAGGTTCAAAGTTCCAACTTTCACGAGGAGGATCGAGGTCCACGTTAAACGTTGAAAATAAAAGTAATTATTGGGCGCGCGCGCGTGTGCGTTAATCGCGAATTCTTTGAGTAGTCGTCGAATACGCATTTGAAAGATGTGCCTCTGCATCGTGACAAGCGAGCAAATGCGATACGACTGTGGATAAAACTCTGCGGATTTGAATGATAGGCAAGTGAGAAAAAATGCGAGGTCAAAAGTGAAAAAGGATAGTAAACAGCCGTGCAAGGGCACACAAAGGCAGAATGGAAAGAAACTGTGGTGCTATACGGGAGACAAAAGAGACGGAAACGCGATTTTTTCCATACTTTCCGTTGCGGTAGGCGTAGCGATCCATTTCTCTTTCGATCGATTGTCTCTGCTGCTCGAGAATCCCATCGATTTCGGACTCGAAGACGTAACTCAGCGCCTGTAGATCTACAATTTTAGCCGACTCCTGCAAAAATAAAAAATATTGATGTTGTTTTTGTAGTTATTGCCAACGACGGGTTTATCATGCTCTAGGAAAATATTAAAAAATGGACATGGGCGAGGAAAAGAAATTGCGGCTAAAAAAATACGCGCCCATAATATCACGCACATCACACAGATGACAGACATGAAAAATTAAAATAATGAATTCAAAGGAGTGAAACTCGTAACGAAACAATCCGTAATATTGCAAGCTTGTATAAAATATCGTTTTAGCCGGAGAGTGTCACCAAGAGTGCCACAAGAGCAAAAAAACTAAAGCCTCTTGCTAGCCTGATGATGATTCCTCGACGAGTACTGGAAAATCGCCAAACAATGGAATATCGTCAAGACGATACAAGAATTTTCCAAATAAACTGCCAGCAGCCAATGGACAAGAAATTAAGTAGTTGTTAGTTATGCGCGCTCAGAGCTATGTTTCTGCAGCTTACCGTGACTCGTTCTTGAATATTAACCATCTCCGATCTTACGTGGTCGTCCTGGATGAAAAAAGCAAGTGAAAAATTGAACCAACAGTGCAACAATAGTAATTTATGCTACAAGTGCGGGAAACAACAAATCGCGCGTCAAGTTGTCACATGAGCCGAAGGCTTCTGGTACATTACACACGAGTACCAGTGAGAAATGCACCATAAGTCGAGGCGAATTCGGCAACTTACGCGCGATGTAATTCGTTTTTTTTTTACGCACATGTCCCATACATTTTTTTATGCAATGACTGTCTCGAAAGAGGAATTTGAAATTCAACAAAACCGATAACATTTATATTCAAATACGACTGTGATATAAGTTGACGTTTCATATAACATGAATCTCGCTACATTCAAGTTTGTTCAATCGGTCCAAAATCGTAGAACAAAAAATCTATCAACTGAGAAAAAAACCGCTTTTTCGTGAATCGATGCGGTAAAGTGAGCTATAAATAGATTTTTTCCGCACTAGTGCGGGAAAGACTCACGTTCCTGCACTAGCGCAGGAAAGTAAGTATCGTTGAGAAATAAGCCACTTTCCGCACGCTAAACACTAATCGAAAATCGCACTTTCGGGGCAGGCATTGCAAGGAGGTACTTTGCTCGTGTACATTTGTCGCGGCTACATTATTCTCAATGTGTTGACGTGAGCAAGCGAGCGAGAGAGGGAGAGCGATTATGCAACGATTAAAAAGGAGCAACAAAGACAACAGTTATGAAAAAAGGTATGGCACAAGATGATACACGACACCAATGTGTGACACATGGAATATTATTGTGTGGCCGTAAATCTTTTCGACGCGTCTTGCCACTTTGCAACTTCTTGATACCTAGTTCTGAGGTCGGTCAGTTTTCATCGATGGAACGCGCAACGAAATTTCTATTTTGTACTTTCATTTTCTTATGTATAATTATTATACATGTTTTTTACGCCCTTTTACATAGTAAATCTCGGAATAAGTATCATAAAAGCTGCTCGAGAGATATCCGCTAGGAAAATTCTGCCGAAACAAATCAAAGCAATTAAGAAATATTAATTCTCATTAAAATCCAATGATCTAAACTTCAATGCCATTAGTTTTGGTGAGCTGTGAGTAATTGACGCTACAAAGAAGAAGAAAATAATAATTTCAACACTGCGCACTTATTATCTGTCGTTATTCTTGGATCGGTTTTTTCTTTTTCTTCTTCTTTTTCTTTCGATTCTTTGTACTTTGTCTCTACTGACCATCAAGAAGCGCTGCAAGCGATGCTCGGGATATCCATTGTTGAGCTGATTGAATGCCATGAAGAAAATGCAGAGAGATGTCAGAGCAATCAGTCCGTACAAGCTCAGACGTTTCGACATTTTTCTACCTGATTGATGCACAGAATTCACAGTTCAACCACTTACGATGAAGATGCACCCACCGCAACCAACAGTTGAGTACGCACAAGTGTACAAAACAAGACGAAAGATGCAGAATTAACGGATGATATGTACAAGCTTTTTGATACTCCGTCTTAAGAGGGGGGGCTATATGGCATTCCAAAAATTCACCTGATGTTTGGGAAACAATAATTGTGGAAAAGGTGTCGGCGCACTCAATTTTTGCGTACCTCATTGATATTTGAATTAACAAAAGTGTCTGCACAATTTCAAAGCAAAATAATATGAATAGCAGTCATTTCGAATGTGCATGGGGACGGATGGAGGGTCAGGAACGGACAAAAATGTAGTTTCGTTGTGAATTACGTTGAATCGGCTATCCGCTGACAGAGCTCCACTTTTACCACTTTCTTTGCGGTTTATGAAAATAACTTTTTTTTTACGATCTTTGGTTTAAGAAAGTTGCATTATTATTTCTAATATCTTCTTAACGAATAATTATTTTTACACAAAGGTACGAATACGTTAGATTTGTTTGGATTTGTACCAACCAGATGGCGGAAATGAAGTACAAAATTCGGTGGCTCACCTCTATTGCGCGATGCTTCATGACTCCTCAGTTTACATTTTTTTCTCTAAATATCGTACATATGTAAACCAATGATGTACGAAAAATTGAGTCAACTGCACCAGGAAATTTCTTATAATCAATTGAGAAAAATTCGATAAAATATTGAGATTCGAGATGAGGAAAAGAAACAGGCCAACTGCAACGCGACAAAGCCGAATAATGGAATAACATATACAAGAGAACACCGCGATGTGTGACCCGTTTGCAAAAATTATCTCTAGTGCGCCGATGCAATGCTAGAGAAACACACGGGGATTACTTTAGCACGTTCAAAGCAGATAACGAGGATGTACAATCGTACTTATCGTTGGTGCAGCGACTAAGTCACAGCGGGGAAAGAATTTCTGTATGAAATAACCTTTTTCCTCAATGCTTTGTTATATCACCGTGCTGCTCGGAATCGCCGTTGCTATATTATTGTCGCAATTTTCTCGATTCTTGGCATTTCTCAATTTTGTATAGCACCAACTATGTGCTTGTTGAATTTGTTGAAGTTGAATTTGTCTACGAGAGTTTCGTGAATACGGTACGCGGAGTGCCTAATTCTCGGAAAAGTCTATGTTGGTCCCATACCTGTTGTCAGCCACCAAGGACGATATCAACGACGCGGTCTCTCGATGCTGTCATTCGTGACTCTCGACGGATGTCTTTTTTGCATTGCGGTATGCCTATCGCAGACATCCTTCACTTCTGATGCTCGTTAACCGTATTCGTTTGTCTAAAACTGGTTATCTTGATCTGCGATATTATCATATTTGGACAATTCAATCTGAAATGGGAGACAAAAATGTTTTGCCAAGTTTGCACTTTCGGTATCACGGAATTCTGCCAGCGGGTTCAAAGCGTTCTTCTAATAGTTTGTCGAGGAATGGAACTAAAGTAGGCGTAGTCGCATCGGGACAAAAAATGTATTTTCAAATCGATGAAAATTCGCTTGACTGCTTCACAAAGCACTCAACGAACTCATTAAGAGATGAACAATATAAATGTAGGAAAAAACGTTTTTCTGTTGTAAATAGATGAAGATATGCGGTTATGAAAAAGAACGTTTGTGTCTAAAGCATACTCTAAAAAGGTACACTCCTTCGAGTGTTTTCCAGCTATATACGTATCTTTTAGGGTCTGTCGCCCAACAGTGAGTGTTCAAAGTTTACCGGGCTTTAAAAATAAGTCCAAACATGTTGATGTTGCCAAAGTCGAAAGTTTAAAACCGTTGTTAATGAAAATTGAAGTATAGTCAAGCAAACAGGGGTGAGTTCGAAAGTTCGACCGGCCCGTTAGAGAGCCAGTGCAGACACTCACGGCGGGGGGGGGGGCTTAAGATTAACTGAATTCCGAATTAAACTAAGTACGGAATGACTTGCGAGCGTGTTAAAATAAAATTAGACCGATGCTATAGACCTCTCGGAACATATAGAACCTCGTAATAGTCGTTGCAATATTCTAATAAGCGTGTACGTACCGTTGCATCACACTCGTCATATTACAGCGGCTAGCTAAAAATTAGGTGCACCATCCGTTCTCTATTTTCCAGTTAAATTGTTACCTCGATCACCAGACACGATTCGAATACATGCTATTTCAAATAGGTACGATCGTATAAACATTCTTAGGGAAAACCCAGTTTTCCCCCCAATCGAGAATACCGCACTTCTGTATTACTGCCGATATTTGCATCTGACAATTGATACTAATGAAAATTTCCTTCGCGCACTTGCCGAAACGCAAAAATATGACTATTCGAAATTTCGATGCTTTTGCGTGCACGAAGGCCCGACATATTTTATTGTTGTCAGAGTAGAGCACACAACTGGAAGGCGTTTGCCGTCGGAGGCAAAATGTTTTGCCGCGACCATGGCACAGCTGTAGGGATGGGCGATGTTTTTCGATTAATTGAAAGTGTCGATGTTTTCGGTGAAATAATCGATCATATTTTGTCGATTTTTTTGGCGATCGATTAATCGATTCTCGATTTTGATCAAGTAACATCGAAATACATATATGTAATGTCTTCTTTCAGGACGTGACGCCCGGATTGATATGTAACAGCCAATCACAAATCATCTTGTCCTCGCATCTTTTTCAACACAAACCTAAAGGTGAATTCTGTTTGTTGGACTTGGCATACTGTACGCAATACCGGATGAATCAAGGAGACTATAGGGAAGGAGTCCAATCTTCGTATGGTGAATGGGTATAAGCAACGTCCGTAAATTTGATTCAAGAGCGTGGTGTTAAATATGGCCTGTAGGCGTCGTCTGTATCTTTAGTGTATCAAAATATAGTAATACAGCCAGTACACAGGGTCAAACTGACTGTTATGGCGGCTTATTGTTGACGCGTGTAAAAAAAAACACCTATCGTCCACTAAGATTGTTTATTTGCGACGGCAACTTTGTGTGAGAGTATCGGACGAGGGAGGATCGACAAATTTTTCTTTTTAATTACAAATCTGATCTGATCTTTTTTTCCAAATTTTTCTGTTAAGGTTTTAGGTTATACGTGGAATATTTGCGGATGATGCTCGCTACTGCGGAGCGAATCTCTGTGTTGATGATGTCGCTGCGGGTGGTGTCATAGCTTTAGCAAAGGATATTTCCGATGTGACTTTCGGGTGTATCGCTTCAATTCTTTCGATGAGTTGTCGTTGTTTAATATCTGTCACTTTATGAGCGTTTGTATATGAACTTGTAGTATAGGCATTACTCATAATTCACTGGGTGTTCTAGGTTATTGCAATATGCACAGCGAGAACACGCGCGAGTCTTGTGATGCTGGGCACGATGCTCGCTACTGCGTAGCAGACCTTGGTCTTGCTATTGACACTGCGGATGATGCTCGCTACTGCGTAGCGAACCTCTGTCTTGCTACTGACACTGCGGAGGATGCTCGCTGCTGTGTAGCGAATCTCTGTCTTGCTACTGACACTGCGGATGATGCTCGCTACTGCGTAGCGACCTTCTGTCTTGCTACTAATACTGTGGACGATGCTCGCTACTGCGTAGTGAACCTGTGTCTTACTACTGACACGGCGGATGATGCTCGCTAGTGCGTAGCGAATCTCTTTCTTGCTACTGACACTGCGGATGATGCCCGCTACTGCGTAGCGAACTTCTGTCTTGCTACTGTCGCCGCGGGTAGTGCTATAACTTCAATTCTTTTTATGAGTTGTCGGTGTCTCACGTCTCTCACTTTACGAGCATTTGTATACGACCTTGTAGTATAGGCATCACTTATAGTTCACTGGGTGATCTAGGTCATTGCAATTTGCACAGAGGAGGAATGGTTTATCTGATGAGTTATTTAAAATGCATTTTCCGTATTCGTTTGAAGTACTACACTTGACGCAGTGGTATGTAAGGTTGCAATTTACACTCGAATGTTCCAGGCGCCGACATTTTCTGCGTACTTTTCACACTATAATCTCGGCCACCTAACCACATTTGAATGGAATTTATATTTACATCTGATATAAATTATTGTGGCATTTTTTAGGTGTTTATCCTCATAATTAGGTGGGTAATTGCACTATGACTTAAATGTAGAAACATCTTAAGGCACTACAGCTACACGAAATTTAATTATAAAATAAATTAAGGTTGAGAAAATTTAAATTTTCAGCTCATGTGACAGCTTATAACAACGCATGCGCAAAACACAGTGCACAATGACTAACGTTCCCTGCGCCGCTTATGCGGAACCCTTATTTGTTGCACTTTTACGGACGCGCCAGAATGCGGAGATTGGACTCCTTCCCTATAGTCTCCTTGGAGAAGGCTGTGACCGCCTCGGACGGTGGCGCCGCCTGGATAGGGTCGCACGACCTAACGGAAGACTTTTTGGCGCGAGATCGTATAAAATTTAAGAAAACGCACTAGGGCCGCAAAGGCAACCCTACATTTCGCAATTTCAGTGTACGGCTGGACCGATTCCACCGTCACACTTGCGTGGCTTACCCAGCATCCCTCGCGCTGAAAGCCGTACGTCGCGAATAGAGTTTCGGAAATACAAACCAAAATGCCGGAAATAAAGTGAAATCCCGTGCCCACACGCGATAATCCCGCGGATTGCGCGTCACGGGGCATATCAGCTGAAGAACTCGCCGATCACCCGCTATGGTGGTCCGGCCCGAAATGGTTGAGTCAGAACTTAACTTTCTGGCAAAACGCGCGACCTGGCGCATCAAAAGAAAATTACGTTGATCAATCGTCAATATTTAGCGATGAACGGACGAACACGACGATGCATGTCGCGCAAGAAGAAAAATCGTGGGACCTCTCCCTTCGATTCTCGGGCTGGGGCAAACTCCTCCGAGTTACCGCTCTACTCTTTCGCTGGCTGCGTAAATTCCGCGCTCGCTCAGACGAAAATTCAAATTGCATTCAAGAGGCACGTGAATTTTGGATTCGTCATATTCAAAAATGCAGTTTTGCGACCGAAATTCGCGCTCTCAAGTCAAACACGTCGCTTCCGCGATCAAGCGCGTTAAAATCTCTCTATCCCTTCCTCGACGGAAATGGCCAGTTGCGTCTTGGCGGGCAGTTACGCCATTCGTTTCTCTCGTACGACGAACGCTTCCCGCTTATTTTACCGCGACATCACGTCAGCGAATTAATCATTGAACAAACGCATCTCCGCTCGTTGCACGGAGGCTCGCAACTTACACTACGTTTATTGCGACAAACTTACTGGATTCTCGGAGCGAGATCCTTAGTCAAAAGTCTAATCAATCGGTATTTCAATTACGTACGCGAACGCGCAATCACCGCGAAGCTACTCATGGGAGATTTACCCTCTGCTCGAGTCAATCCGTCTACCCCATTTTCTCATTGCGGCGTGGATTACGCAGGTCCTTTTCAAATAATCCCTTACGTAGGACGGGGACGGAAATCGCGAGAGTATTATGTCGCGCTTTTCATATGTCTCGCGACTCGCGCTATTCATTTAGAATACGTCGACGACTACTCGACTTCAGGTTTTTTGGCCGCCTTTCAGCGCTTCGTCAGCAGGCGCGGTCTGTCCTCCGACGTCTATAGCGACAACGGCACGAATTTCCAAGGCACCGATAACGAACTTCGTCGTTTCTTTTCCCAAGTCAATGAAAAACACAGAATTGCGCGAAAACTACGCCACGGACGGCGTCCGTTGGCATTTCATCCCCGCCTCCGCTCCTCATTTCGGAGGACTCTGGGAAGCCGGTGTAAAAAGCTTCAAAAGTCACATGAAGAGAGTCGTGGGCTCCCACACTTTCTCCCAAATCGAATTCTCTACCTTGCTCCGTCAAATTGAAGCGTGTTTGAATTCACGTCCGCTCGCGCCGCTTCGCGAAGATCCGGACAATTTCGAAGCACTAACACCGGGTCACTTTTTGATAGGCCGTCCCTTACTTAGCGTCCCAGAGCCTTCTCTGATTGATCTAAATGAAAATCGCAAAAAATCGGCAAAGGTCCAAGTCATGCGGGAACACATTTGGAAGGCATGGACACGCGATTATTTACATACGCTACAACAGCGTACAAAATGGCAGAACTCGTCAAGTTCTCTCAAAGTTGGAGCCGTAGTCCTCCTAAAAAACGGGCTTCTTCCCCCAGCAAGGTGGGAGTTGGCGCGCATAATCGAGACCCACGAGGGCCCCGATGGCCTCGTACGAGTCGTCACATTGAGAACCGCGAAAACGACACTCAAACGCCCGATTGCGAAGGTCTGTCCCCGTCCGTGCGTCGCGCCTTAACGTTTCGCGTAAAATTCAACCGTCCCTGCACCTTGCTATTAGCTTAATCGTCTAGTTATTAAGTACTCGATTTAAAGTCGGGATTTAAAATTTGTTAATTAATTATAAGTTGGATTAAATTGTCGGGATTTAATTTTGTAATTTGGCTTAAGTTTTCGGAGAAAATGTCGGAGCAATCTGTAAACAATGTCCGTATCACATGGGAACATTATTAAAGTTTGTCAATCTCGCGTCGTCCCTACCGGTATGAGGCGGGCGGTATGTTCAGATGTGAAACGAGGTCGAATATTATTTCACGCGCGCGATATTTCAATCACCGCGTTAAAATTGAAGCGCTCTAATTTCGTGCAGATCGGTCTCGAAATAAAATGTAAACAAATCACGCGCCTTCGATTAAAAGCGCCCTAGGCCCTAGATATGTCTCGCGTTCTGCGTGTGAGTGACTCCCGCCTGTTCTCTTCCCCGCAAATTTTCGGTAAGTCGCGCAAATTGTAACGCGACGCTGGTGTTGCTCGCTGTTCTTCGTAGGCAAGAGTTGAAATCACCTCCGTCGTGTAGACTCGCTTATTCAGCCGCCCCGGCTTTCTTGCACATACAATATCGGTTTGCGTATAGGCTCGTTCTTTGCGTGTGATCCGCGGGCGCGTTCCTTTTTGTTAGGCCCGGAATGTTAATGAGCGGGCTGAGATTAATTTTCCTGAAGGACTTAAAGATATTCAGTCTTCTAATCTATCTCGAAAGTTTTTTGTCGGGTTAGCTATTAAAGCGCTAGGCGCACCTATCCAGTGGGTTAAAATAAAGGAATTGGGAGGATAAAATAAAGGTAAAGAGTATCCTCCAGATGGATAGGAGTAGTAGAATACATATATGTATTGCTATAATAAATCTGAGAAATTGACAATGACGATTACAATTTTGATACAATTTGGTTATTATCGCAGGTATCTTCCGTAAATTAATTCGATTGATGACTCGATACAATTTAATACGATTACATAAAATGCGGACAGATCGGACTTACGGTTGGTGAACTTGTGGTTTGATACCGTGCTGACGCTAGACGTTCGGGTCTCCTCGAAGACAGGGCAATCGTATGGCACTCACGTACGCAAATTACACGTTGAATTTTTGGTAGTTTGGAGTTTGGTTGAACGAATAATTGTTTCTACGCACTACTAATGAGTTCTTATCGGCCTGCGAAGCGTAATGAGACGCTGCACCTCAGTGCCTCACTTTATCCTCGGGCAGTGATGCTTGATCGCGAAGAATCGAAGACGCGTACGCGGAACTGACTTTCAAGGGCACGGAAAAAGACTCAGAGGACAGAGTGCCTTGGCCTCTGTCGAGCTCCGCTCAGTCCTAAGATTCACGAGAGACTGCCTAATTTGGCTGTAACTCGATGGTGGGTTGCTTCTTGATTTTTAAGTAAGTCAGCGATTTTAATTTTCGCTGAGCAACAATTTTCGAAATGGGTATAGGACTGAACGACCGAGGCTTCTTCCGTGTCCTCGTTGAGAGTCATTCGCATCGCAAGTTGCAAGACTCAGCATTGTGAAGAAATCGAAGTTGAAATTGCCAGAATGAATGTTGGTTTTGCAATGGAGGTTTCGTATGCTGGAAAGAATGTGTCATTTCGCAACGTAGGGTTCAAACGAGTTCGCGTTGGAGTGAAAAAGGAAATAGTTTGGTATAAAATATATATAATTAAGACAAAAGAACTTAGAAAATGAGATACGGATATAACATTTTTAATAAAATTCAAGAGAACCAAAAAAGCGTCCGAAATCTATTCCTCCAAAAACCCCCATTACGTCTCTTCTCCCTCTTCCTCTGAACCGGCAAATTAAAAATTATATTAATTGTGATTCCTCGCATTTCGAAGGGCGAGCGCGATCATATTTAATAATCCGAAAAACAAATTTCATGTCAAACTTAGCCGCGGGAAAATAGTTTTGTAATGATTTCGAACTTTTCTTCGTAACCAATCGGTTGTTAGTCGTTTGTTAGTAATTGTTAGTCGATTTTTATAGTTTGTTAGAGTTGAATTTTTGTTTTATCGTAAAAAAACCTTCCATTCCCATAGCACGCTGCAAGCCACCTGAAGTTGGCAGCATTGCCACGACGGCTGAGTACGTCCTTGCCCATGTAACGCCTCACAAATAAAATCTAACGTGAAATTGACCGATTTCTTAACATTTCAACTGTTTTGAGGTGCAACAGAAGCGCAAACGTTTGTTGGTTATGAATAACATAATTAGGGGCTTTGTTGGTTCTCAGTATTATGTAAATCAATAGATGAAATGAACATCCCCGTGTTACATGACGTCATAAAATCATAGGGCCGCGTTCGCACTGTCTGCGTCGACAGAATGTCTAACCAATCGGATAGGCATTCGGGAATTAACCAATCAGCGAGCAGCTCCAGCAGTTGAAAAAACATATTATATGATAAACATATGATAAACATATTTATTTAAATAATACGGAAAACCAACAAAGCTTCTAATTATGATATTCATAACCAACAAACATTTGCGCTTCTATTGCACAACTTGTCGCATGTTTTCTCAACTGCTGGAGCTGCTCGCTGATTGGTTAATTCCCGAATGCCTATCCGATTGGTTAGACATTCTGTCGACGCAGACAGTGCGAACGCGGCCCTATGATTTTATGACGTCATGTAACACGGGGATGTACATTTCATCTATTGATTTAAATAATACGGAGAACCAACACAGCTTCTAATTATGATATTCATAACCAACAAACGTTTGCGCTTCTATTGCACCTCAAAACGGTTGAAATGTTAAGAAATCGGTCAATTTCACGTTAGATTGTATTTTTCATTCTGTGCTTTAAAAAAGGTCCAACAAAGATTGCAATTGATCCAACAATGACCAACAAACGACCAACAAACGATTTGTCATGATAAAAAGCTTGAATGTTGATTTCGGAGGGCCATTTTCACAGAGGGGTCCAAACTCCCTATCCTAGCCTGTATGTACGAAGTTCCTTCAATCGGTCGCAGAGATGTAGAGCTCAGTTCCGCCGCAGGCGTCACTAGTGTTCCCCAGAGCCCATAATTTATAGTAATACAAAACTGCATAAGGTCCGAGTTCCGCCTCAATGACCAATCACAAAACTGGGGTGATCGTGATTCTCTCTCGTACTCACTTGGAACAGTCATGGTGCGTTCTCTCTCGCACACCCGAACGATAATACACCCAAGTGGGGATTCCTTCTATTATAATATATAATAATATTGTGTACTATATAATAAATAAAATATAAATAATATTAATGAAACAACTCGTGTTGTTTCATTCACATGGGCTTATTATATAATAAGCACATCGGATATAATAATTATATTATAACAGTGGCGGACTAAGGCCGTCGGAGGCCCGGGGCGGCATATAAATGAGACCCCCGGTCTGCTAAAAAATGGATGTATTATTGATGATATGTAATTTTATTATACGCCGTACTTATGATATAGGTAAAAAGTTAGAACACGGATCAGCATTCCACACAGCATCTAGCAGGTAGAGTGCAAAAAAATAATGAAGACTATAATAAGAAAGTAACTTTTACTGTACTTAATTAGTACGAGTAGTGTGCGGCCGTGTTGATAATACGAGATGTTGAGTAATCGGCTTCGATTCGGCCTGTGAGCTTTCCAAGGTCGTGGTGGAAAGAAAAAAGGGAGTTTTTTCCCCGTTCACGTTTCGATCCTTTGTTCGGATCCTCTTCAGAAAACTTCTTTTTTTTTTCCCTTAGATACACGCTTTTCGCGTTTGTTACCTATTCTTTCCCATCATTATATCGTTCTTTCCTCTACTATTTACTCCTTTTTTGTCTCCATCTGTTCCCCCCTGTTGGGGCCGCAGCCGACTTCCCCCTCTGTATTATATTCATCATGACATTTCTGTCATGGGTATAGGGAAACTGCGGAAAACCTATACCAATACAGCCGGTCATCGAGTTCACCCCCCAGTCGTGGAACTAGTCTTATTTCGCCGCGAAATGCCGAAGAAAAACATTTCGCGACGAAATGTACGCGACTGGGATTCGAACCCGGGACCTCCCGGTCCGCTGGTTTAGTGGCGAGCACGCTAACCACTAGACCATCGCACCAGTTCTCTTCAGAAAACTTTATTTGTTCTACAAATTTCTTGATACAAATTATATTAATAGAGTTTACAGATTTTGTATAATTTTATTTTGTGTTATGAATAAGTTTTAAATGTGTTATAATGATTTGTGTAAATTTTGTATTAGTTTTTTCTCTCATAATTTTTCAATCATGGTGATATTGACTGAGTGATTATTTGTAAAAAATTAATTTATTCTTTTTGTTGAGTAACAAGGGTGGTGCGTGAGAGTGTGATGTTGAAATAAAGATAAGAATTATGTTAGATGACGAGCCTGAATATTGTCGATATTTCTAGTTTTCTTTGGTTTGTGCTTGGAGGATGGTTTATGTAGACAGTATTTTTTATGATAAAATAATGTCTCGTGAGGTTGACGCGGAGGATTGATTCGGAACCGTTCTTATTTTTCAATGACAAGCTTAATCGTTTTTTGGCGATTGTATTATCTGTGAGAAATTGGTATAATGAAAGAAACTTTAGTTTGATCTACTGTCTTGATTAATGAGATTAATGAAATGTTGTGTGAAAGTGGTAATTACCTATTGAAATAAAATAAATATATCCCCACAAGCACAAAGAAGAAAATTAGAAAAAAATTTCTCTGCTCTACATGTCGAGTAGTGACGTCCCAGAGAGTTCGAGAAAGACTAAGTGGAGAATTTAATGTTTCTGGAGGGAGGGAGAATGATCCTTTTTCAGTGCCGTGTCAAGAGTTTGAGGGTACCCGTGTCATGTTAAGAGTTATTTAAAAAAAATATATAAATAAATAAATGTATCGTGTCAGAGATTTTGAGGTTAATGTATTATGTCAAAAGTTTTAAAATTGCGTCACGAGTTTAAACATTGATGTGTGTAGTTATGGTGATAAAATATTATTATGATTATATTATTGAGTTGTATATTGAGCTTAGCTTATTTATGTCAGTTCTAAAATTTATGGCATTAGGATGCGCTTTGATTTGAATCATTTCTAGGATCTCTAGGATTAATAGGATCTAGGATTAGTAATTGATAGATGTAGGATTAATCTCTAGGATTTCTAGGATTAATATAATTTGTATCACGAAATTTGTAGAACAAATAAAGTTTTCTAAAGAGGATCCGAACCAAGGATCGATACGTAAACGGGGGAAAAAACTCCCTTTTTTCTTTCCACCACGACCTTGGAAAGCTCACAGGCCGAATCGAAGCCGATTCCTCAACATCTTTTACTGTACTTATATGTTTAAAAACAAAGCTTTTGCTTTGTAACTATTTTACATGTTTTCGTGCTTTCATTTAACTGAACTTCTCAATAACGTCGTTGAAATCTATTTCCCTTGAAACTTTCCTTTCAATTGATAAAATGGACAGATTGACTAGGCGTTCTTGGTTCATCATAGATCGACGAATTTTTTAAAATAAATTTCAGTTTAGAAAAACTTCTCTCGTATGAAGCTGACATTTTCACACGACCGATCCGTAATAGCGTGACTAAACTCACGTGAGATGAAAATGCGAGAAGTGAGAAGTCTCACCCGAGAACCGTAATAGGCCCCCTGATAACAGGTGAATTAGTACCTACCTACCTATTTTTATATTTTGCATACGCACGGGGCCTCCAACTCCAAACTGCTCCTTACTGAATATATTTCGGCCTTGGTTGGAATTTGACTAAAAAATAACTTCTCGAGATTTGGAGGCCCCCCAGGACGAGAGGCCCGGGGCGGACTGCCCCCTCCGCCCATCTCCCTTAGTCCGCCGCTGTATAATAAGTACAACATGAGTTATTTTATTATGAAAAATTATGATTTGCCTGTTATGTTAGAAAATATAGCTAATTATAATGAAACGCGAATAAATCGATAAACCAACTGTAATGTATCTCGTAATGTATTTATTATTCGAATGCGCGGTACTCTGTTTTCCTGTACAATAATAATAATAATAATAATAAATAATAATAATAATAACATGTACATGCAAGAAACCGGGCGAATGCGGGAATGTTGGCTCTACATGCTGGGGTTGTCTTTTCAACACGTGCTTATTATTTGTATACCCATGAAAACTCGTTATTTGCTAGTTACGTTTAAAAATGAAGCTAAATATGAATTAAATTAAGCGATGAACCAACCGAACAAGCCGTCAAGCCTAATTGAACCCCAAGCGCGGCAATCACTTAAATTTGAGAAGATTATATTTATTGGCAAATGATTGTGTGGCGAAGTTGGTAGAACGCTAGATTACTGTATTGAAGGTCCTGAGTTCGAGCCTCGGTAGTTTGAATTTTTTTCTTTTGCATTCGTACAGGTATCTGGTTGTACGAGCGAATTGAAGCAGTTTCAACCAATCAAAAGAACTCGTCCAATACCAAAAGAACTCGAACAAAAATAACATGGAAGAATATAGTTTTTAATTTACTGCCATCAATAGTTGAAATTTGTTTTATAATTCCTACCTAGAGTGTTTACTTTTTCCCTTTATCTCATTGCCTCGCGAGGAGTCATCTCCATTATTATACGCATAGTTCGATAGCTGCTGTGCTGGTGTACACGACAGATATATTTGTGTTTGACAGGCGCAAACAATTTTGCCGCCATAACACGGTCAGTTTCACCTTATGCAGTTTTGTATTACTATATATTATGGGCCGTCGGGAACACTAGTGACGCCTGCGTCAGAACGGAGCATTACACCTCTGCGACCGATTGAAATGAACTGTTCGAAGCGGGAGTGTCGACCCCTTCTCTCTAGTCATCTTGACGGCGAGCTCGCGAAGACCCACCGTTCATCGTGGGTCGGCAGCATGTCGTATTCACAGTCGAATCGTAAATATAAGTTCGGTCTTAAGACTCGATATGTGAATGAAAACACTCGCGATAAGTCAATGGAAACGTGGTCTTAAGATCGCGCTATATTCTCGATGGCAGCCATGTTGCAACTGTCACGTCTGGCCACTTCCGCTCCATTCGCCCGCGTCGCCCAAAATGCGGTCCACTTGTATTTTTGCCCGTGGCGCCCGTGAGCGTGTAGTGTGCCAGTTAGTGGACCGGAAAATTTTGCGGTCGCGGTCGCGGTCGTAGGCGTTGCGAGCGTTAAGTGGACCGCGCCTATCATCCGCTGCATGGAGCCTAGATACCAGGAGGTTCAGCGGCAATGCAAAGGCGCTGAAAAAAGCGTCCCTGAAAATGTGTCGAAGTGATGGGGCTGGGGTGCAGCGGCACCTACATATATAGTAATATATTGGTCAACGAGGTGAAAGTGATCGGACGAGTTTCTAACCTCATGACAGACCGATCGGGACATCAAATGTCGAAATATCTGCCGATTCATAATTTCCTCATGACGGTTCGGAATAAAAAAACGCAAAAGCGAGAAAATATCTCAAATTCAAAATGGCGGCGATACAGCCCATCTAGAAAAACGTGTTTTTTTACAAATAGCTTCACGGGAGAACGGTTTTTTTTCGTAAAATATAAGACTGGAAACAAAAACCAAAAAAAAATGATAAGTTACATATTATTTTACATTTACATATTATTTAATTAAAATTTGCTTTCAAATTTTGAAAAAATAGCGCACTTTGAAGAAAATGAATCGATTTATTGCCAAAACAAGCAGTAAATTGTTTATAAAAAAGTTTGAATTTAATCAAAAAACGGCTACGTACTCCCATAGAGAATGTAATTGTGAAGCTGCTATCAAAATTTTAAATCGTTCCATGCAAAGATGGTCGAGTAATCCGTCTTCCGAGATTGAAAATAGTGGCTTCAAGAAAAACGCGTTTAAAGTTGCACAAGCAACTCAGCGCCCGCTCCAAGGCGCTACGGCGAAATCGATAATTGAACCTTTAAATAAGAAAAATCGCTACAGAACCAATTGCATATTGTTTTTGTGACACCAAAGTGTTTGCAGGCAAGAAAACGTCTTTCCAAAATCCTAGAGTGGTGCTATCCCTTAAGACGGAATGACACCTCATCGCGGTCGGTATGATAGAACAATTGTAGATACCGAAAAATCTCGAGAACGGCTCTTCAGATCCCGTCAAAACTTTGCCAAACGACGTCAAATAGATAGACGAACAGCTCCCCTCAAATTTTCTGAATTTGAGGGGCAGACAGTTGTTCGTCTTACGACGGAATGACACCCGACGCGAAACTCCGACCCAAAACCCAAACAAACCCAAACAATTATAGATAGTTTTATAGATATTGTTCTAACATAGATACCCAAAAATCTCTGAAACGGCTCTTCAGATCCCGTCGAAACTTTCCCAAACGACGTCAAATAGATGGACGAACAGCTGTCTGCCCCTCAAATTTTATGAACTTGAGAAAAAAAATGTAGATTGGCTTATGATGAGTCAATCTACTTTTTTTCTCAAATTCAGAAAATTTGAGGGGCAGACAGTTGTTCGTCTTACGACGGAATGCCACCCGACGCGAAACTCCGACGCGGCCCCGGCTCGGTCGGTAGGGCAGATGGAGCTCGCACGAGCTACTACTCCCTACCCCTAGATGTCACAGCGCGCGTTCGTCTCGAACGCGTGTTCGTTCCGAACGCATGCTGCGACGGAATCGCGGGCCACCTTGCGTAGAGGCTTACATTGTATTGTTATGCCTCGACGCAACGTGTGTGTGCTCGTGTGTCTGTGACATTCCCTTTACGACGGACGCACGCGGTTGAAGATTGCTTTCTTCCCGCATGATGTCCCTTCGCAGCAAGTACACACTTCGTGTGGGTATATACACGTATATACCCACATGCTGACCCACGGTCAGTCAGTAATGCCAATTTGGGGGTTTTGCCCCCAAATTTAGGGGGAACCAAAATGTGAAGGGGTTTTTTAGGGGGTAAATTTATTTAGGGGTATTCTTTAGGGGGATTTTTTAGCCGGTACATCTTTTAAGAACATTTTTTTAGGTGGGGGGGGGGGGATTAAAGTGTATATCTTGAAAAAAAAGTGAAAAAAAAACGAAAACAATGTATCTTCAATTAGTTCGATCGGAAATTGGAATAGGTCAATTTGTTCGATCGTCGAAATTATGTGTGCGATAATATATTTTATATATTCGAAATACATATTCCTGCGACGAATCTTTCATTCGCAATTAATATTTCTCATAAACTGTACGTTAAATTTAAGGATCACTTTTCCTTTTGCTCAATTATAATCGATTGCCTTTAAAAATGTTTTACACCAATGCCATACTTCATGTCTTGTATTAGCAACACAAGTAGCGCTGGTGGCTGAATTTTGCACTACGACAAACAACAACTTGCTGGTCAAGACCAACGAATTCCGTTTTCACTTTTACCGCTTTTACTTTCGACGTTTTGACGCTGTCATGTTGAGGTTGTGTCCGTTAGTTTGTTGTCTAATTTCGTATTTTATTTCGAATTTCGAATTACGACCAACAATTTGCTGATAAAGAGAATTCCGTTTTTACTTTTACGGTTCAACGTTTTCACGTTGTCAGTTGTAACGTTGAGGTTCTGTCCGTTAGCTGGCTGTCTACTCGCGAGTTTTATTGGATTGCAAAGTAAGTCAAGTACTCAAACAGGGTGTACAATGAAAACTTTAGGGGTTTTTCATCGACATCTAGGGGGATTTGAAGTTGGTCCTAGGGGGAAGATTCTGTAGGAGTTGGCATCACTGTATGTAAGTTGAGCGCCAAGGAGACTATAGGGAAGGAGTCCAATCTTCGCATTCTGGCGCGTCCGTAAAAGTGCAACAAATAAGGGTTCCGCATAAGTGGCGCTGGGAACGTTAGTCATTGTGTACTCTATATACATGTATGTTTTGCGCATGCACTGTTATCAGCTGTCTGTGTTGTTATTAGCTGTCGCCTGAGCTGAACATTTTTATTTTCTTAACCTTAATTCATTTTATAAGTAAATTTCGTGTAGCTGTAGTAGTGCCTTAAGATGATTCTACATTCAAGTGGTAGTGCAATTACCCACCTAATTATGGAAAAAATGCCATAATAATGTATATCCGACGTAAATATAAATTCAATTCAAATGTGGTTAGGTGGCCGAGATTATAGTGTGTAAAGGACGTAGAAAATGTCAGCGACTGGAACATCCAAGTGTAAATTGCAACCTCACATACCACTGCGTCAAGTGTAGTGCTTCAGACGAAAACGGAAAACGCACTTTGAATAACTCATCAGACAAACAGCTCCTCCGCTGTGCAAATTGCAATAACCTAGATCACCCAGTGGACTATAAGTGATACCTATACTACAAGGTCATATACAAACACTCATAAAGTGAGAGACATGAGACAACGACAACTCATAGAAAGAATTGAAGTGATCCACCCGAAAGTCACATAGGAAATTTCCATTGCACAAGCTATAGAACTACTCGCAGCGATCGTAGCAAGACAGAGGTTTGTTACGCAGTAGCAAGCATCATCCGCAGTGACAGTAGCAAGACAGAGGTTCGCTACACAGTGGCGAGCATCATCACAAGACTCGCGCGTGTTCTCGCTGTGCATATTGCAATAACCTAGATCACCCAGTGAATTATAAGTGATGCCGATACTACAAGTTTATATATAAACGCTCATAAAGTGACAGACATTAGACAACGACAACTCATCGGTTGCTATGGCACCAACCGCAGCCAGAGTATCAACACAGAGATTCGCTACGCAGTAGCGAGCATCATCCGCAGCATAACGAGACCCACCGCTACCATGAGCTATCATTTTACATTTTACATTTATTAAAATAATATTCAGACTCAAAGATGCTGATAACAACAGTCCAAAGTCTACAATCCAACTATTACTGAGATGCGTTTGTTTGTTAAGTTTAATTTTACGCACAATATCAAAAAACTGTATGGCACCGCACGAGGTACGGCTTTCGATTCTCTCCTCGTAAAGTTTTTTTATAACTGCAATTTTTTTTATGGAATTTTTTTTATGCCTTTCATTCGTAAATTAATTTGATTATTAATTACATATGTTATAAGAATCACAATAACGAAAATAAAAATAGTAATAATTCCTAAAAGCTATCAACGTCAATGTGTTTATTGATGCTTGATGTACGTCTGAAATAAAATGTTGACAATCAACACTTGTCATTGCAGAAAAAATATTTTTCAATGTAATAATTAATTTGTTTGTCTTTAATAAAATTATGTCAACAAAAATAAATCATCGTGCGAAAAAATGATTTATGGTGGAACCTTTCTAATCAGCAGGAAAAAATGAAATAAAAACATTTTAAGAACATTCAAAGATTGTCCATATTTCTTCTCTCGTTGTATGCAGTTTCTGGCCTCCACGATCAAGTTGACCATGCACAGGTTGTGTTTGTTTGGGTAGGCCTCGCATGCTGAAAATAAGAAGAATATGTTTAAACATCTTACAAATATCACAGATATGTATACAGATAATAAAAAAGTAATGTGCAAAATACTATCTCTGATGCAAAGTGTTGCGAAGAACATCGTTGTTTTCAGAACCCCGAGGATCTGAAGCGCCAGACATCTTCGTTAAGGTCTTAGGCCACAGTAACGGGTATAACATCATGTGTATTTCATTTTTTTAAAATCTGTGTCATACATAGTGTTTGATTATTATCAGCATTCAATTACATGCTACAAGAGATGAAAAACAACAGCAATATGTCTTACAAGTCGTACGTGAGCATTGAAAAATATTTTACGTGGCTATGAAACATCCGAGGTTACAAAAACTCTAGAAGTGCATGGACAGTGCTGTACTGTAAATATTTTAAATAAAAGCAGGACATGCAGAGTATAGATTAACGCATTGAATAATTATGTTACCTTCGGAATGGAAAACAGAATACAGCAGTGCAGCCCTAATCTTTTTTGCTGTGCGTTATCTTTGGCAAGGCCACTGTGGCATCCTGGCACTGCACACGTTCTCCCCATCTTTCTGAAATAAAAATAGACATGTATTAAATTGACTAATCTCAAGATATTTTGAAATATTAAACATAAACATTAAATGTGGGGTTTATTATATTTGAAATTCATTTAAATTTTCGATTTTGAGAAAAGCTTCAGAACGTACAGACTGATCATCAGTGCCAGGAACATAGATCTATTTTCTCTGTCAGTGCATAACGGGCAGAAGGGAAAAATAAATATATTACCGTGAATAATCGCGAGGTCCGCGGATTTCAAAAATAAGTTCCACGTATAACCTAAAACCTAAACAGAAAAACTTGTGAAAAATATCAAATTAGATTTGTAATTAGAAAGTAAATTTTTCGATACTTCCTCGTCCGATACTCTTTTAAAGTCGCCGTCGCAAACAAACAATCTTAGTGGACGATAGGTGTTTTTTTGACAAGCGTCAACAATTAGCCGCCATAACAGTCAGTTTCACCCTGTGCACTGGCTGTATTACTGTATTTTTGATACATTGAAGATACGGACGACGCCTACAGGCCATATTTAACACCACGCTCTTGAATCAAATTTACGGACGTTTCTTATACACATTCACCATACGAAGATTGGACTCCTTCCCTATAGTCTCCTTGTTGAGCACGCTACGCTGTGGCGAGTTGGGACACGGTGCGAGTTGACACGGTAGCAAATTGCCCGGCCCGAATCTGAAGAGTAGGGATACGCGAGCGTCGGGGAAATTTCGAGCTGCTCGCCAAACCCAAACAAACTCTGCACAAGTTGCCTGCTTTGGCGAGTTGAACGATGGAGAGTTGAACAGGCGAGTTAACACGTTGGCGAGTTGCACCATGCAGAGTTGACAGCCTGCCGATGTGGATACGGTATTATATGTTCGTAAAATTTTGAGCTCGATGGATGGAGCTAAACTTTTTTATGTATTTTGATGCGCTGAATCCGAATGTCACAATTTTTTCGCCGAAAAGTCGAGCATTCAAATGTTTATAGCCAATTGTTAAAATAATTTCTCGAAAAATTAAAGTTTTTCAGGATGAATTATTTTTTAAAAATATTTTGGGCAATTCTAAAACAAAAGTATTCTTTATAAAATTTTGCTTAAGTTCATAGTTTTTGACTAATACATTTTTTTTAATTTCTGAAAGAGTTTTCCAATTTTACACTTGATTTATGTATAGAAATACTGATTAAAAAATTACTTACATCGAATCATCAATTCTTGGCCCATACAATCGGGCTTCTGCCGATGTGGAAGCTTCCAAAGTATCAATTTGTTGTTGTCTTCGAAGCATTCTGCCTTCCCGGGTGTTATCGTTTGCGCGTTCGTCAGTCACGTCTATATGTTGAGAATAAACGTCAATCGTACCTGTCAATCATACGATGAACTCGTTCTTGGCACAGCGTTGCAACGTTCGCAACAAGCGTGCAAACATCCCGCTGCGAGGTACCCATCAAATGTGCCAGCATGGATCTCACTGCGAAGCACCGATACAGTGTGCGTGCCAGCATCTTGCTGCAGATAACAAACTTTTGTGTTTCGCCGCTTGCCACCGGGGAAAAAGAGCACTTGTCAAATGTATTTGCTAACAACTTGTTCTTGGCAAATCATTGTCTCTTCCGCAATGAACCTCCCAAGATCCCGCTGCAAGGCACCTGTTAATCGTGCGAAGAACTTGTTCTTCGCAGAACACAGAATCCTTCGCAGCGAGCCGATGAAGATCTCGCTGGAAGGCACCTGTCGAACGTAGTTGCGAAGAACTTGTTCTTTGCACAACGCTGTATCGTTTGCAACCCATAAAATGTGCGAGCATGGATCTCACTGTACAGCACCGATACAGTGTGCGTGCCAGCATCTTGCTGCAGATGACAAACTTTTGTGCTTCACCGCTTGCCGCCGGGGAAAAAGAGAACCCTTTGCAATGAGCGGGCGAAGCACTTGTGTTATGTCACTGAAGGTCCTCTCACAAAGTAAGTGTCCTTCGTAAAAATCTCCACCGACGGAGCTTGAGGACACCATGACAAGAGGAACGGTGGTATGCCGGTACCTTTGTACGCTTAGCAACAGACGCCAGATCTCCGGAGGCTCTGTTGTATACAAAAATATTTCGTTGCACCAGTGGCATTATTTTCAAACACGTCGGCAAGTTTAAAATTATTTAATTTTTTTCGTTAAGATTTGGATGGCTCAGGAAAAAATATTTTAGAAAATTGTATACATAACCTCATCAAATAACTGTGGCTCGTCGGATACATCGCCCCGGTGATTCGTTCCTTGAAAATATCCGCAATCGTCGCACTTGATATCGCACGAAAATTCCTTTTCGACGTCGCTTTTGAAGACACACAGCCAAATATCAGCTGTCGTTTGTCGGCTTATCGAGCTCGAGAAACAGCGATGTGCGTCGTCTGCAAAACGCGTAATGAACGTGATCACACAATTATTTTAGATTGCCACTTGTGGGAAAAGTTTTTCGTTCCTCTTCCTTTTGCGTCGACGGGATTCGGTCGGAGATCCGGTTACGAGACTCTTGAGTGGGTCATAAAGGCCAGGGCTGTTTATTCCGGAGCTAAGGGAGAAGGCACGGGACGGAGGCCCAAGGGTCCTAGGCGAGGCGCCTAGGAATAGACAACGAAGGGGCATTCTGTCTCCAGACCTCGAAGTGACCAGTCGTGACAACCATCCTAAAGACTTTGCTATATTTGTTAAACCGATTAATCGATCAATGTACAACAGTATTCTGACCAACCGGGAGGATTATATTAATTAAAACTATCTTTGTGAAATCCTATAATTCGTTGACCAAATATTTTCCTACACACTTTTCTCCGAAAATATGCGACGGAATGCGAAGATTGAGGTATCAAAATGTTCTTTTTGAATGTGGCTACACGGCTCTGCGTATCTTCGAGTCGTGACATCCGTGTTGCAAAGGTCCGATACGATCCTATAGCCAACGATAAAAATCCGATACATTGCTGTTTGGTCTATTGGCAGCACAGATAGCGGATTCTCGTAATTTACCTGCTGGACTCATTGGAATGTTCGCATATACGGTTTCTATTTTGATAAACCGATATGGAATGTATCAGATTCTATTGTTTTTATGAGCAAGATGGAATCTATAGGGAATTACGCATGTGCAATCTACTGGATCAAAACTGCATTCTACACTGATCGACAAGTTGCGTGCATTTATCAGCAGCTACAGATTTGATATAAATATTTTTCTAATTGTATTTCCACAAGTTATATATTTATAAGTTTCAAATGGACTTGACCGTTTGGAAGCGAATGTGCATAAAAACGGAAAAGTCCACGATTTTTTGCTATCCGATCTCGAATGCAAATCTGATATGTATTAAACTGTACTTATTTCGCCTTATGAGAAAAGACAGATATATTAGGACCAAGTTTTGTATGGGATAGAATTTGTGATTCCATGGACAAAAACGCATCATTTTCCGATAAAAATGTACGTTTTCAATATGAATGAATCAGATATTTCAGATGAGTCACTTCGTCAGCAGTAATTGGTATTGACTGATTAACATTTAATGGGGATATACAGATTCATCGATCTTATTGATAAATATGGGGTTAACCTGCATATGTTTTAATCAGAGTTTCTAAACTGATCCAGGGTGAAGAGAGAATATTTCAGATAGGGCTCTATATGGATTATCGAATGCAAAACTGACCTTTAAGTCCATGTGAATGCATATGTTGATGCAGATTGCAATGTATCTGTGCATTTCGGCATTTATTCGTACAGTCAAAGATTCAGCTTAATAATAAAGTTCGGGTGTTTGTATGAAAATATGAGTCAAGCTTATATCCGTTCGAACCAGTTTCCTGTATCTGTTTTAAATTGCCGTTTTCCAACCTATGCAGACTTGAATGATAATGCTTCGGTCGGTCTATGATGGATATCCAATAAAAAATGTCATCTGCATCTATGGTAATGTACACGCAAGTACAAAACTAGTCTATTTGCGCATATATGTATTTATGTGTATTGTAAACGATTCAGCCCCAGAATCGGGTCTGCTTTACGTGAAATAGCCTCTTTGTTGCACAAAACATAGAAAGCGTTTATGGTTTTCATTATTTTGTTTAGATTTTTTTGCATTTTGAAAAATGTTAGAAAAAATAGGAATAGATGGCAGTTCACAGTAGTACGTGGGTATACTTCCGAAAAGCCGATACTTGTCGTTTATCTAAAATTTTGCACAGATTTTTGTTGCTAGACTTCACGCTCAAGATTTGTACCGTAACATTTTTTTTCTACTCAATATCCAGTGCATGCTAGGAAATGCCATAAAAAACTCAAAGACTAAACTAATCCAAAGAGTAATACAAAAACTAAAAAAAATCACTATACTGCCTCTACAGAACTGAGTGTTATATTGTTTCTCTCCGTCTCTCTGCTTTAGTGCTTGAGAGAACTTGTCCCAGGGTACAAAATGAATGTCGCGTTCTCTCTCTCTCTCTCTCTCTCTCTCTCTCGCTCTCTCTTTCTCCCTCCCGCCCTCCCGCTCTCCCTCCCACTCTTTCGATAGAATCCGATAGGTGTAGGCAAAGGTGTAGACAAAGACATCAAATTTCGATAGAGATGTCTCGGAATGAATGAGATTCGATCGGTTTCTGTCGGTCTTTTTCAACAGATCGTGTGCTTCGATCTGTCCGTATCTGCATGGTTTTATCTGTAGTTAACAAGGGGCTTCCGTCAGACGACAATAGAGTTTAGCGATGTGCTTTTACAGGATGTTAGGTAGGTACTGATGTTTCTTGAAACAGCTTTCAACCAGCTTTCAACTCGGCCTTAATTTCGAGGTCAGCCGCCCTAACTACCGTGCGGAGGTCTCGAGTTCGACTCCCCTCAACGGTACTTTTTTTTCGATTTTGTATATGGTCGTTAATTTTTTTTAATGAAATTTGGTGAGATTTTGTCAGACCCCTCCCACCTTCCCGTTTGGAGCTCACGTAATTAATGGACGCCCCCAGTAGTAATTTCGTAGTTTTTTAATTCCGCAAAACTCCTTCATTTTTGCCCGTTTAAATGTATATCCCGCCTTAAAGGGAGTACATCTTTGTTTTCAAATATTTACAAATATTTTCTTCAAACTCATCGTCGCTACGATGGAAGGAAACTTGATAAAGTACTCGGCGATTATCTTGGTTGCATTCGCCAAAAAATTCTGATCTCAACCGATCATCTAAAAAAAAACGTTAAGACTAGAAATAAGCAAATTAAGTGATTTTCTAATCATAAATGCATCCCACCCAAGAGAAGCCCAATTACGCGTACTTTTCGTATTGCGTAATCTGCACAGCGGTTCGGTAATCTACGCGATACGTAAAGTGCACGCTATGGGGGACCACCCTCGCGCTCAACTAATGTTCTTATGTATGTTGCAGACAAAACAAATTTAAAAAATAATACCAGCGACAGCAGCACCGCGAGTAGCGACAGCAGCAATGAGAGCAGCGCGACAGAGACGGCGCACAGTGGTTCCCAACGCCGAAAAGCTGGCCAAAAATAGGGAAAATCGCGTTACTAAATATAGGACCTTTTTGTGTGCCATATGTTAGGTTGGTACCTGTACTTTAAGAACGCAGCATTACCAATGCCAATAATACACACTTGTTGGCAGCGTGGCGTCGTGAAGTTAAGGTTAAATTTCGTGAATGCCACGTGTTTTCTGACTTAAACATTTAATTTAGACAAGTTAGTGTTAATTATTCATGGTGAAGTGAATTGTTCCGAAGAGAGGGATATCTGAGGTTAGTAAAATACGTTTTGTTTGAAATTTTAAGTGCTTGTACATTGTTTATATATTATTGTTTGTAAATCACAAAATTTCGTCATTTTTATGCCACTTTTACTTTCTCATTTTCTCGAAAGTCCCACTAGATCCCGGGCTGAAATTAATTGCATATGGTAAGGGCATCATAGCACTAAATTATGACGCCAATAACCTTTGCCCAAATTTGCCCGAAATTGAGAAAATGCAATTTGAAAATTTACTTAAAAAAATGGCTAGAAATATGATTTTTACGTTATATGAAGCCCAATATCGTCAAAAAAAATTTGTTGAAGTTATTTAATGTTGAGTATACATACTACCAATGATTTTGACATTATAAACAATGAATTTGTTATAAACAATAAATTATTTTTTTCAAAAAAATTAAACATTTTTTCCAAGTTGATGAAATGTTAAATTCTGATTCAGCGACGTCGAAAACCCCTTGATCAACAGGTTTTATCATTTACAATTATAATCATTTTTTTTGGTCCGCCATCTTGTTTTTGACTTTGTTTTGCATTTTTTTATGAAACTGATGTCAAATTTCGATTTAGCGACCTCAAAAACTCCTTATAACATCATTTTTTATTGTTTAAAGTTGATATAAAATTTTTTTTGGTCCGCCATCTTGTTTGTGTCTTTTTGACTCATCTTTTTCGAAAAACTAACATCAGATTCGGATTCAGCGACCCCCAAAACCTATATATACCCACCACCATCCGTTTTTTCGATGATTTCGATTTTTGGCCAGCTTTTCGGCGTTTGGAACTACTGTGCGGCGTGATATTATATACTTCCATTTATATCCAATATTTTATTGGATTTTATTTTAATTTTGATTTTATATCCAATAGGACTTTTTTGATAGTTTTCTCAAACAATGGCAGTTTGTAAATTCTTTGTATTCCTACTCATTCCTATATATAATTCCATATTAAACTAGCCCGTTTTCCTCGCTTTTACGGCCTCCCGTGCAGGAATGTGACCGGGCATTCCCTGCATTGCGTCGGGCCCTCGCCAAGATTACCTCATCCGTTTCGAAAAGATCCGAAATATTTTATAATACGGGTACATACCGATGAATGCAAATATAAAGTAATTGGCTAATACCAATATGTTCTCATAACACAAAAGATAATCATTATATTGAAAGTCCATATAGCAAGCGATTTAATGAATCCTCACTCTGAGTTATCTGCATAGGAAAAAACCGATTTATACAGTCAAATGATTGGCCCGTTTTTACTGATGAACACCGACGCCTCCTCTTGAGGGTGAAACATTTACAATATTAGTACATTCCGATAGGTGCGGATAAAAAATAATTTGCAGATACACATACATTTCTATACAACGAAGGATTATTGTTGGATTCGAGAAATCATATAGCAAACGATTGAATGGATCCCACCCTTGGTTACCTGTATCAGAAAAATTCGATCCTAACGGATAAATACCAGACCCGTATTTACTCATAGAAAACCGTGCCTCGTTCTGAGGACGAGTCTTTTATAATACAAGTACATGCAAATAGGTGCGGATAAGAAATAATTTCCAAAGACGAATGCATTCCCATACAGCGAAAGGTAAGTTTTCGATCTGAAAAGTCGAGTAGGTTCAGACAAAAAAAATGTGCGAATACGTATACATTCTCTTACAGCTAAAGGTAAGTTTTTTATCTGAAAAGTCACACACAAACTGATTGCTGTCAAATTTCGATTGTAACATATACCTTCCTACACGAACTATGCAATTGGGTTCTGCCGATTAGTACCAATAGAATTCCACTTGTGAGTACAAGTACATTCCGTTAAAAAGTAATGGACATTTTGAAGTAATCTGCTGGTGCAGATTAATTACGATTGAAATTAAAAAGGTATCTGCACTTGCAAATTGAACTACGCGGAACCGTTTTCGGATTCTATAGGTAATCTATGGGCACCGTAGATACGTACAAAACCCGATAGAATCATATATTTAAACAAATCGTCAATCCTGTCGGAATTCATAAGCGTTTCCGAGGACAAAAACACATCATTTTCCGATAATGTTTCTGTTTTTATTGGTTTGTATCGGTTCTTTGCAACAGGGATTAGCCAAACTGTCGATTTTTCATGTTTTCAGTCACGAGTTCGACACGACAAGTCAATCGACTTTGCGTTCTCTGCGGCCCGACAGATACATCACCACGCTCGCACAAAATATCCACAATCCCATCGTCGCACTTGAGGTCACATGCAAATTTCTTTTTGATGTCGTTTTTATACGAAAAACAAAACTTTCTCCCTTTTTTCGATGGCACTGACACTCACAGCCAAATATCAGCTGTCACTTTGCCGGCGTATCGAGCTCGTGCACATCGATGCGCGCCGTCTGCAGACCAAGTGGCGAGCGCCGCGCGCGGAATTCTCGTCAACTGAGCACGTCGAAGTTCAGGCGACATTTGCTCGCAATTATCAACAAATACACGATAAATCTAGATTACCACTTTTTTCCTAAGATATGCAACGAAGTGTAGTGATTGAGAGCTCAAATTGTTCGTTTTTTATGTGGCTACCCGGCTCAGCCTATCTCTAAGTCGTGACATTAGCCAAACATCTGATTTTTCATCTTTTCATCTTTTCATCATTTTTCATGATAAGCCAATCTACGTTTTTTTTCAAATTCAGAAAATTTGAGAGGCAGACAGCTGTTCGTCTATCTAGTTAACGTCATGTGCCAAAGTTTCGACGGGATCTGAAGAGCCGTTTCAGAGATTTTTGGGTATCTACAATTGTTCTACCATACCGACCGCGATGAGGTCGGTTACCATACCGACCTCATCGCGGTCGGTATGGTAGAACAATTGTAGACACCCAAAAATCGCTGAAACGGCTCTTCAGATCCCGTCGAAACTTTGCCAAACGACGTCGAATAGATAGACGAACAGATGTCTGCCTTGCAAATTTTCTCAATTTGAGAAAAAAACGTAGTTTGGCTTATCATAAGCCAATCTACTTTTTTTTCCTCAAATTCAGAAAATCGGAGAGCCAGACAGCTGTTCGTCTATCTAGTTAACGTCGTTTGGCAAAGTTTCGACGGGATCTGAAGAGCCGTTTCAGAGATTTTTGGGTATCTACAATTCTTCTACCATACCGACCGCGATGAGGTGTCATTCCATCTTAAGGGGGGATTGTCTTTTTTTTCGCAAAATTTACCGCTTTTTGGGAATTTTTTTGTGAAGAAAGTATACAACGGAAAACTTGTAAAACTTGGCATATAGTTTTATTGATCTGTTTATTACATAGAAAAAATTTTTTAAACAATTTCATCAAAAAATCCGCCTCCCACCCCCCTCGACGCGCGATGGTCCTTTTTTGATGGTGTGCACGATTTCTCAAAAACTATTCAACCGATTGCCTTCAAATTTGGACAGAATGCTCAGCTGACATCCTTTTATCGTTTGATGAAGCAAAAAAGCAATACGTTTAATAGTTTTTTATTTATAACAAAAAATCGATCAATTTTTTTCGAAAAATCGATACTTCAAGTTCAAAACGTCACCAAATCGTCAATTTGTTTTTCTTTTTTTTCCCCTTCATCGAACGATAGCTATATGTGTCTAAAGTAAAATGCTTTTTGGGTTTTTGTTGCAGAATGAACGTTAAGGCTGTAATCGTGCACACCATCAAAAAAGGACCATCGCGCGTCGAGGGGGGTGGGAGGCGGATTTTTTGATGAAATTGTTAAAAAAAAATTTTGTATGTAGTAAACAGATCAATAAAACTATATGCCAAGTTTCACAAGTTTTCCGTTGTATACTTTCTTCACAAAAAAATTCCCAAAAAGCGGTAAATTTTGCGAAAAAAAAGACAATCCCCCCTTAAGACGGAATGACACCACATCGCGGTCGATATGGTAGAACGATTGTAGATTCCCAAAAATCTCTGAAACGGCTCTTCAGATCCTGTCGAAACTTTGCCAAACGACTTCAAATAGATAGACGAACAGCTGTCTGCCCCGCAAATTTTCTGAATTTGAGAAAAAAAATGTAGATTGGCTTATCATAGGCCAATCTAGTTTTTTTTCTCAAATTCAGAAAACTTGAGGGGCAGACAGCTGTTCGTATATCTATTTGACGTCGTTTGGCAAAGTTTCGACGGGATCTGAAGAGGCGTTTCAAAGATTTTTGGGTATCTATAATTGTTCTACCATACCGACCGCGATGAGGTGTCATTACGTCTTAAGTGGACCGCACCTATAGGTGCCGGGGCACCCCAGCGCCATCATTTCTCGTTCTCTTTTTGGGAACAAGTTGAAACCAGTGCAGCCAGATCGCGCGTAAAAGTTACCCCCTCCCTAGTCTCTTACGCGCCCATCACACAATCATAGTAGCGCGTGTCCGTGAGCGAGCGACGCTCGGACATCTTCGGAAAGAGCCGAGCACGGTCGAAGTGTCCCGACCGCGCCTTCGGCGGCTACACCAATGCATGGACGCTGAGCACGTTCATGTGCGGCCGAGCCGAAACGAAGGCTTCGAGGGAAAAAGCAATCTGAGCACGACTCGCGCGTGACGTCGGCCGAGGGCACGCGCGAGGCTTTTACATGATTTCAATGCTTATTGAGTGCTTGATTCTCTGCGTTATTAATGTATACAAAAAAATGTATAGCGCACTCTGATCGCTTATTTTTTAGTTTATACGTTAATTTAAATATAATAAGAAATCTAAATTACAACTTATTTATCTTGTATAAAATTGTTTACGCTTTACTCAAACCCGTCCTTATGCCAAATAAATTATAATTCATAAAAGTAAGCGGAAATATATTTATATTCGTATTATTATATTAATTCTCATACTTTCATCAAGCGATAAAGCATTATCCCCAAAAACAAGCCAATCATCCATCCGGCCGCGAATTGTAAGTACCAGAAAGTGCACATATTCTACAAGCGATGAGATGGTCCCGTTGGTATCGTTCCTGGCTTCGGTCAGCAGGGGCCCCTAGTGCAAATTTTTCTCCAAATTTTTCATAATTTCTCATATTTTAGTCATATCTGAGATTTTCGGAGAAAAAACGATTTAAAACAGATTCAAGTACTGGTCTATTTCCCAAAAACACATTTTTTTTACTTAAAATTCATGATTTCTCATTTTTTTCCCCGAAATTTCGGCTGCGAAGATATTCGGAGAAAATTTAAAGATGAAAAAATTTGAACGGCTGCGAAAATTTGAACGGCTGCGAAGATATTCGGAGAAAATTTAAAGATGAAAAAAATGAGATTTTCGTAAAAAAAACTCGATATTATTTTTTTCCCGGAACTTTTGATTTTTCCTATGGGGCCGTCCATAAATTACGTCATTTTAAAATAGGCGGGGGGGTCCGGTCGTTGGATGACGGTAACGATAATTGGATTATGACGATAGGAAGGATAGGATGATTTGGGGGGGGGGGGGTTAAAAATCAGCCACAATCGATGACGTAATATATGGACGGCCCCTATTGAGTGAACGGCTGCGGAGATATTCGGAGAAAAGTTATAGATGAAAAAAAATAAGATTTTCGTAAAAAAAACTTATTACATTTTTTATCCCTCATAATTCTGAGAAATAATGAATTTCCGAAATGTTTGCAAACATTATTTTCCTTAAGGGGTACCACCACTGTAACAGCCTGCCACGAAGCGTTTTAGACAAATAATACTTAAGCATATATTGAAGTATATTGAAAAAAAATGTTATGGGAAAATATTACAAAATGGCGACACTGCAGCAAATTCTTCCGAGGCATGTTGAACTTAAGGTGCTCCACGGCACGCAGTATAACTTGTGCCAATTTTAATCTGGACAAAATAATTTTTTTTAAATTAAATCTAGATGAGTGTAGCTAGTAAACCACGTAGGGGCTTTTAGAAATATTGATTTTTGAGTAATTGCCGAGTATTTGACTAAAAAGGTTCAATTTTTTTGAAGACAGTTATTTTTTAATAAATTTTGTTCAAATTAACTTATCGAAAATCCCCTACGGGGTTCAGTAGTTACACTCATGTAGACATAAAAAAACAAAATTCTTTTTTTTAAATTCAAATTGGCACAGTTATACTGCGTGCCGCACAGGTTCGACATGCTTCGGAAGAATTGCTGCAGTGTCGCCATTTTGTAATATTTTCGGATAAAAATTTCTAGCCATATACTTAAATATATGCTCAATAAATACCGCAAGTATTATTTGTTTATCACATTTTCTTCCGCCAAAAAAAAATTAAAAATACGCTTCCTGTAAGGCCGTTACAGTGGTGTTACCCCTTAAAGTTTTCATATAATTTCCAAGATTTTCTCGTGATCGTGATTAAAATGATGAAATATTCGGATAAATTGGGAAAAAAATCGGAGAAACTCGGATGTTTGCGTAAAAATAATTGTCCGCAAAACTCCGAATTCTTCGTATTTGTTCCAATTCAAAGAAAAAATCGGAAAGATTTTCCGAAAAAATGCATTATGATGCTAATGTTTGCATTATGATGATGCATTATGATAATGCTTTATCGCTGGATGAAAGTATATGAGAATGAATATAATAATACGAATATAAATATATTTCCGCCTACTTTTATGAATTGCAATTTATTTGGCATAGGGACGGGTGTGAGTAAAGCGCAAACAATTTTTTAGAAGATAAATAAGTTGTAATTTACATTTATTATTGTATTTAAATTAACGTACAAACTAATAAAATAACCGGTCACAGTGCGCGATACATTTTTCGACACTAAAAGATAACTAATTAAAATAATAATGATAACTAATAAAAATAACTAATCAAATAAGAATTAATAGTAATAATAATTTTTAAAAAAGCACTGAGCGGGGGGAACGATCGCGCGCCCCTAGTACAAATATTTTCCGAAAAACTCCGATTTTTTCCGAAAAAATTTCAGATTTTTTCCGAATTTTTCTATGAATTGGAACAAATATGAAGAATTCGGAGTTTTGCGGACAATTAGACAATTATTTTTACGCAAACATCCGAGTTTATCCGAATTTCTCCGAATATTTCATCATTTTAATTACGATCACGGGAAAATCTCGGAAATTATATGAAGACTTTAAGGGGTAACAACACCACTGTAACGGCCTTACAAGAAGCGGATTTTTTGAAATTTCTTTTTGGCGGAAGAAAATGTGATAAACAAATAATACTTGCGGTATTTATTGATCATATATTTAAGTATATTGCTAGAAATTTTTATCCGAAAATATTACAGAATGGCGACACTGCAGCAATTCTTCCGAAGCATGTCGAACCTCTGCGGCACGCAGTATAACTGTGCCAATTTTAATCTAAAAAAAGGATTTTGCTTTATTAAGTCTAAATGACCATTTTCAGTCAAATACTCGGAAATTATTCAAAAATCAATTTTTTTTAAATCCCCTACGTGGTTCACTAGCTACACTCATCTAGATTTAATTAAAAAAAAATATTTTGTCCAGATTAAAATTGGCACAAGTTATACTACATGCCGCAGAGCACCTTAAGTTCAACATGCCTCGGAAGAATTTTCTGCAGTGTCGCCATTTTGTAATATTTTCCCATAAAATGTTTTCGCAATACACTTCAATATATGCTTAATAATTACCCCAAGTCTTATTTGTCTAAAACGCTTCTTGGCAGGCCGTTACAGTGGTGTTACCCTTTAAGGAGGTACACCAGCTTCATACAATGTTGCCATGCTAAACCATGGTAAAATTTCAAAATGGTGATAGATCAATAAAATTTGGTGAATATATTCTTTAGTATTATATATGTCAATACAATTTTTTTCAGATTTTTTCATTGTGCCGTTATCGAGTAATTGAACATTGAAGTTCACGTGTATAAGCATAGCGTTTTTATAGATATAGGTATATATTCCGGGTATAAGAATAAACGCTTGTGAATTATTTGTAAGAAAACGGCACGACCAAAAAATCTGAAAAAATTTGTATCTACATGAATAATACTAAAGAATATATTCACCAAATTTTATTGATCTATCACCATTTTGCTGAAGCTAGTGTACCTCCTTAAGGAAAATAATGTTTGCAAAAATTTCGGAAATTCATTATTTCTCAGAATTATGAGGGATAAAAAATGTAATAAGTTTTTTTTTACGAAAATCTAATTTTTTTCATCTATAACTTTTCTCCGAATATCTCCGCAGCCGTTCACTCAATAGGAAAAAGAAAAAGTTCCGGAAAAAAAAATAATAATAAAAAGTTTTTTTTAACGAAAATCTCATTTCTTTTCATCTTTAACTTTTCTCTGAATATCTCCGCAGCCGTTCACGCAGGTCATAGGACAAAGAGAAATTTCCGGGAAAAAAATGAGAAATCATGAATTTTCAGTAAAAAAAATGTGTTTTTGGCAAATAGACCAGTACTTGAATCTGTTTTAAATCATTTTTTCTCCGAATATCTCCGCAGCCGTTCACTCAATAGGAAAAAGTTCTGGAAAAAAATAATATCAAGTTTTTTTTACGAAAATTTCATTTTTTTTTCATCTTTACATTTTCTTCGAATATCTTCGCGGCCGTTCACTCAGGAAATAGGAAAAAGGGAAATTTCCGGAAAAAATAATAATAATAAAAAGTTTTTTTTAACGAAAATCTCATTTCTTTTCATCTTTAACTTTTCTCTGAATATCTCCGCAGCCGTTCACTCAGGTCATAGGAAAAAGAGAAATTTCCGGGAAAAATGAGAAATCATGAATTTTCAGTAAAAAAAAATGTGTTTCTGGGGAATAGACCAGTACTTAAATCTGTTTTAAATCATTTTCTCTCCGAAAATCTCAAATATGACTACAATATGAGAAATTATGAAAAATTTGGAGAAAAATTTGCACTAGGGGCCCCTGCGGACCGAAGCCAGGAACGCTACCAACGGGACCATCTCACCGTTGTAGAATATGTGCACTTTCTGGTACTTACGATGCGCGGCCGGATGGATGATTGGTTTGTTTTTGGGGATAATGCTTTATCGCTTGATGAAAGTATGAGAAGTAATATAATAATACGAATATAAATATACTTCCGCTTACTTTTATGAATTATAATTTATTTGGCATGAGGACGGGTGTGAGTAAAGCGTAAACAATTTTATATAAGATAAATAAGTTGTGATTTAGATTTATTATTATATTTAAATTAACGTATAAACTAAAAAAAGAAGCGATCAGAGTGCGCGATACATTTTTTTGTATACATTAATAACGCAGAGAATCGAGAGCTAAATAAGCATTGAAATCATCTAAAGGCTCGCGCGTGCCATCGGGTGACGTCACGCGCGAGTCGTGCTCAGATTGCCTTTTTCCTCGAAGCTTTCGTTTCGGCTTGGCCGCACATGAACGTGCTCAGCGTCCATGCATTGGTGTAGCCGCCGAAGGCGCGGTCGGGACACTTCGATCGTGCTCGGCTCTTTCCGAAGATATCCGAGCGTCGCTCGCTCACGGACACGCGCTACTATGATTGTGTGATGGGCGCGTAAGAGACTAGAGAGGGGGTAACTTTTACGCGCGATCTGGCTGCACTTGTTGAAAGGCCTCGCTGAATCTCCTGGTATCTAGGCTCCATGACCCGCAGCCTGCATTTTCAACTTTAGGATCGACTTTCGATTATCGATTTTTCGAAAAATGGAAACCTACCAAACGATTCCAATGTCCTAGCATAGGATACGAAAGGGCTGATGAAAAAGAAAAAGTTCGAATGGTTAAATTCGCGGGGGTTGGGGGGGGGGGGGGGCTATCGTGGGCGAGGTAGTGACAATCGGAATGCTAAACCCGAAGTACACCGGACCTCTGTGCATTTGGTTCTATTTGTGTGTAATCGTATAGCCCTTCCTTCCATCTGTTTGTCAATATCTAATGCAGTGAAGTATTTTAATTTTGATCGCGAATGTGATCGGTTTGAAAAACTTGACGGGTCAAATAATAAAAGTAATTGTATTATTTGATTTTTAAGAAGGAAAATAAAAAGGCGAGACTGGACACAGGCTTGCGCTGCTTGATTTTTGCGTTGAACGGCCCATACGTATACGGTAGAAAACGTTAAGGTGGGCTGGTGCTGCTGCTGCCGCCGTCGCCGCCACCGCGGGAGTGTGCGGCGACGTCAGCCTCCTCCCTACGTCCACAGTGCGTAACGTCGTAGTCTCGACGATAGCCCTCGTAATTGCGTTTTCACCGACATTTTCTCAGTTCGATCAGAGTCAAGTAATCAACAAACGTTGAAAATATACTTTTCATTCGGCCTGTCAATCGAATACGTAGCGTACAAATGGTCTTGAATGCTCGATCTTGGTATATATTACAATAGAATCATATGATTCGGCCACGTAGTAAAAAAAAACAGCCGGATTACGTGCAATAATACGAAGCAGCAGTCGCGTATACCAGCATAGGCTTGCTGCTGCTGCTGCTGCTGCTGCTCTTCCTCCTCCTCCTCCTCCTTCTCCTTCTTCTCCTCGTCCTGCTCTTCCCTCACCAGCCTAACAACTCTAACTGAGAATACTATCAAGTGCCTTGCAGTAATAATAATAAGAGGGAATCATACTCGTACCGCGATAGCCAGCCGTTGACACATTTATCGAGCAAAATGTCATTCTTCGGAGTAAACGTCAATCCGTTTTCCACACCCGTAGGCCAGAGAATCGGTAAGTCGTTTTCTTTGGAACTTTCTTTTTCCTCAGACATCCCCGAGTCGGTGAAAGATTAACGAGCTCTTGGAAAATTTGTACGCGTGCAGAGCAAGCTACCGACAGCGGTTTGGCGAGCGAAAATTGGGCCCTCAATATGGAGATATGCGACATTGTCAACGAGACTGAGGATGGACCGCGAGACGCGATAAAGGCGATAAAGCGCAGACTGAATCAGGCTGCGAGTAAAAATTACACAGTCGTCGTGTACACTCTCGTGGTGCTGGAGACGTGTGTTAAAAATTGCGGCAAACGCTTTCACGCCCTTGTTTTTGCACGCGATTTTGTCCAAGAATTAGTTAAAACTATAGGGCCCAAGAACGAACCTCCTACTGTCGTTCAGGAAAAAGTCCTCAGCCTGATCCGAGCATGGGCCGATACCTTTCGACACGAGCCGCACGCCCAGGGTGTTTGCCAGATCTATCAGGAGCTCAGAACAAAGGGTATACAATTCCCGCTCGCGGACCTGGACGCAACCGCGCCTATAATGACACCGCAAAGGGTAAATCCACCTCTAAACAAAATAGTTAGATCAAGAGATAGGCGCCAGTCGCTAAGTCGGTAATTATCTCCACGAGAGAGCAACTTGCCGAGCGACGATCTCGCGCCTAACATACCTCCGATTCACAGAGTCTAAGTGGTTCAACGTACGAATACAATATCGATTGCATGTTAAAAAAATACAAGCTCGACTTGCTCTTGGCTCTCTGTATCAAAGCGGTTGGTCTTGTTTACGTGCGAGCGAGAGTATAATATATAATAACTTGCAGAGCATCCCAGAAGCGGAGCAGTCAACGGGGAGCGGTCTCATCGCCGGTGGACAATCTGCAGTGACAATAGCTGAGGCGGCGGCAACTCAGATAGGGATGACGTTGCCAATGCATTCGGACAGGACAAAGGAGGAGGCGAGAAGCAGAGGAGAGGTTGTCGCCGGTGTTGCTGCCACGGACACTGCCGTGCCTACGCGTCGGCAACAGTCGTCAATAGGACGCGCGAAAGAATCCGGCGGTGGGCAGCCTAGCGGCGCGGATCAGCCCCAAGCAATGCCGTTGCACGAAGAACTTGTAGCGAAATTACGCAGCGAGCTCGACGTTGTTCAGGGTAACATGAGAGTCTTGTCGGAGATGCTGACGTATCTTACCAGTCCGGAACAGACAGCTGTAGCAGCGGTGGCGGCGGCGGCAAAACGACAGCTCGAACCAGCCGATCTAGAACTTTTGCAACAATTGTACACCACCTGCAAATCTATGCAAGAACGCGTTGTTGAATTGATCGGCAGACTCGTTGACGACGAAATGACGGCCGAGCTTTTGGAAATCAACGACGAACTGAACAATCTCTTTCTGTGTTACTCGCGTTATTCGAAAAACAAAGTCGGAAGCGAGCAGTCGAGTGGGGTGACGCCAGCGGTCGCGGCGGCAACGGCGAGTGCCGTACTCGCTCGGACGATCGGTCAGCAGCAGCAACCATCGGCAATCGTTGGAACGCGTTTGAATTCGAACGAACGCACCACGGCAGACGCTGATTCTCTCATCGACCTGTCGGACGGCCTCGATTCGCTCACTACTCAAGTATCCGACACGGGTCAGTGAAAAATAACTTGGCGTACACGTAGACGAGTAAGCCCGATCCTACCTACAACATCAAACTACGAGCAGCAGCCTTCTTTTCTCAACATATTATTTTCTACGATTGTAGATATTTCCCGACACGGGCCTATAGCGGCAGGAGAAACGACATCTGTGCCCGAACCCCGAGACAAGGAACACGAGAGCGATGAGTTTGCCATGTTTGCTCAGTCTCGAAATACTTGTTACGAAACTAGGCAAGTAGGAAGGCGAGAAACGTAAGAGTTTTTCGCACATTGTTTCCACAAATATCTCTAGCAAGCCATTTCTCTGTTTTATCGCTGTGTATTATTTGCACAGTCGAAACAAGTACGAGAACAATACGGAGCCACCACTGGTGAAGGAGGGCGTGGGCGGCGGTGACCTCAGCGCGGTTCTAAACGCTGGCAATTCCGCAAAATCCAGTCCGCAGCACCAGCGATACACTTCCGGAAGCGGTCTTGCTCTCTCGAATACCCCAAACGTATGTTATTACTTTGCCATTTAATTGTGCGCTCAATATGATGTACCGACTACTTTAGTGTCCACCTCCCCCCCGATTTCCCACCATTTCGGGCTTTACTCATTTATCCGTAATTTCACTCCGCATCGTTCGAGTGCTGCCCGGCGCTCCGGCCGCTTCGTATATATTATTTGTGCCTCGTGTATTACCCGTGTTCTTTTCTCTGTTCCACCGTTGATTTTATTTTTCTTTTCTTTATCATTGGATCGTGTGTTGTCTCGAAACGGGCGCGCGCGCTTAGCCAAGCCGAGAGTCCGAGTTCAATGAAATGGCCGCGTGGTTAGATCATACGGTGAGTGTATTGGATCGCGCGCGCGCGCGACACGACCTCACGAATATTCCGACGTGCTGCTGCTGCTGCTGCTGCTGTTGTACACGGATCCTCTCGGACCAACACGTAACCAAGAATTTCGTTCTATTTTTTAGCCTGGAGATCGAGGAGATACCGAGTCTCTGACTTCGTCGGAATTTGAGAGATTTTTGGCCGAACGAGCTGCCGCCGCGGAGGCACTACCGACTCTGCCTGTCGTAACTGCGGCTGCTCCAGTCCAAAGTACAACATCGAGCCCGGTGATGGTGGCTACCGGTGTGACTGGCACAAATATTCAACGTCAGATAAACAAGGATCAGGACAAATCGCTATTTGCCCTTTAATCAAAGCTGCTTCCGCGTAGCGTGTCGATCGGGATCGCATTCTTGCCGAGATCATTTGCTTCTACGTACTTACACACGCAGACACGAGCATACTCGCAACACACACAAACACAGACACACACACACACACACACACACACACGCGCGCGCGCGCGCGCACACGCGCACACGCACGCACGCACGCACACACACACACGCGAACACACACACACACACACACACACACACACACACACACACACACACACACAGACCTGGCACCAGTCAAATCGATCAATTATTGTTATACGTAATAAGATGAAGTTGATGACAAGATCGATCGAGACTATACCCTCGTAATGTAATATTAAAATCTAGGTCTTATTATCCGTACGAGGAATGCGTTATCTCGGTTGCACCGCATTCAGTTATACATTTAGGGAGTAGGTGAAATTAATTTATGTTATTTGTACATAAGAATGTAATCGTGTTTACTACTACAACCGCTAATACGGCTGCTACATAAATCTTTGGATAGTACGTAACTTTCGCCTTCTCCAAACCGAAACGACACAATTGTCCTACCGCTCGAGTTGCACGGACCTAGAGAGTGTTAAATCGCGGCGCATAGTAAACTGTTGGAAGCAAATAAATTCATGAACAAAGAAAGGTGGACCAAGAAGCTTGTTACCAAGTCCAAGTGTTAAACACAGCGCGGCAGTGTTGCGAAACAATTGCGATACTACTACACGGCACAAAAGTTTCAACAAGCCACTCCTCCTCGGCTACACTTTGCTTTTGGCCACGTTTTATCAAAGCATTGCTACAGTTATTCATACTGGAATTGGCATTATTACACCATTATTATTATTATTATAATAGACTTTATTGCTCCGGGCAACGCACTTCCTCAGTTTGCACTGGGAAACATTCACCTACCCCCGGGGGTTAGGCTCGGTCTTAACCTAGACCGGAACAATAACGCTGGGCGGCATTCGAGGGTTCCGACATCACCTCGGCTGCCGCCCAGTCAAAAAAGTCGCGCGAACAGTTCAATATATCGCTCTGCGATAGCCGCTCCCTCGATTATTATTATTATTATTATTATTATTATTATTATTATTATTAAGAACTACCGGACGAATGTGGATAATGGTTGAAAAATACGAAAAGGGGGGATAAAGGGGACTAGGAGCAACGTGGAAATATTAGCAAGATATTTAAAAAAAACAATACAACTGTTGGCTATGAGACTCGAGTTAAGTATATATACATACACTAAATGCTCGGAACAAAAAAAGTCTGTCTTTTCTTTTTTTCCCTCTCACAAGATTCAGCGAACGGCAAAAATGAAAATCTGGTCCTCGGTCTGTCTTCACTGTAGAAACATGTTGCATCGGTACATAGCAAAGACAGAAAAAAACAACTGCGATAAGGGGACTCAAGTTTTGACCATCATTAACGTTTCTGCGTTCCACCGACGGCTTCTCTCCCTATCATTCTCAGGCCACAGTGGCTCGAATATTTAGTTCTTTCTTTTCGAGACTGATATTTCATGTCACTCGTGTATCCGTGGCAAGATTGCGCGAATCAGAGCGAGAGGGAGAGAGACGGAGGCGTGCAAAGCCTGAAGAAGCGAGTACGAGAATGACAAGTCCGTTGAGGTCCAACACTGAGAATAATTAAGTCGGGATGTTATTCGTTGCTGTGGGCCGCTCGAAGCGTTTACTCGCTAGACATCAGAGTTCGCAGTTGAACATCATTAAAGATTGAGTTATTACTTCATCCTGGAAGGAACATCGAAAATTGGTAACTCGGCAGTCTCGTTAAGATCCGCCACACTCATCGCAACTACTCAATTATTCGGACTCACTTTGAGACAACTTTCAATAAACTCTTCTATCGTGATGATACCGTCTCGATTGAGGTCGAGTTTGTCGAAAACTCGGTCCAGTTGTTCTCCCGCTTTTCTCTCCTCCTCGAATGGATGTTTTCGTCCCATGAGCTCGTGTACGGCCGTTACGACTTGGCCCAGCTCTTCTCGCGTTATGCACCCGTCACCGTTGATGTCGTAAAGATTAAAAGTCCATCGTAATTTTTCGTAAAGGCTACCTCGCAGTAATGTCGATAGAGTTACGAGAAGATCCTTTGATAAATGATAGAGAGACATAAGATATAATGGATTTTTAGGGAATTATCGTTGTTGTTGTTGTTGTTGTTGTTGTTGTTGTTGTTGTTGTTATTATTATTATTATTATTATTATCATTTCACTTGAGAAGGCTCATCGATACGACTGCCGAAGAGATAATTGCAATTCGTTTGAGCGACCCTCATTAACACATTTAAGGTGTTCCTTTCGCGGAGGGCCGTATTTTGGGAGACACGAGGAGGGCCCCTCTGAATCATTGGCTAAATTACAGTGGCGCTTAATGAAAATAAGTCGCAATAAATTATCATAACCAACGATGAAATGGAATTAAAAAATTCGCACAAATTTAGTAGATTTAAACATTTTTAAATTTTCTCTAAATAGTCGCAGCTACGAAAATTCTTCTGGGAGTCACATTTTTCGAAGTTATATTATTAATATTTTCTTTACACATTCGGTGACCCCCTGTTTTATAAAACATTATCATTGTGAAACATTACATTTTTTTTACACGCCTGAGCAGTTTATATTAGGCATCTATAGTTATTAATTGTATGAATTATTATATAGAAATATGGCCAACGTGTCATTTCCATAAAGCACCGTATAAAGGAGACGATGTTTAGAGTCGTATTTTTTCATTAAAAATTCGCTAACTTCGCTTGAAGTTTTACCAGTATACTGGAATGTCATTTAACTTGATTATGGACGAAAATCAGATAATCGTTGAATATTCGGGTTCGTGAAAGGAATACCTTAATCAAGCTGGTAGCTCGAAGGTGCTGTCGCTGGCACTCGAAGGTGCCAATATTTAGTAGAATCGCCGTCAACTCAACAACTTCCGTCATCATCTCCATTACCGTCATTAAATCGAACATCACAGTTACATCGAGCTAGTAATCGCTGATGTTGTTGTCAACAATACAAAAGTCTCTCTCTCTCTCTCTCTCTCTCTCTCTCTCTCTCTCTCTCTCTCTCTCTCTCTCTCTCTCTCTCTCTCTCTCTGTACAGTGGTGTACATAGCTATCGATGTACACCACTCCCTGAAGGATAAACAGATCCTGGCTTCGTCTGGCTCATCGTTAGACGACCCTGAATTTCTCTTTCTCGAGGTTTCCAGTGTCGTAGGACCTAATATTCTAATCGCTGCACTCTACAGACCACCGAAAGTCAAGGAAATGTCTACCTTCACAATTGCATGTCATACACTTATGCTGCTTCACAACAACTTTATTGCCATGGGTAATTTTAACCTAAACATAGATAATGTCTCGCATGACAGCTCATTGCTCTCCCAATTTGTTGCCACCAACGATCTATTTTTGGTCCCTTATAACGCCCTGCATTACACTTTGACATGTGACACAAGCATCGACCACTCCATAGTAGGCCGAGACGAAAAAATAGCTGATTTTGGATAGGAACCCATTTCTCTCTCAGGACACGACCTTATCTAAATAGACTACAACTGCAAGATTAAAAACGACCATCGCCACGAGATCCTGAAGCCTGACTTTCGCAATTTTGACGAGCAGACCTTCGTGTTCTACCCCTTCGCCACCAACTGGACACCACTTTTTCAGTCATCATCAATTTACTTCAAAGTCTCCTTTTCCAACACCATTATAACGGATAGCCTGGACGAGCTCGTCCATACGATGCACCACACCGAAGCACAACCAAGCGCCTAGGCTAACCGAAGATATCAAGCGTGAAATGCGAAATCGTGATAAAGCATGGAGGCGCTTTGCATACCATTGCAAAGGCCTAATTGGCGACAGTCGTGAAAACCTGTGTAATACCGATCGCTCGACCCTCATCGACCCGAGTAGAAATATTGTCAGGCTGGCCTGATATTTGATCCAGGCCTGATCACGTTGTAGCACGGAGGCCTTACTTAAGGTATGCCTTAATTTGCCTGTTCCGGCTGGTGTCAGGGCATAGTCTGGCAGCTGGATGCACGGTCTCCTCCAGTAGCCTGATCCGGCCAGCTTCGAGCTGTGGTCAAGCCACTGGATTTACGGCTCAAGTCAATTCGCCTGACCCGGCTAGCATCAGGCGATGGTCAAGCAACTGGACTTGTACAGTTCGGCGCTAAACACATGCCTAACCTCATCTTGTCAAATGCTAGAGACACACGAGAGAAGCACGAGACATATACGTGGGTCATTTGATAAGTACCTAGCCTACAAATGAAAACACCAAAATTTTGCTAAAAATAAAATTTATTTTTCAATGTAGTCTCCTTTTAGTTGAATACACTTGGCCCAGCGGTGTTCCAATTTTTTTAACCCCGTTGAAAAAAATGTTATCTCTTGGTCTGCAAAATAGGCCTCCGTGGCGGCGATTATTTCGTTATTGGAGTGGAATTTCTTCCCGGCGAGTGAATTTTTTAGATTCGGAAACAAAAAAAAGTCGCACGGAGCCAAATCTGGAGAATACGGTGGATGGGGCAGCAGTTCATAGCGTAATTCGACCAATTTAGCCGTGGCGAGCGCGGAGGTGTGAGCCGGTGCATTATCATGGTGGAAAAGCACTTTCTTTCTCGACAAATGGGGCCGTTTTTCTTTTAACACGGCGTTAAATCGGCTCAATAGTTCGGCGTAGTACTGTCCCGTGACCGTCTTGCCCTTCTCCAGGTAGTCAATAAAAATCACACCTTGAGAATCCCAGAAAACAGTGGACATCACCTTTCCAGCCGACGGGACCGTCTTCGCCTTCTGTGGAGCAGGTTCACCGGGTAAGGTCCACTGTTTTGACTGCTCCTTGGTCTCTAGAGTATACCAGTGAATCCATATTTCGTCGACGGTCACGTAACGACGCAAAAACTCTTTTGGATTGCGATTAAACAGCTCCAAACACTGCTCTGAAGTGGTCACACGAATGCGCTTGTTGTCTGCAGTCAGCAAACGCGGCACCCACCTTGCCGACAGCTTCCTCATGCCCAAAGTCTCATGTAGGATATGCCACACGCGTTCTTCTGAGATGCCTACTATCACAGCTATCTCGTGCACCTTTAATCGGCGGTCTGACAAAACGATATCGTGTATTTTTGTCACGTTCTCCTCCGTAGTGGCTGTTTTTGGAGCACCTGGGCGTGGATCATCAAAAACCGACGTACGACCACGTTGAAACTCGTTATACCAAAATTTAACGGTCGACATCGAAGGACAAGCATCCCCATACACTGCATCCAAGCGTTCTTTAATTTCACTGCGCGAATTCCCTTCCAAAAGCAAGAATCGAATCACCGACCGATATTGTTCTTTCTCCATTCTTTCAAAAATCAACGGACACACTTGCTTTCACACGCTCTCAAAAGAGAACTACAAGTCCGATCCGGCTGAAATTTTGTCAGTAGCCGTCTACAAGACGGTACTACACTATAGTGGATTTCTCTTGCAATAGTGGCACCATCTAGCGGTGAGGCTAGGTACTTGTCAAATGACCCACGTACATACGTTAGTATAACAAATCATTTTTTTCTCAAAGACTTTTAAAATTCTTATATCTATAAGTATGAATTACTTTAAATCTATGACTATAAATTTATTTTGAATTTATGACTATAAAATAATCATGTGCAGGTTAACCCGGACAGGATAGGCCAAAAAAATAATGCCAAGTTGACAGCGTAGTTTAGTTCAGTAAACGTAATGTCATTGGTGAAGGTTAGTCCATTTGAAATGCATTTCGAAAGGACATCGCATTCACTGAACTGTATTACGCAATCAACTTACCATTATTCGGTTGGCCTGCGCTGTCCGGGCGAACTTGCACCAATGAATGTGATGCCATCGGTGCAGGTCACCCCGGACAGCGTAGGCCAACCGAACAATGGTGAGTTGACTGCGGAGTTCAGTCCAGTGGATGTAATGCCAACGGTGCAGGTTAGCCTGTACAGCATAGACCAAATAAATTATGGTAAGTTGCCAGCGTAGTTCAGTTCAGTAAACGTAATACCATTGGTGCAGGTTAGTCCATTCGAAATGCACTTCGAATAGATATTACGTTCACTGAACTGTACCAGTCGCTGTCAACTTACCAGTATTTGGTTGGCCTACGGTTTACAGACTAATCTGCACCAAAGGCATCACATTCATCGGTGCAGGTTAGCCCGGACAGCCTAGGCCAACCAAATATTTTTTATTTAATAGATTTATTTTTTATTTTATTTTATTTTTACTTTATTTAGGGCATTATTTATAATTTTATGCCTTTTCTATTTAGAATATTCGTGGTACTTTTTATTTCATGAATAAATAGGACTTCCTGAGCGAGGCTTCATTTCATCATCCTGAGTAGGCCACGATCTTTCATTTTGATGAAGCGTTATAAAAATGAAGCACTGATCAGGCCGTGGTTTTTACTCTGATCAGGCCTTGCTTTTTACGCTGATCAGGCCTTGATTTTGTACCCTTATCAGGCCTTGATGTTTTACCCTGATCAGGCCGCAGTCAGGGATTGCGTTTAACAAATGATCAGGGCTTGATAAAAAATCCTGATCAAGGCCGGATAACGAAATCAGAATGCCTGATCAGGTCTTTATTGCAGCCGGAGCAAGATTTCTACTCGGGCGAGTTACATAGCAGATATCAAAGTTACGAAATTCAGTTTAGTCCATCATTAAAACCACAAAAATACTACACCGAGGCATTTAATGACATCAGAAACGCCGGATTGGGCTGGAAGCGACTGCGGCAACTCGGTATTTTCCGCTCGAAGGGTGATCATAACCCACCCGACATTCCAATCGAAGAGCTAAACAGCTACCTTTCCTCTTTCGGCAATGGACCTGCAACACAATCGGAACTTCCACACACCGGCAAAGATGAGACTTACAGCGACACCTATTTCACTTTGGCGATATCTCCCCGGCAACCCTCCTCAATGCACTTCGGCTTGCTTCCTCCGAAGCTCCTGGTGCAGATGGCATTTTTCTCAGGATACTGCGCATGGCCATTCCAGTGGTTCTCCCAATACATATCTTTAATTAATTTAAAATCTCTCTACAGATCTTTAATTTCTCTTTTCAGCACAGCACTTTTCCACTAAACTGAAAAAAGGCACTAATCAAGCCCATAGCCAAAGTTAAATCTCCCACGTCTCCCTCGGATTATCGACCAATTTCGCTTCTGGGACGTCTATCAAAATTGCTTGAGCGCATAGTAGCAAATCAAATTAACTCGTTTCTCGAATCTTCTAGTAAACTTCTTCAGAGTAGACCACGATATCCTCTTGCATAAGCTAAAGCAACTTCGGTTTTCTGCCTGCCACTCGCTGGATCCAATCCTACCTTACAGGGAGGTTCCAAGCGGTACTCGGAGAGGCAGGAACTCGATCCAGCTGGGCACTGCTCAAGACAGGCGTCCCTCAAAGGTCGGTTCTTGGCCCGCTCCTCTTTACCCGCTACCTATCTGATCTCAAATTCGCTCTGGTCTCATGCGAATACAGCACCTCTATGCCGACGATCTGCAGATTTTTCCCCGCTGTCCCGTCCATGAACTCAAACAGAATATTGTCAATATAAACAATGAAATAACTTTGATCAGAATCTGGATGGTGCTTAACCGGCTCGCGCTAAACCCAGATGAGACTCAGTTGCCAGATTATATTCGGCAGCAGACCATTCATCCGGGCCGTGGTATATTCTTCACTGCCTAGCATTGTAAATGCTAGAGCCGTTATCAAGTTCAGCTCTTCTGTTAAAATACTGGGAGTCTGGGTGGATGATGTCCTCTGCTGGATGGAGCAAGCAATCAGCGTCGCAAAAAATTCCAACTCGCGACTCTACCAGTTAAAAACGTGCCGCAACTTCCTTCCATGGCAAATACGTGCCAAGCTCATCAATGTACTCATCCTACCGCTTTACGACTATTGCTGCACCGTCATTTTTGGGATATCAGATAAATACAATACTATTCTTAAAGTGGTGCTAAATTCATGTGCGCGCTTTATTTTTGACGTACGCTTCTGACGTACGCACTTCACTCTCTACTAAACAAGGTTAAAATGGCCAACCCTAGAAAATAGCCGTAAATACTACACCCTATGTCTACTTCAAGGTGTCTTAAACACAGACAGACCAGCCTACCTTAGAGTAATGTTCACCCTGAACCATCCAGAAGAAAGAATGGTCGTCCGAGAACGGCCCAAATTCTCTCAAACCCACATTTTCGCACGGAATACAGGATGCACTCATTTCATATTTCCGCTGCCTACTTGTTAAAAGCCTTTCCTTTGCACTATATGCATCTAAGTTTAAGCTCCTCTTGCGACCTCATACGAACTGTGCTTACGAATACAGTCCTTCCCGGTAACTGAGGAAAATGTAAGGACTTAATGTAAATCTCGCGATCAGCTACCGACCTGCGAATACATTTACGGTGTCACAATGCACTCGCGTTCTTTTACCTGCCTTAAACTATGCGAGCACTGGCCCTTGAATTTTGATTTTGTACATCTGCATATTGGCGATCCTCCTTTTTCCGACTCTGTATCAAAATGTGGTTTTTAATTTTTCGCTCACCGCGCTCGTGTGTTAATTTTTAAGAACTATCTTTCCAATCTTTTAAATGTTATTTATGTTTATTTTTATTTTTATTTATTTTTATATGTTTATTTTAAGGTTATGTCTACCTAAAACAATTTTCGTCTACCTAGTTCAATTTGGCTCATATAGAATCACCTCATTTGCTTTGTATTGAGACGTTTCCGTCGGGTTCATTTGTACCCTTCTCTCTACTGACCAGAGAGAAGAATAATTATGGAGTGCCAGAGGACTTACAGGCCTAGTACACTAATAAAATCTAAACTAATATAATCTCGCTTTCTCTCTATCTCTCTCGCATTTAAAACATGTAGATAATAACGAAGCTATTGATTAAGGTATGAGTCGATAATGCTGTTAAAAACTGGCAAGTTTTGTGAAAGAATAGATCGGTCAGTTTAGGATTTTAAAGGTCATTTGAAAGTGCACGATGAAATAGTTTGTGTGTAATCTCGCGGCAGATGTGACCTGAGGTATTTAGAAAAGACAGATATTGATGCGATTACCCTGAAGTTGATAGATCCCTTGCAATTGATGTCGAAGGCCTTGTAGACATGGTGAGCGTAGTAACTCGAGTCTGCAATTATCGCCTTACATGAGAGATGAAACAATACAAAAGTATTAGATTTAGCAGCAGCAGCAGCAGCAGCAGCAGCAGCAGCAGTAGCAGCAGCAGCAGCAGCAACAGCAGCAGGCTCGAGTAAGAATGGGACATGAGCCATGGCTGTGGTAAATCTCGCTTCAACAAGCCATATACTGATTTCTCATTCCGGTAGAACAGCCGCCTCGAAAATTTATCGACTCGACCGACGATACTGTATGAAATATAAATCTACCCCTCCGCTCGAGGCGCGGTCCACTTTTCTCAACATTTCACCAAAATGCCAATCCCAAACTTTTCGAGCCCTTATCGTCCTTTTCTACACAAGATCCGAATTGCCCGCGACACAACACGTCACATGATTACTCACTTCCGTGCGGAAAAAACTTTGCGTAGATATCCTTGAAGGAATCCTCGTGCACGACACCCTCGGGGCATTCCTGTCAACGAGATTAATAAATGTCGTTAATAAATTATTAGATTAATTAGATTAATAAATTACGTGTAGACAAGTAAACACTGTCGTATTCATTGTGTCGCAAGCTATAAACGTGTACATAAAATACGATACTAACAAGGAAAGGTTGCGAGGCCGATATCACCGATTTCGATGAAATTTGGCATGCTTGTAGAATGGGTAAAAATAGGCGACACGTATTTTTTTTATATCTCCGGAACCCGGTCTTTAAGGGTTGAAAAGCATTCTCGAAAATTGGGGTGTTTTTAATTTTCCGTCGATAACATTTTAACTCAAATTGCAACAAAGTTGCAATTTTTTCGTGTACTATACATCGGAGATGAGAACAATAACGTTATCGACGAAAAAACACCCCTGTTTTCGAGGGTGCGTTTCACCCCTTGAAAATCGGGTTAGGCAGATATAAAAAAATACGTGTCGCCTGTTGTTACCCATTTTACAAGCATGCCATATTTCATCGAAATCGGCGAGATCGACCTGGCAATCTTTCCTTGTAAGTGTATCGAAGCCCGTTTATCCCTTAGCAATAGATTTGCGGAATCAATATTATCCTCACTGAATACAAACAAGTTATTTGCAAACAACTCGTATTTGGATAAAGCGAGTAATTACTATAAAAGGATATTTAGGACGAGTGTGTTTATTTCGATGTCTTCCCTTTGTGAATGTTTCCAATTTATTCGAATTTTTTTATTTTCTCAATTTTTTCGACCGACAAGGAACATTACTCAAGTATCCCCCTTCGATTTCGTTGAAACCTATATAGGTACGTGATAAAGCATTATAAACGATTCTACATGTATTTCTTTTTATCGGCGGAAAAACGGTTTTAAGGGGAGAAATCACGCCCCGATGAAAGGCGAAAAGACGAAAAATGGACGATGCAAGTGATGGAGAAAAATTTAATTAAGGGGTACACGCCTTTCTTTAACGGATGGTTTCACTTCTTAAAACCGTTTTTTCGCTGGTAAAAAAACATACGTGTAACATAATTTTTCATGCGGACTTCCGGTTACCGACGCGATGCATGCGGGTGCGAGCTTTTGCGAGTAACAAGGCAACGTACTATCGTGGTAAAGGGTGCGGGAAGTGATTAAAGAGTTCAGAAAGGTGCAAAGTGCAAGTGGGAACGTTGGTGAATAAAGGGACTAATAAGGATTATTAGGTGAAATAACTAATGTATGAGAAAGAAGGTCTTTCGACGTTAGGAAAGGTAGCATGGATTGGGCGGACGGAAGTGCTAGCGAGAGGAGCTGAGATAAGGATCCTACGGTAATGGATCTCGACAGAACACTCGTAGAGGGTGACCGCGGCAAGAGAAAGACGGCGGCGGCGGCGGCGGCGGCGGCGGCGGTGGCGAGGGCGCCGAAAAAAAGGACGGAGAAAGAATCGGTCGACAAGCAAGAGAAGCGGAACAGGAGACAGAAGGCAGTGCATTCTCACCGAAGGGTAAGGTGCAGCACTCACTGCGGTGGGGAAAAGATGGGAAACGACAAAATGACAGCGGGGTACAAAGACGGAGGAAAGTCGGGAACAGGTGGAAACAAACCAAGAGCAGGCGGAAAACGGAACGAAGGAGTCGGCAGAGGGGCAAATATTGGAAGAGAAGGAAGAGGACGTCAGGAACCGTCAAGTCATAATGAGACACCAAGAAGAAGAGGAAGAAGAAACATCGGAGAGGGGAAGAGTTGGAAAGGAGGAGAAGTGGAGGAACAACAACGGCGAGGACAGCGGCGTGATCGAAATGCTGGCAAGAACTAAGGAGATCGTAACACAAGCGCAGGAAAGGACAAGGAGGATGCTGCTACAAGGCCAAACAGAGAAAATCAGGAAAGAAATTGCACCTCTGCCATGCCGCTGTGAAATCATGAACAGAATAATGTAACAACTACTGGCTGAAGCGGAACAGTGGAAATACAAAATGTACAGGGAAAGGGCGGTACGGCAGGAGGAAAAAGAGCAACTGAAGAATAGAGTACAAGACATGGCAAAATAAGTTATCGCGAGCGGTCAACGGGGCAGGAAGGAGAGAGGGAAGAGCGCAACAGGGAGGCAAACAATTTGTCAAAGTCACTGGTGTCAGATAAGTCGCTAGATTCGGACGACCACGATAACTCCAGGATAGAGAGTAAACAACACAAGAGACCGGCGGGACGGGGAAGAAGGGAGAGGAAACCAGAGGAGTTAACAGCAAGAGAATGGCGTTGGGAGCGACTGGAAAGGATGAAAAGGAAGCGAAACATCGTGATAAGGGGGCATAGGCGGAAGAGGCTACGGGGGGGGGGGGGGGGGGGGCAACGAGAAAAATCTCAAAGCTCATCAGATCGAGGACGGGAGTAGACCCGAAAATCATGAAGGTCTCGAAGGAGGACAAGTGGCGACGCTGCAGTACGCTGACACGAAGAAGGATATAGTAAGGCGGAGGACGGCGTTCGGAGAGATCCAAGAGTGGATCTTACCAAACGGGCCCAAGAAGAGGAGCGCGGCCGGAAGATTATCAAGATCGGATATAAGAAACGATGTATCAATAGGATAAAGCGGCGATGGGTGGAACTGGAGGGGTAATTAAAAAAAGTTACGTATCGGAGAGCGAAAGAAGGAGGAGTGCTTAAGGTAGCAACGTGGAATATAGCGGGAGTTGGGAAATTAAGGAGCGTATCAGAATTTCTAGGGGAATTTGATATTGTACGGATCCAGGAAACATGGATGAAAAAAGGGAAGGAAAATGCGCTTCTAAAATAACTGAATGAGTAGTTCAAATGGGAGGGAGAGCGAGCGGCGGGCATCTAGCCGGAATGAGGAAACGTAAGGCATCAAAAGTATCAAGTGGACGAATGGAAATACGGGATAGTGATGAAAATTGACCGGGAAACGCACTAAAAAAATTATGCGTAATTGAAATTCATAATAACGTGGGCTTGAAAGAGATAGATAGAGGGGAAACTTAAAAGATGTATAGAGGTATAGGAATGGGGGAACGGTCCGGTGTAGTCATCGCAGGGGATCTGAACGCAAGAGTGGGGAGGGAGAAGGCCCTAGTAGTATACGAAGAGGAAGGCGGTCTCGAGGAAGGAAGGAAATCGGAATATGGGTTGGTAAATGAGGGTAAGAAACTATTGATTTGTTGCGAGAATATGGGTCTGGCAATTTAACGTTTGTAGGAGGGTGAGGAGGTAGCTCAGTCATCGATTACATAATTAATGTGGAGGACGAAGAGTAACACAGTGACAAAAGTGGAGGTGAAACCATGAGTGGAATCAGACCGTTTACCAGTGACATTGAACTTAAAGGTAGGGGAAGTGGTAGAGGGTACGAGGAGAAACAGGGGCGAAATGACGAGCTAGGGAAGGAAAAAAAGAGAAGAGGAGCGAACCTGGGGGAGCTAAAGAGAAACATATGGGAGTCGGCAGAAAGGACGAAAATTATCAGGGGAAATAAAAAAGAAAGAGATGCATTCTTCAGGGAGAAAAAGAAAAGACCGAGGAAACGCATTAACAAAAAAATAATGGGTACAACATTTCACAGCCCTCCTAGGGGAAAGTATGGGGCATACTCGGGGGGGGGGGGGGGGGGGGGGGAGGAGGAGAAGCAGTATCGGCGGAGGATAAGTTAGATGAGGAAGTAAAAGAGGAAGAATTGACGAAGGTGATGAAAAAACTCGGGAACAGAAAGGCAGCGGGGGAAGATGGAATAACGGCGGAATTTGTGAAAGGATTAAGCAAGGCAAGGAGAGAAGATCTGAGAAAAAATTCTCAACAAATGCTGGGAGAAGGCAAGGGGGGGGGGGGGCAACGAAGAGGTAGCGGGGAATTATCAGTCCAGTAAAATGTGCCAAAACCGAACACTTTTTTAGGGGAAATTAGAATTTTTTACTAAAGCTAAATGGTGGGATGCTGAAAGGAACCCCAAATAAAATTTTGTTTCTCAGCCCTGTCAAACCCTCCGAAATGGGGGTTGAAAGGACAAAAATCGCTATATATCGATAATTAATGGCCTGACTAAAAATGTTTCAAAGAAAAGTTCTTTGGAATAACAAATCACATAGAAAGCTATCTGACGTCCAACCTCGTATCTTTAAAGATGCGGGCACAAAAACGATTTGAAAATTCGGGGTCGGCGCGAATGCAGTATAACTTTAAAAAATAATAAAAAATATCTATTGATATATTTTGCAACTTTTTCGATTCATACCGAATCAGGATGAGTTCCTCTATATTTCTAGAGTATTTTTTTCAAGCATCCGTTAATTTTAATTTTTGATCGTGAAGTTACTTAATTTACTAGTTGCGCACCACTGGAAGAGAGAGATGTCCTATATTTCCGTACGGCTCGCACTCACAGCCACGCTTCCTCCACTATTCTGCCCGTATATACAGGGTGTCCCAGAAGTAACGTACGCCCTTCTAGCATCTGGTAGGAAAAAAATTCTGAGACGAAAAGTCCTCAGTCATTTTTTGATCAGACGCATAGATAATTAATTATGAATTAAAATAAATAGCCAATCAGGTGCGCGCTACAGCGGAAAGGCAGCGTAGAGAGGAGGGATAGGGGAATGCGTTGTAATTGCGTGTGCCTGAAAATGTGTGCGGAGAGAAAATTCCGAAAGCATGTGTGCAAGTGCACACACACACACACACGCGTGTGCGCACGTATACGCACACTAGGATGCACACACTTGCACGCACGCACGCACACACACACACACACACACACACACTTGCACGCACGCACGCACACACACACACACACACACACACACACACACACTTGCACACATGCTTTCGGCATTTTCCCTCCGCACACATTTTCAGGCGCATGCAATTACAACGCATTTCCCTATCCCTCCCGTCTACGCTGCCTTTCCGCTGTAGCGCGCACCTGATTGGCTATTTATTTGAATTCATAATTAATTATCTATGCGTCTGATCAAAAAATGACAGAGGACTTTTCGTCTCACAATTTTTTTTCCTACCAGATGCTAGAAGGGCGTACGTTACTTCTGGGACACCCTGTATATATAAACCGAATCGTCGAGGGCGTGCCGACTGCCCTGTGAGAGCACGAGAGACAGTGCTATTTAAAAATACTGTGTAGAAAGAGACCGGCTTTACATATATGACAGCGTATGATATTGTACTGCGGCGCGCCAGAACGAGTTTAATGACAACGGTAATAAATAGAAGAAATTGTATGAAACAAAAATCGTACATAACACAATTCTGTGCAAGGAAGTCCCCTATGGCATTCGTGTAGTTATAATGGTTTAACCACTTAATGCCATCAGCGTAGCGTGACGGCTAAGTACGGACGTTCACTCGATGTAATTGATGAATTACTGACTTTTTTTTCTATGACAAAGTTTTTTTCGATTTTACAGACATACTCTGCGAACTTGACAAACCATTTTTGGGGAGGCAATAATAAATGTTTGTTTATTAAATCACGAAATCCGAAGTGATGTAATGTTATTTATACGAAAACCCCTCGGTTGGTCGAATGTACCGTAAAATGGGGCGACTTCGATTGGTTTTTGAACTTTATGGTTATGTAACTGTTTCAGTTTTGAGCTTTGAAAAAAATATTGAAAGATCGGTTTTTTTACATAGATAACATAGATGAAGTAAAAAAAAATTGGACGAATAGTTATAGAGAAAAAAAATAAAGAGTGGCTCATCAAGTCCAACTGCATTTAAAAGTAACCCCAAAAAGGAACAAACCGAACGTGTAAAAAAATTTGTTCAGCAATTTTGGTTCTTAAGTTATGATAGAATATTTCTTAACCCCTTGACTGTGAGTGACACGCATAGGGGCAAAAAAAAGTCGTGCCATTTTTGTGTCATAACACGTATAGGGGCATTTGGAAAACAACCTATTTCTACTGCATCGATTCGATGCATTAGAATCATGCCCCTATACGTGTCATGACACAAAAATGGCACGACTTTTTTTTTGCCCCTATGCGTGTCACTCACAGTCAAGGGGTTAATTGCGGCGAATCCGATTGAAGGGGCGAAGTTGATCAATTAAACAAAGTCAGTAATAACGATTTATCTATTCATTTATTTATTCATTTCACAAAAGATTCGCGTTTCAAAGACTTTTAACTCAGCTTTTTCCCTTAAGTTTACTTCTGTTTGCCTCCTCGAGCGACTCGCTGGTATAATTTCTATAGGGTGTCTCAAAATGACCTGACATTTTATTTGATTAATAAAATGTATTATTTATTTGAAAAGTACGAATATTTTTACTTTAATATAAGGTACAAACATGGAGGTTATGTGTGGATCACAATATCCGATAAATGGCCGCTTCGCTCCTGTTTGCGAACGTTCACTCTTTTGACAAAATTTTCAGTAACATTTGGGCATAAGTGAGGACTAATTCCATTCATGGTGTGTCTAATAGCTTCCGCGAGCTCCGGAATGGTCATTGGCGTACCCTTTTTATTTTCAAAAACTCCAAAGAAAGAAGTCCAATAGCGTCAAATCGCACGACCTTGGTGGCCAATTCACATCGCCGCGGCGCGAGATAACACGACCATGAACCTTTGTCTGCAATAACTGCATTGTTTCGTCCGTAGTGTGGCAAGTTGCGCCATTTTGTTGAAAGAATATGTCTTCGAAGTCCATGTCGTTTATGCCATTTATCGGGTATTGTGTTCCACACATAACTTCCATGTTTGTACCTTATATTAAGATAAAAATATTCGTGTTTTTCAAATAAATAATACGTTTTATCGGTAAATAAAAATGTCAGATCATTTTGAGACACTCTTTATAATTCCCGGTGCCCGGCGTCTTTTTATAATTGCGAACCATGCTGTTTCTGAAAGAGATGCGAGATTAAATTTGTATACAAAAGCTTCGAAAAATATCAACAAAACGAACTGGGGTGACTTTGATAACTATCAATGTCACACCACTAATTGTATCGAAGTCGACCCGACACTTAAATAATTTATAACCTCTAAATTACAAACGACAGGTAAATAGTTCCTACGGTATTATACTCTACATAACCCCTAAACCTTTTTCCATTCAAAATCTTTGACCCAGTACAATCAATTAGTTGTGCACAGTTGAAGTTATAAAAAAGAGTTTTTCTACCTTTTTTAGAAGTATTTTATATATTTTTTTTCATTTGGCAGAATTACCACTCTCGTTTTTGCGCTGACTAACAAGATGTACGAACTGTCAAAGTTACCAACACAAAAAAATACAACGAATACGTTGAGTTATTTCAGAAACAGTAAAAATTATGAACTATCATCAAAGTCATTTTTCAAAAGTCCCAGTTTACGGTACGAAAAAAAATCGGTTCAGCTCCCAAAACCATTGCAAATCTTCATAACGGCTACAATTGTTGAACTATTAATGGAGGGGTTACACCTAGACTTGGGGTTGAAAAAAGCGTTCTTTTTTAAATATTTTTTAGTGAAACTATTCATTATATGGATTTTATTTTTTTTTCATGTGATTCTCTATATATTTATTAAGACAATTGCTAAATTTTGCTTGAAAAAAAAACATGTCAGCGCTGCACCCGTTTCCCTACGGCGTTTTCTTTAACGGTGCTTCGTGGTGAGCATGATATTTCGCGAACGGCAGAACCGATTGTGATGAAATTAGTACACATTTTCTCCATATAACTTGTCTATAAACGAAGGATTTGGAGAAAGAAAAAAACGTTGTTTTACTAAAAGAATTCTCAACAGACGCTTTTCTCGGCTCTACGACTACCCAGATAGAACAGGAAGGTCTAATGTATATATATTATATGTATATATGTATATGATATGTATACGTCTATAATAGACCTGTATTATACGTATATTGAACGTATATTGTGGAGCAATTTCTCTGATTATAGTGAAAGAATTTCACATACGAATATTATACAAGCATTGGACATCTAATTTTATACATATACACTAGGCAAAAGAATTAAAGGATATTGAAAAAGTCTGCCAATTTTCGGGTCATTTTCAAATAGCTGTAACTCCTCGAAAAATGGTCGTACAGCAAAATAAAAAAAAGAAAATTGAAGGTATGAATCTCTAGTTTTGAGATCTTGAGCTCAAACTTTTTTCGCATCAGCCAATGTTTAGTAGCCATAAAAAAAACCAAAGTAAAAAAAAAATTCAAAATTTTTGCTCATCTTTCACAGTCTGTACGGACTTTAATAAATTTTTTCGAATGATCGCATTAAGAGGGAATGACACCTCATCGCGGTCGGCATGGTAGAACAATTATAGATTCCCAAAAATCTCTGAAACGGCTCTTCAGATTCCGTCGAAACTTTGCCAAACGACGTCAAATAGATAGACGAACAGCTGTCTTCCCCTCAAATTTTCTGAATTTGAGGAAAAAAAATGTAGATTGGCTTATGATAAGCCAATCGAGTTTTTTTTCCTCAAATTCAGAAAATTTGAGGGGAAGACAGCTGTTCGTCTATCTATTTGACGTCGTTTGGCAAAGTTTCGACGGAATCTGAAGAGCCGTTTCAGAGATTTTTGGGAATCTATAATTGTTCTACCATACCGACCGCGATGAGGTGTCATTCCCTCTTAAAAGGATCCATTAGCTGGATTCTTCCCCTTTAATTGGAGCGGTGGGAGAGCTCTGTATGATTTTTTCTCGCTGAGTTATCGATGTTCAAAGCAAAAATGACACTTTTGACTTTGATGACTGATTACTCGGAGACTAATGGTCGCACCGGAAAAAACCAGAGGGTTTTGGAAACTTTGAAGTATTCTCTATTAGATGCTTTTATAAGTTTTTTATCAAGATTTTTTTTATGCGGGAAAATGGATTTAAAAAATCGTGAAAAATGGCATATTTACGAATATTCTTTGAACTAAGGATTATCTTGCCAATATCGAAAAGATAAAAAAAAATTTCGGTTTTTTTATGACCTCGAAGTATCCTAAAAAAGCCCTTAAAGTTTAAGACCCTGCGATTTTTTTCATTGTGTTCCGAATGATCGAAATTGTGGTTTCTGCCAAAAATCGATTAAAGGCTAAATCTACCACCTTTTATTCGTCTTTTGAGAATCACAATTTTTTTTGGCACTGATCCGAATTTCCGGTGCTAAAAATGTTGATTGTTGAACAACGGGTACAAATTTTTGTTTAAGGAAAAAAAAAATTAATGAAAAATAATGTTCCTTGACAAAAAAAAATTAATTGAAAAAAAATTGTTAGATTTTTTTTTCATATCCCTGAACGTTTTTCATGATACGACGAGCGATTGGAGTTGTTAGAATTCACAGTTCTTTGAATGTGTGCGTGTGTACAATTTACATCCTACGATACCATACGACACCCTACGCACACGTCCCACGATTATTAGATCAAGATTTTTTTTATAAACACTTTATTCACCACCGGCATTAGGGTAACCTAAAGCGTAGATGTTGCTCGGTTGGATTTACGCTTCTTTGTGGGTGTGTTCCACACGCACACATTCAAAGAACTGTGAATTCCAACAACTCCAATCCCTCGTCGTATCATGAAAAACGTTCAGCGCTATACAAAAAAAATCTAACAATTTTTTTTAATTAATTTTTTTTTGTAAGAAAAAAACTTTTTTAAATTAATTTTTTTATCTTCACTAAACAAAAATTTGTTCCCGTTGTTCAATAATCAACATTTTTTAGCACCGGAAATTCGGATCAGTGCCAAAAAAAATTGTGATTCTCAAAAGACGAATAAAAGGTGGTAGATTTAGCCTTTAATCGATTTTTGGCAATAACCACAATTTCGATCATTCGGAACACAATGAAAAAAAAATCGCAGGGGTTTAAACTTTTGAGGGCTTTTTTAGGATACTTTGAGGTCATAAAACCCCCGATTTTTTTTTCGATCTTTTCGATATTGGCAAAATAATCCTTAGTTAACGGAATATTCGTGAATATGCCATTTTTCAGGTTATTTAAAATTCATTTTCCCGCATAAAAAAAATCTTGATAAAAAAATGATAAAAGCATCTTATAGAGAATACTTCAAAGTTTCCGAAACCCTCTGGTTTTTTTCTGTGCGACCATTAGTCTCCGCGTAATCAGTCGTCAAATTCAAAAGTGTCATTTTTGCTTTGAACATCGTTGCTTTGAACATTGAGAAAAAATCGTATAGAGCGCTTCCACCGCTTAAATCAAAGGGGAAGAATCCAGCTAGAGAATCCTTTTAAACCGATCATTCAAAAAAAATTATTAAAGGCCGTGCCGACTGTGAAAGATGAGCAACAATTTTGAAATTTTTTTTTCTTTGGATTTTTGATGGCTTGTAAAAATTGGTTGATGCAAAAAATGTTTGAGCTCAAGATCTCAAAACTAGAGATCCACACCTTCAATTTGCTTTTCTTTATTTTGCTGTACGACCATTTTTCGAGGAGTTACAGCTATTTGAAAATGACCCTAAAATTGGCGGACTTTTTCAATATCCTTTAATTCTTTTGCCTAGTGTATTATAAGTATAAGGAACATCTACTCAACAATAAAAATTAATGCAACTGCATTGCTATCAATATCACGTATTATATACGTACATCGAACGTGTTTTATTCAACATTATCTCCGTGGAATGTTGTGCATCTCATGTACGTATAATATTCGTTCATTAAATTACGATTGTGATTCCATTATTGGATTCTGTTCGTTCTTCTTTCGTTGAATCTTTGATGTTGAATATACGTATATTATACGTCCATTAAATAGCTTCAGATCCAGGAATCACAATCGCAGGATAATGACCGACTATTATACTCATATGACATGTACAAAATTCCACGGAGATAATGTTGAAAAAAAGGGGGCGTCCATTAATTACGTGAGGCGTTTAGGGGGGGGGGGGGTCGAGTGAAATCTCACCTAATCTCACGTGGGGGAGAGAGGGGCTTCGGCAAATATCACGTAATTTCAGTAATTTTAGTAATTTTAGTAATCACGTAATTTTTATCACGTAGGGAGAGTCTCCCTACTACTCTCCATGGTGGAGTAAATGGTACTACAACCGCAGTTACTTCTACTACAATTTATTTTCCGTGAACGTATGCATTTCGAAAAATCTCACGTGAGATTAGGGGCGGGAGGAGGGGATCGAGCAAAATCTCACGACAGCTCACCAGGGGGAGAGGGGGGGTCGAAAAATCACCAAAATCACCTCACGTAATTAATGGATGGCCCCAAACACGTCCAATGTACGCATATGTCACTTGATATTGACAGCAATGCAGTTGGAGTCATTTTTATGGTCTTTATTCTTCCCCTCATTATAACCGTTCTTTCCTCTACTGTTTACTCCTTTTTTCTCCATCTTTCTCCCTGTTCCGTCCTCTTGCGGCCGCAGCCGACTTCCTCCTGTGTATTATATTCATCATGACATTTCTGTCATGGGTATAGGGAAACTGCGGAAAACAGTCGTGGAACTAGTCTTATTTCGCCGCGAAATGGCGAAGAAAAACATTTCACGACGAAATGAACGCGACTGAGATTCGAACCCGGGACCTCCCGGTCCGCTGGTTTAGTGGCGAGCACGCTAACCACTAGACCATCGCACCGGTTTCTTCCTTATATATATATAATATGTGTATATAATTCGATGTCAAATGCTTATTGTATAATGTACGTAAAATATACATATATGAAAATTCTTTCACTATTATCAGTCAAATAGATCCACAAACCACATTGAATATTCGTTTAATACAGGTCTATCATGGGCGTATACACATATATAGCATATACATATATACTTGTTATATATGTATATTAGCCATTCCTGTTCGATCTGGGATATATATATAATATACCATGTAAATACATAACACTAATACCCAGATAACCACGTACCGCAGATGTACCGCTGATGTGGAGTACGCCGTAGGGTACAATCTCGGTACGCCGTACCAAGTACGCTTGGTTATCTGGCTATATACTTGAATTCTTGGCATATATCAAGAGGCGCGGCAGCGTCTTGACGCCGAGGAATAAAAAAAATTATGAGCACCACTGCCATAAAAAAGATGAGCACCGCTGTCACGGATGACGAACACACCGGCATTCTTTATACAATAAGATGGGCTCTCACTGTCCATATTTAAACTTTGAATCGAAATTACACAAGAACATGGAGATGAATAAAAAATCTAATGCCATTCTACCAATGATGTGTTATTTTTTCGATCGATTTTTACGTATACCATACGTATAAAATACGTATACCATACGTTGGAATTTACAACTATATCTATGGTATACGTATGCCATACATATACCATACGTATTTCACGTGTACCATACGTATTCTTACGTATACCATACGTATCTTTACGTATACCATACGTATAAAATACGATACCATACGTATGGTATACATCTGTAATGAATTTAGTATTCATATTTAAGGCGATTATGATATATCTAATATACGTTAATATGATGTCGCCATCGACGCCTACGAGACGTATTTAGTACGTATACTAAAGAGTTAAATGTTCGGCTAATATCCGTATAATGTACATATATTCTACGCTGATTAAGGCAGAACACCACTGTGACCCCCTGTTTTTTTGCCATTTTTCAAGAATTTTTTTTTTGTGGGAAAAAAAGAGATATTCGAAATTTTTTTTTGTTTTGTTCGTTGTTTATTAAAGATACATTAAAAAAAAATTTCAAAATTTTCACGCCCTATGGTGACGCTGGGGAAGCTCCCGCGTCAGGTACTGTTGCCTCTGCAGTGGTTCGCGGTACGCAGCAGAACTCTCTTCAAAGTCGATCTGAAAAAAAATACCGAGTGTTTTCGTTAATAATATGATATTTTGAAGAGAAGTACACAGGGATTTGAAGAAAATATTGATTTAAAAAAAATAGGCACGCTTTTGAAATTAAAGGACGATTTTCGAGCAAAATTTCTCGTCGAAAATAGGCTATAACTTTTATTATTATTGAGATATCGAAACAATCCTATGTACTTCTTTAGATAATCTAGTTTTATTGATGCAGTCCAAATTTGAAGTCGATCGGATAAAAATTGCTCGAGTTCTGCTGCGTACCGCACTCAAAAAAGTGGTTTTGAGAAAAACGCGTTCAAAGTTTTAGGTTTGTTAATTTATGCGATCAATTGGAAAAAAAATGTTTACCTTTAATCAGCGATACCGGCACCATATAGCTGGCCTTCAAGAAGCAAATCATTGTCCCTAGCATCTTTTCTCGAACTTGTAGAGGCTCTTCTTGCCTCTTTTGCAGCGTCTGTGAGCGAGCGCTCCGCCAGCTCGATCCGCGCTGCGTCGGTTTCAACGCAAAAATTGAAACAATTTGGGCCGATAGTTATCCCCAACAACTCCAAAACTTTCATGAGGCTTCTCAGGCCATCATTGAATAATAATACCGCGATATCAGCTGCAATATCGACGATTTTTTTGCTCCCGGACTGACACTTGGGGGCTATTGCCCAAACTGATTTGTTGTAGCTTTCGTTGTTGTTTTGCGTGAAGCCACCCAAACAACGCTGCGGCAAATTGTCTCTGCTCAAATTTTCGAAGACTGGCGTAATTGCCTCCAATACTTCCTCAGGAAGAGGCGGCTTATGGCGATATTCAGAAATATTACCGCTTGCGACCGCTCGCTGCCACGAACACAACGACTCGGCTCCCTCTGGGCAATCGTTATGTTGTGGCTCACTATCTGTGGATATTTTGTGTTTGATAGTTGCCCAAATTGTCTTCCTCATTTTTTCAACATCATCGCTGTTCCTCCGAATAGCTAAGCCGTAATATGTGCTTAACTCGTCAATCAATTTTCCGGTGAGCTTTCCTCTGCCAGACAATCCTTTTTGTTTTTTCACGATTTCGCGGAGGCGCGTCCCCATACGTTTTTGGACATGATCGATGCACTCTTTTTTTTTTATCTCGAAGCCGTCGTATGGATCGCTATTCGATATGCCCAGAAACGTTTTAGAATCGCCGTCACCAATATAATATTTATATTTTATGCCATAGAGCTCTTCAGACCGTTGAAACATTTCGACAGCTGAGTCGACTTCCATTTTTCCGGAGGAGCCGCTATGGTTCGCCTGGCACTCATCGTCGTGGGTACTTTTCCATTCCTAGTACTCCGCGGTGCTTTCTTTTTTTTCCCAATGCTCGCAAGCTTTGCAATATTTCGATTTCACCATAACGTCGATCACTTTTTTAGTGTACCAGCCGATTAGCGATGTTATGCCGAAAAGCGAGCTGAAACCGCGCTTACGCCACGATCCGTCGCCTGAAACGATAATTCCGTCCTCCACCCCATTTTCCAACGAAATTGTCTCCTCCTCAAGTGCAGCCTTTTGTTTTCTCACTGTGCTCACAGCTTTAGTGGCAATCGAAATCGAATTTAAGATTCGATCGTAGAAAGACTGAAATATGGGGCGCGGTAGGTCCATAAATGCACAAAACTTCATCAGGCGATTCAAACCGACGCCAAGAAGACGCATACTGAATACGATGCGCCGATTTATTTCGTATGCATTGTCAATCATAGGACACGAATTGATTTGCACTTTTTCACAATGGCCGCAATCGACCTCGATTTTGAATCCGAGTCCGCGCAAACTTTTTTCAGTAAACTTTATATCGCGATCACACACTTTGCACTTCACTAACGTCGATATAATGTTCAATGCATTGACGAGGTGTACTATACGATAACCGAAGTCGTTAGTAACACCGACCTCTAAATCGTCCGACGATTTTAACTTTTTAACTTTAACGTGCTCACATACTCTGCAGAACTATTTTCGGAGCTTTAACGGTTCGGAGGTTTTCGATTCGAAATTTTCGTTCGACTCCTCGTCACATAGCTCCGTTTTGTTCCCTTTTTCCCCGCGTACACTTTCGGATTATCCATTTCGATGTGCAAAGAATAATTCTGAGCGTTAAATATTTATAAACGAAACGATTCGGAGCGTTTAGACAAAAGTAGCGTAGCTTCTATTCGCAAACTGACGCTATGACGCTATCCCTATACCTGCCTTGAACATTTTTCAATTATCGCCACCTATGGCTTTTTTTCAAAACTATATTTATAACAATAGCCAGTTTTTGTGAAGGGAGACAAAAAAATAACTGGGAAAGACCCGCAGGACCTGGGAAAGGCCCGGTATACCTGCCGACCTTGAGGCGCGCAGCTGCGCAGGACCCCGAGCGTCACGGAGCGCTGCACCGCTCCACAAAATATTCAATATCTCCGAAAATAATTATTTTTTCGACCTGGGTCCAACGGCATCTTAATCTTAAATGTATTATAGATTTTTCTAGATGGTTTTCAAAAAATCGATTTTTTGAAGCCGTCACAGTGGTGTTGTCCCTTAAGCAATATATTTGCCGTATTTTCGACATCTTATATACGTAAAATATACCGGTTAATAAATGTAGAATATACATACATTATACGGATATTAGCCGGACATTTAGCTCTATAGTATACGTACTAAATACGACTTACAGACGTCGCTGGCAACGTCGTATATACGTATATTATACGTTAGTGTTTTATCTGGGTAGGTATAACCTCTCAAATGATTGGTTGCAACGTACATGCTTAGATCGCATCCTTTGTCATGGGACGCAAAATAAATACTACAATACAATTGATCGAAAAATATAAAATATTTAAGGAGACTTTGTCCTTGGAGTGCCATATTTCAGGTGTTTACATTTTATTTTTTTTTAAAGGAAACGGGTAAGGTTTTCTGAGCGCGGTTTTTTTCTTGCTTTTATTCATGATATACAGAACGTTAAAAAAAAATTGTTTGAAAAAAAAAACCAAAATGGCGGCGGTTGCAGCTCCGCGAAAACAGGTCCTCAAATCGCGGGAGGTAAACGGCTGACATCACTGTTGACCCTCTTTGTTGATCTGAAACACAAATTCAAAGCATATTATCAATCTGTGACCCTTTGGTCATGGAATGACGGATGGGTTTTTCGTTTAGTACAAATTTCGGAAAATGGCGGCAATTTTAAAAAAATCGAATTTTCGCGTTTTTTTTCGGATAAAAAGATAAATAATAAATGCAAAAATGTATCTATCGAAAAAACGATCCGTCATTCCGTGATGACATATTTTCTGAGTTTGCTCTCCAAATTTCAGGTCGATATGTTAATTACAGCGGTCAGGAGAATGTCAGCCATTTTTAAAAACGTGTTTTCGAGAAAAACGCGTTTAAAGTTTTGTAATGTGTTTACACAAATGTGTTCATAATTACCGCTAATCGGCCATGCCTGGTCCATAGAGGCATCCCTCCTCTTCTTCTACCTGCTCATGTTGAGCCGCTAACATCTCCCGCTGCATTTCAAGGACAAAGTCTCCCTTAATTCCATTAAAGCTATTCGTAATTAAAATCGATTTCCATTAAGGGGTAAGATGCAGTCAGAGGCGTGAAAAACAAGCATTTTTAATAAAAAAAATTTATAGTAATTAAGTTCGATTTACAAAAGTGGTTACACAGACTTTTTATGTTATATTTTTAACTTGACTTGTACAAATTTTCAAAGAAAAATATTGATGATTTATAAATATATGGCCATCTTCGTCGGACCCCCTTCGGCATGTAGTGCTTCGCGGTGATCATAAAATTTTACTGGATAATCTGAAATCAAAAAACCAAAAAAAAAAATCATTAGCTTAATAATAAATCTAGTCCTTAATCGAAGCTTTTTTTTTAATTGACAAAATGGCGGCTTCCGACAGATAACTTTCGATTTTTAACCACAAAATCACTCGTTTATTGTAGAAATTTTAACAAAAATGAAAATCCTTCGATTAAGGACTAGTTTTTAATGCTATCAATAAGCACACCAAATTTCATTAAAATCCGTCGAGTGATTTTTGAATTATAGTGGTCACCGACCGGAAAAACATAGTTTCGAGAAAAACGCGTTTAAAGGTTTTCAATGTGGATACGGTATTATATGTTCGTAAAATTTTGAGCTCGATGGATGAAGCTAAACTTCTTTAATGTATTTTGATCCGTCGTATCCGAATATCACAATTTTTTTTGCCGAAAGGTCGAGCTTTCAATTGTTTATAGCCAATTGTTAAAACAATTTTTCAAAAAATTAAAGCTTTTCGGGGTAAGTTCTTTTTTTTACATTTAGGGCAATTTTAAAACGAAAGTATTCTTTATATAATTTTGCTAAAGCTCATAGTTTTTGAGTAATCAATTATTGAAAATTTCTGAAAGGGTTTTCCAATTTTACACTTGATTTATGTATAGAAATACTAATTAAAAAATTACTTACATCGAATCATCAATTCCTGGCCCATACAATAGGGCTTCTGCCAATGTGGAAGCTTTCAAAATATCAATTTGTGTTGTCTTCAAAGCATTTTGCCTTCCTGGGTATCGTTTGGACGTTTGTCAGCCACGTCTATACGTTGAGAATCGATTCTTTCTGGGTACCGGTGAGAATTGGGTCCACAATTAATGCCAAGTGTATTCATGATCAGTAACAATGTGTGTGTACCTTGATTGAATACACAAGCATACAATAGTACTGCTACTACACACTGTTTTTGGGCTTATTTTCCAAATTAGTTGATTGAAGCCACCGATACACCTAGAGAGTAAATTATAATTACTCAGATCTTCAGAAATTGGTTTTATGGCATCCATAACAGAATTGGTTTTATGGCGTCTATTATAGAATATAATAAGGGGGGAGGATCGAAACCGGTTGCTTGCAGCTGCTGTCCGCTACCTGCCATGGGGACCCGACGCCCCTTCACTAATTGTGAGATATCCCGGAAACTATTCATCGGATTGACTTGAAATTCTGGGAATATTTTCTGAACATCATACTTCAAGAAAATGTTTAAAAAAAATCGATTTTTTGAAGATTCTGACTGCATCTCACCCCTTAAGGCGTTACCCCCACTTCTAGCGCAAAAAAGGCCTTATTCATGAATTTTTTTTAAAGAAAACTACAAAACTTTTTTAATCGATTAATATACCATCTTAAAGAACACATCTTGAAGAACTTTCAGTAATTTTTTTATTGAAAAATATTACATTGTTTAGTGGCAAATGGCCGTCAATGAAATAATGTTTTTATATACACGGTTTGCGGTGACCAACATTGAGGCGAAGTGGATCATCTGGAAAAAAAACTTAGACTTAGTCAAATATAAGTATAAACTAGTCTTTAATCGAAGGATTTAAAAAAATATTCATTGTTCACAAAATGGCGGACAGTCAAAGTTAATGGTTCGATTTTAACGAAAAAAAATCGAACGATTAAAGACTACATCTTTATGTATTAAATAAGCCTGCAAAATTTCAAGAAGACCGGTTCACTAGTGTTCGAGTAATCTTGGTCACCGACTTCAGAAATTCCATTTTGAGAAAAACGCGTTTAAAGTTTCTCTTTCAACGCTCTTTCAACGCGGATTCTCCTCTTTCAACGCTCATATCTCAGTCAATTTTGTTCGGATCGACTTGAAATTTTCAGGACATATTCTCAGATACTTATACTTCAAAAAAATGCAAAAAAAAAAAACGATTTTTTCAAAATCGCAAGTGGGGTCCTTAAGTCATGACCACTCGCCATTTCACATTGTTGCAAGGAGCTAAGGGCATCGTCGGAATCTAATTTGGCAGCAAAGGTGATACAATCGCTGGAATCAGGATTATCAATTACATCGCTGAGCCTTTCCTCGATGTCGGCGAAGGTATTAGTGTTTTCGGCAGCAGCAGTAGCATTGTCGCAGTTCAATCCGTTGTAATGTATGCAGAGCCCGATGCACGGTAACCTGTCTTTTTGTAACAACAGAGATGGCAGTCCTCTTTCAAAGAAATAGTTTTTACTTAAGACGGAATGACACCTCATCGCGGTCGGTATGGTAGAACAATTGTAGATACCCAAAAATCTCTGGAACGGCTCTTCAGATCCCGTCGAAAGTTTGCCAAACGACGTCAAATAGACGAACACCTGTCTGCCCCTCAAATTTTCTGAATTTAAGAAAAAAAATGTAGATTGGCTTATCATAAGTCAATCTACTTTTTTCTCCTAAAATTCAGAAAATTTGAGGGGCACACAGGTGTTCGTCTATCTATTTGACGTCGTTTGGCAAACTTTCGACGGGATCTGAAGAGCCGTTCCAGAGATTTTTGGGTATCTACAATTGTTCTATCATACCGACCGCGATGAGGTGTCATTCCGTCTTAAGGGGGGATTGTCTTTTTTTTTCGCAAAATTTACCGCTTTTTGGTAATTTTTTTGTAAAGAAAGTATACAACGGAAAACTTGTGAAACTTAGCATATAGTTTTATTGATCTGTTTACTACATACAAAAAATTTTTTAAACAATTTCATCAAAAAATCCGCCTCCCACCCCCCTCGACGCGCGATGGTCCTTTTTTGATGGTGTGCACGATTACAGCCTTCACGTTCATCCTGCAACAAAAACCCAAAAAGCATTTTACTTTAGACACATATAGCTATCGTTCGATGAAGGGAAAAAATTGACGATTTGGTGACGTTTTGAACTTGAAGTATCGATTTTTCGAAAAAAATTGATCGATTTTTTGTTATAAATGAAAAACTATTAAACGTATTGCTTTTTTGCTTCATCAAACGATAAAAGGATGTCAGCTGAGCATTCTGTCCAAATTTGAAGGCAATCGGTTGAATAGTTTTTGAGAAATCGTGCACACCAGTTGTGAAAAAGCTGCTTCGAGAAAAACGCGTTTAAGGGGGGATTTTTTGATGAAATTGTTTAAAATTTTTTTTGTATGTAGTAAACAGATCAATAAAACTATATGCCAAGTTTCACAAGTTTTCCGTTGTATACTTTCTTCACAAAAAAATTCCCAAAAAGCGGTAAATTTTGCGAAAAAAAAGACAATCCCCCCTTAAGCGACGTGCTGGTCTAGTAGTTAGCGTGCTTGCCTCTGAAATTAGCACATCGGGAGGTCGCGGGTTCGAATGGCCGTCTCGTAGTTTCGTATTTAAGGCAGGATTCTACTTTGAAACCATGAAAAAAACGCTATTTTCGTGAATTTTTTCTGAGAATACTATTAATGATATCGATATGGGGTTTAAACTGTTCGATAAATACACTCTTTAAGTACATAAAATTTTTTTTTTAATGTATTTTATTCATTTTTTGTACACGTAAAATATGTTTAAAGCCAACGCCTCGAAAAGCAGGTACCGTTGCCGTGGTCGTGAAATCTTCCCGACGGATGGTCTGAAACAAAAAAATCAAATAGTTTCATGTTCAGTATGTCTTCAGGAACCGACCTAACTAGAATATTTTATATACGTGCACAATTAACAAAATGGCGGCTAAAATACGAAAAAAAAAATGCGTTTTTTTTTGGGTCTTTTTTGCAATAAAAAAATAGTTCTAATCAAAATTTTAAGTTGATTGTAGTTAGGTCGGTTGGTACACACATATAGAATATGTGTTCCAAATTTCATAAGGATCGGTTCGGTACTTTTTGAGTTATCACGACCACGGTACTTGAAAATGTCGTTTCGAGAAAAACGCGTTTAAAGTTTTGGTGAGTGATAAATCGTAGAAAAAATTATCTTACCCTCAATCAGCGATGCCTGGGCCATATAATAGGCCTTCGACGTGTTCCAGGTGGGTGTTTTCATCCAATTTAGCCTTTTTTTTAAATTCGGCCCTCCTTAGAAGCCTCAGTCGAGCGGCGGTTCGCTTGAACGATGCGATGTTGGTCGCGCATAGTGGCGAACTGCATGACGGTTGGGCCGATTGTAATGCCCATGACTTCCATTATTTTTAAAACTGGGCCGAATCCTTCATTAAAAACGCAGGCAGCAGTGAGGCACGCAATTTTGACGATTTTTTTGCCATTACAGACATGTTTCGGTGCCATAGCCCAAACTGTAGAGTTGAAACATTCGTTGTTATTTTGAGTGTTTCCACCCAAACATCTCTCCAGTAATTCCGTTTTTGTTAGATCTTCGTAGATCGGCTTCAGCACCTCTTGTACGTCACTACCAAGAGCAGGAGGATGTTTATAATTTTTTAAAGCGTTGTTTGCTTCGGCCTTCTTATACTTGCACCAGCCGTCTTCACATCAAAACTCGGATCGTTCGATTTTTTCAATTTTGCTGCTGACGAACTCGTGTTGCTCGTACTTCCTTCGTCAGTAAATCTGTTTCCGTAAAAAGAACGTTTTCTAGTTCTAGATGGACGACTAGAACTTTTCTGTGCACGATACACTTTCTTCGTATTCATTGCGAACAGATAGACGCTTCACGTTCGAACTCCAAATCACGAATGATTCTCCACTCCGGAATTATAAAGCGAAGGGAAAATTATAAAGGAAGGGTAATATAGAGAAGCAAAGGTATGTACTTTGGTTAATAAGCATATATAGGTACAACGGTTTACGATAGGGGAACATCTGTCTTAGCGAACAAAGCCAGGTAGACGGCTGATCCGGGCCGCGCGCCGGGCAGGTCACAATAGCGCGCTCAGGTAGGTGCGTTCGAAAGGCGAAAAAGGATAGTTAGACTGCTTGGAACATTATCAAATTTTGACCGAACATTCTTGAACATATTTACTTTCGAAAAATGTAAAAAAAAAAAATTTTTTTTCAAAGTTTCAAAGTAGAATCCTGCCTTAAAAAAAACACGTTCGTGACGTAGCTCCAGTTCTACACGGATGTCGCGCACACGGACCGGAACGTGTGTGTGTCGTGTACAGAGATGTCCATACCTCGATACTTTTGTATCGAAATACAAAAAAGATACGCGCTACATTTGTATCGAGTAGCGAAAAAAAATTCGCTACTCGATTCATTTGTAGGGAGTAGCGAAAAAAATTGCGCTGTATTTGTATCGAGTAGCGAAATTTTTTTTGCTACCCGCTACAAATGTATCGAGTAGCGAATTTTTTTTGCTACTCGCTACAAATGTATCGAGTAGCGAAATTTGTTTCGCTACTCGACAGATTTGTAGCGTACATTTTTTTCGCTACGGGCTACTCGATACTTCAGTATGAAAGTATCGAAAATGCATCGAGTAAGCGAAATATTGTTCGAAAAATCGGTATACCGATATAGCACGGTAGTGGCGAACACAGACACTTTTCGCCTTCTTCTTCTCTCTATATATAACCGACAATTAATCATAGGCGACACAACGGCACGTGAAATTTAAAAAATCAAGATCGATGCACATCTTATATAGGGGAGACCGGGGCAAAACGGGATGCGCAACCAAACCACGGATTTTTTTTCTTCAAAATTCAGTTTTTTTCAAGTTATTAGAGAAAAAATATTTGTTTACCGAACAAATATGGATTATTGTATACAAACAGTAGCATTAGAGACAGTACACACCGCGAAAGTGAATACTTCTTTGCATTACATTCCGAATCATGAAAATCGATGACTGACTTTGAAAACTCGCCAAGAATAAAAAAATTATCCGATTCTCGTGTTCCAAGTCGCATTAGAAAAAATAATTACAGTCATTTGGAGAGAAGCATAATTTTACGAAAAATCGCGAATTGTTTTTTCGTGTTTTAATATTGAATTTGAGATTTTCATAAAAACTCAATGTGATTCGTCTAACACGGAAAATTTGCCATAGGATTGGCCTAAAAAAGGACCCAACAGAAGAACTAAAAATTTTCCGAATTTTTTCGACTAATGCCATAGCCAGTAACAGTAACAGTAACAGCCAATCACAAATTATCTTGTCCTCGCATCTTTTTCAACACAAACCTAAAGGTGAATTCTGTTTGTTGGACTTGGCATACTGTACGCGATACCGGATGAATGATGCGCGAGATCCAATGAGAGATGAGGTATATACCGAAAAGTCTATACTGAAGCGGAACTTTCATTGGATATCGCATATCGTCAATACAGTGACAGCGTCAACCGTCACCCGCGTAACATAAGATTTGTTCGCGCTAGCTGCACTCTATACTCGCCAGTGTAAACGGAACTAGGGCCGTGTCTAGGGAGTGTAGTTTATTACCTCGCGGGTAAGCAACTCTAGCGCGAACGCGATAGTGTACAAGAAACATGGCGGCGACCTAGTGGACCACACCTTAACCTCAAACAACACATGAGATTACGGAGTCTCATCTAACTGTTAAAAAGATATACCGTGTAACCTCAAGTTTCTTGATTCCGTAAACTAATTACAATGGACGGTGTTATTGAAATTATTAACTTGTACTTGTAATTGCGCCCAGAATGGATGTACTGATACCAGTTTTACATAGAATGGAGTGTTAGTGATACGATTGTAGAAATCCAAAACCTTCACAAATGCACACGTTGTTGTCAGCATCAACGACTAAGCCGCCTTCTGAATCTCGGAACAGCACTGCTGACTTAATTTTTTGCTCCTGTTCCATGTTAGCTTCTGGTTGCGTTGATAGTAGATTGGAACGTATTGTGATACTGCGAATTTATAATAAACACTTGTCATTATATCTCGTCAATTTTTTTTATCACCTTGGTCAATAGAAATTGATAATTATAATACTTTGTCATTTTGAACCTTTATTATTGATTGTTTTTCATAATAAATGAGAATTTGTTTGTGATTGCCTTGTACATTGGAGGTCATGTCAATTTTTTAATCACCTTGATCGATAGAGATTGATAATTATAATAGTTTGTTATTTTGAACCTTTATTATAGATTGTTTTTCGTAATAAATGAGAATTTGTTTGTGATTACCTTAAATATTTTAGGTTATGTAGTACTTACCTCTGTATACACTCACTGACAGTTTCGCTGGTTATGGGGTTATTCTAGTAATATCACTGTTACACTTTTCGTGTACTTTTACACCTCGTCAAGATCGAGTGTAGAAAGTCTAGGGTTAGTGGCACGAAAGTGTAGCTACACTCGTAACGCGAACAGCGGCGCGTGACGTCATTTCCGTTAAAACGAACGCGAAAGTGTACACTCCCTAAAAAAGTGTAGAAAGTGTAGCTAGCGCGAACAAATTTATATTCACCACTGGGAAGAAATACAAGAGAGCTCAAAAACGCGTGAACCTTAATAGGCGCCGAAACCCCGGTCTACATTTTGCAGCTATATCGGGTTCAGGATTCGAATTGCGGGGACGAAGTGGCGCTCTAACCTGATCGCTGGTTATCACGTCCATTTTCGCTTTCATTTACTCAACACCTTCATTAAAAATTTCATTTTGAGTCAAAGAACAGAATTATAGCGAGAAAAAATGTTTTCGAGAAGTCGGGTTTTACATACGTTTTCAGAACACATGGGTCGTTTGCGTCCTCGACAGATTTTTACGGCTTGCCAGCTGGAGCTAAATTAACCGATTCTGGGGGACCCGGGGCAGTGAAATAACGCTATGCCAAACTTTTTTTGAATAAGAATATGAACGCCACGGGTAAACACACCTTCACGGGATACTCCATTGATGAAATGTCGAGGATGCAAACGACCCATGGATCTCTTAAAATATTAAAAGAAAGGAGTATGCTGAATTTCCGATCGAAATTCGATTTTCGCTTTTCGGAAGTTTATCCGATTGTAGTTATGAAATTTATGTTTTAATAATGGCAATCTTTTTCCAAATATGGCATCTATGGATACAACTGGACATATTTCCAGATATGGATAGAACTGAATAGTAAATGATTAAAAGAATCGGGTTTGTACGACAATGAGATTCAACAATATAAGAACCCCATTCATGGTTCACCAATTTTTTTATACTCGATTAATCGAATCGTCGATTGTTTAGAGGAAAAAATCGATTTTCCGTAACGATACTTCGAAAAAATATCGATTTCTTAATAATCGATTATATTTCGAACATCGCCGATCCCTACTGTGAGCTATTTCTCGACGAAACGCGACTAGTTCCGAGGCTGAGAAGCAAACTCGTGACCGGCTGGATTGGTATAGGTTTTCCGCAGTTTCCCTATACCCATGGCAGAAAATGTCATGGTGAATGCATGTAATAAGGATGAATGTAATAAGGAAAAATACCCAGTACATAGAAGGTACAATAAGCGAAGCGATCGCCGTAGCAGAGACAAAAACAATAGTTTTTACTTCAGATGAAGAAAATTATAATAATGGTGATTAATTATTTAATTTTTACAAAGTATGAATAAGAATGGTAAAATATATTGATATTTGTCGATTTTTATCATTCTTATTCACACTTCATGAAAAAAATTATCAATCACCATTGTCATACTGATTTTTTTATCTGGAGTAAAAACAATTCCTTTGAAGGGAGATTGGCATTTTTAATTGAGCATGAAAGAATGGAAAAAAAATGTTTGAAATAAAGTGTAAGTTTCTTTCAACAATATTATTTTAGTCAAAGATATGACCGATATTATTATTCTCAAGCCTGATATGATTGTGTCGAATGTACGTTTTTAATTTTCGTCGCATTTTTTTTGTTTCTTTCTTTGCGACAAAAATTAAGAACATACATTTGATCACAATCAAAGTAGGCTTAAAAATGACAACATTGATAATATCTTTGACCAATGAGAAAATCTTGATTTTTATTTAATTTACTTCATTCGTGACAAATTAGAAATGACAATCGTCTTTGAAATAAATAGTTTTTACTTCCGCTAAAAAAAATATGACAATGATAAATTATTTTATTTTCGCAAAGCATGAATAAAAATGATAAAATCGACAACTATCAATGTATCGACTTTTACCATTTTTATGCATACTTTGTAAAAATAAAATAATTAATCACCATTGTCATAATTTTTTTATCCGAAGTCAAAACTATTTCTTCGAAAGGAGATTGGCATTTGTAATTTTGCACGAAAAAATGATGAAAGGTATGTCTTAAATTTTCGTTGATTTTTTTGTTGTTTTCTTTTCTGTTATATATCGATTAGCTTGAGGGCAAACAGCGGTAGAATGTTTCCAAACCCTCCAAGGTCTCCATTGCTGGAATTATTGTAACGCTACAAGGATGTGAAATGAAAATTCCAAAATTGATGCGGTTATTCCTTTTTATTTCACTCGCAGAGCTGAGAGAAAAAACATGTTCGAAATGGGGCAATAGAACAATAAAAGCTACAAATTTTCGGCTAATAATTGGGCAATAAAGCATTAATTTTCATGACCAATTAACTTCTCCAACATATTTGAATACGTAATTTTTCACGTTTTAACGCTATATAGAGAAACACTTACCTTGGAATAAGTCACAATCGCACAATGTACATTGCGATAGTTTTTATTCACAATAAAAGCCGATCGCTCCAAAAACCATAACAACGTGGTCGACGAAACAAAACAGGGTGGTTGATGAAATGATGAAAACGCGCGTGATGGCACACTCTGGCAATTCGGTGAGACAGAAATCACGCCGTCGTTTCTCTCAGTCGCACTCATTCGGCTTATACACGTTATCGTTCCGTGCCGGCGCACTACGCACGCCAACGAGTGCGAGCAGAGTAGACATATCGCTCCATCACTCTCTTTGTCAGTGGTCCTATCATAAAACACACATTTTCAAGCGTACCCGAATTCTTAAACCTTTTTTGTGCCCTTATTTTCAAAGACAGGAGGTTAGACGTCAGATAACTTTTTACGTATTTTATTATTCTAGTGGACTTTTGTGTGAAACATTTTTTAATCGGGCTATTCGATATTGAGATATAGCGATTTTTTTACCCTCAACCCCTATTTCGGAGGGTTTGGCGGGGTTGAGGAACAAAATTTCATTGGGATTACTTCCAGTATCCGACCATTTAGCTTTAGTAAAAAATTCCAATTTTCCCTAAAAAAATGCTGCGTTTTGGCACATTTTACTGGTCTCACTATTGGACATAGGATACAAAATTCTAGCGAGTGTGATGGCCAAAAGGCTACGGGTATCGAGAGGGAGGGAATTTTAAGGATTGACATGGGTAGGTCAAAAAGATTGATTTTTCAAAAAGGTGGTCATTCCAAAGTATTATCCTTTGAATGTCTCATAAAGAAAATTTCATAAGGAAATTCGCAGTAATGACAAAGTTATAGCTTTTTGTAACTGACAGGGCGCGCAACGACCACGGTCTTACATGCAGATCTGGAAACTCCGGCGTTGTTGCATGGCGGAAAGTGTCATCGTTAGTGAGACGAAAACGTATTTCCTCATTTATCCACTGGAAGCGCTGGCAAGTAGAAGTAGTCTTGCAAATGTAGATATATAGCAATGGAAAAATAACCTGCTGATAGCCAGTACATGTGTTCACTACGTTTCTAGAAATCTAAGCTACCTGAACCGCTCCGGTAGAACAACATAGTGTGGACCCAGCCTTATGCTTCGCTATATTTTATTATATTCGCTTTATTATGCTTCGCAATATTTTATTATATTATGAGGATGCGCCAGTTCGTTTTATTATATTCGCTTTATTATGCTTCGCTATATTTTATTATATTTTATTATATTATGAGGATGCGTCAGTTCGTCTATCAACAAAACCAAAAATGGCACAAAACAATTTTTTGTAAAGGAACAAACTCGCCGAACTGACAAATCAATAAAAACGGTGCCTTTTAAACATACACAATGCGTTCACTTCTTTTTTTTTTATTCTTTTTCCATTATATTTATTTTCAGATTCTTATTAACATAGTTACAAAAGTAAATATAAAAATAAAAGTTGTAGACACAAATAAGGAATTCAATCTACTAAGAATAAACATTAATTATAAGGGAACCAATTTAGACCGCACACATTTGTTCACACTCCATCTACTCAAATCGCGAAAGACCAAATAAAAATATTACAGAAGTTCGAATATACGATAAATACAGTCTACTGAAATAATAATTCTCATTCTGCCCGGGGGTTTAGCAGTGAAAAATACTCAATCATTTTCCACTTATATCGCTTTAAAAAATATTAGGTCTGTTCGTTTTGGCTACACTTTTCTACACTTCTTACGCCTTCTGAGGACTTTCTATTACTGTATCTATTGAAATTGTAGAAAGTGTAGCTAAACCGAACAGACTCTATGTTTATTTCGAAAAATCTGCGCCTTTGCACAGCTGTTCGGACCTGCGTTTGATTGGCTAACTTCTGCCTAGCAGCGCTTCGAGTGACAAAGGCGTGAACTGAGCGTTTGCCTGATTATCTGAGTTACTCCCGACCCGAGGAGTTTCCAGACCTGTATGTAATACCGTCGAAACGACTAACGGCCCGAGCAAACTTTAAACTTGTTTCACTCGGAACAGTGTTTTTAAAATCGGTACCAGAAATATCTCCGCAACTACTGGACCGATCGGGTTCAAGTTTTGCACAGTTATGCTTCACATTATAATCTAGTACTTATCGAGCCGTTTTTCCGATACCTGGCATGGTTTTTGTTTTCGTCATAAGTACTGAACAATTTTGAGGCGAAAAATCGCCTGTTTCATTCCATTAATTGCCATGACCCGAAAAGAATAATTCTTTGAATTCCGGCTCGATAAGTAATATTTTTGTCTATCTACTTTAAGAAACAAATATATTTGTTTTAATATAAAAAATGGCAAAGGTACGTCTGGTACCGTAAACGCTGTCAACAAAAACACGTCCCAGGAAAAAGACTGTAACTTTTTCACCGTTTGAAATTTTTTAACCAAATCTTCACACAATGCAGATAAAATGTCATACTTTAAAATGTATTTCACGGTTAACCAATAAAATTAAGTTTTATACACAAAACAAATTCTTAAACATAACCTTAACTTTAGCCGTCTCAGGTGTATGTAAGCCCTTAACGGGGAAGTCAAGCAGGGTTTAGACTAGGGAGGGGAACAAGAGACCACATTTTTTTAAACTCTTTCATAAAAAATCGGTTAAAAAGGAAAAAGGGCACACTGTATGTAGCATTCGTCGACTTCAAAGCAGCATTCGACAGGGTGGACAGAGACATTTTAATGAGAAAACTGTGGGGAAAGGGCATAAGGGAAAAAATGTGCGAAATGATCAAAGGCATTTATGGGAAAACAATAACGGAGGGATTCGAGATCATCGCGGACATAAGGCAAGGACGCTCACTAAGACCATTATTATCTAATATAATGAGTAATGATATAGATCAGGAGTGGCAAAAGAAAAACAGGGCGGAACAGTGATGGGGAATAGGAAGTTCTACGCACTTAACTTAACATACGCAGACGATATTGCGATAATGGCAGAGGAAGCGGAGGAACGAGGAAAGATTATTCAAAAGCTAAAAAACATATGTGGAAAGAAATAAGCTGGAAGTAAATGTGGGAAAAACGAAAAAAAAAAGGTGTTCAGGAAGGAGGGCAGACGAGAGTTGGGAATATAAGGGAAGAACAAAAATAATGGTATTTAGGAAGGAGGGCAAGGCGAGAGTTAGGAATACAAGGGAAATAAGATAGAGGAAGCAAGTGAGCTCAAGTATCTGGGCTTTTGGTTCTCCACAAAAAAACACGATGGGGAAACACCTGAAGGCACTGGAGGGGAAAGCAAAAAAAGTAATTAACGCATTGTGGGGCGTCATGAAAATGGCCAGGATTGATCAAATGAAGTCAAGATTACAACTCATAGATTCTCTAGTCAAAGCGGGGACCTTGTACGGAATTGAAATATGGGGATGGAAAAGAAGGGAGGTAATGAAGGTGACTGAAAATATGTCTAAGGCTGGGAATGAGAGGAATAAAGAACAGGAACGAGTCGAGGTGGAGAAAATAATTCAAGGAGGCTATGGGGGAAATGAGCGACGGCAGAGAGATAGACCTCCAGTGGCAGGGAGAAAACTCCAAGCAGTTGAAAAAAGCACTCCGTGAAGGGTGCGAGAGGACGAAGGAAGACAAGACTCGCAAAAAGCATAGGCAAAAGTTGACCGATCTCCGTTCAACTAGTTATACGAGCAAGTTAAAACGGGGGTCGAGAGGGAAACATACTGGGACTGTACAGGAATCCGGGGGGGGGGGGGGGGGGGGGGGGTGTGTGTGAAGCAAGAATGGATGAGGCTGAGATGCGAGAATGTAGGAAAGAAAGGATATAGAAACTGGATGTGCGGGATATACGGTACCGAAGAGAAAGGTATAACACATATTTGGGAGTATGAAGAAGCGAGGAAGGACATCAAGAAGGAATGTGTGGAGAGGAAATTAGCGCATGGATAAGAGCGAATCGATAGTAAAAACATTAAAAGGAAAAATTAGAAGAGAAGACTTTGTGTATTGAAGGTAATTCACTAAACCCAAAAATGACAGTTGCAGAGAAGAGAAGAAGAAACGAGAGGGAGGAAGAAGGACTGGAGGAGAGGGTAGGTTAATGAATTATAAGAGAAACGGAGATTTAACAAATAGGGAAGGTCTTGTTTATATAGATATAAATAAATGGTAAAGTAGTTTTAAGACTATGCCGATGTAACGACGATGAAGGGAAGATAAGGCGGTCATGTAAAAAGCGCAAGGCGTTGTACACTGCAAATACAATACAATACAAGACAATAGTTGTTCATGCGGCTCTCGGAGGAAAGAAAGTTTACGCGTTAAAATACGCAGATGATATAGCAATAATGGCGGAACCAGCAGAGGAACTCACGAGAATTCCAAAGGGTTTGGAAGAATTTGTTAAGAAAATGAAAAGGGAAGTCAACATAGGAAAAACGAAAATTATAGTTTTCAGAAACGGAGGGAGAAGAACAAAAGGTGAAGAATAGACCTATGAAGGAAAAAGGATTGGAGACGTTAAAGAGTTTAAATACCTTGCATATTTAGTTTGACACAAGGAACACAGTTAGTAAACATCTCAAAATGGTAGACGCAAAAGCAAGAAAAGCGGCGAACATAGTTTGGGGACAGACGAAGAGGGCAAGGGTAGACAAGATGTAGCATAGACTACAGCTTATGGATTCGCTGGTAAAATCGGGTACGCTATATGGCATAGGAATTTGGGGCTGGAAATGGAGAGAGGAAATTGAAAAACATCAATGCCGAATGATCTCGGGGTAGCGCGGACCACACCCGATTACCTGTAGAAGATGGGAGTCGATAGGCGGAGCCTAGAAGTGGAAGCCAGGAAAAGAGCCGGAAACGATATTGTGCAGATTCTAAATATGAAAGACGGCCCAGGGGATGTTCGATGGTTCGTGGATGCCTTACGAAATAGGGAAGAGAATTAGAGAAGGCAATGAAAGAGGTTGGTGAAGGAAGAATAGTAAATATGATATGGAGAGGATGAAGATGGGAGGGGATCCACATTTTTTTTGCTACAACGGGCGGACGAAGAGAAGAGGTATCAGATATCTAAGAGGATTGGAAAAAAGTCGGAAAATCAACCTACTGCGACATGTACAAGAAAGTAAAGACCGAATAAGGAAGAGCACAATATTGGGAAGAAGAGAAGGCTAGGCGAGACATAAAGGAGGAATGGGCAGGACCAAGATGCGGAAACGCAGGGAGAACATGAAAGAAATGGTTATGCGAAATGATATGGAGAGTGTAGAACACATATGGAGCTGCGAGGAAGTCAGGAAAAACATTAAGACGGAGAGGATGGAGGGCGTGAACCGATAGAGAGGTGGTAGATCTGGGGAGAGGTTAAGAGAGTGGTTCATCACAACCCTGACGGATGATGTGGAAAGAACCCTATGCGAATACATGCGAGCGTTGAAGAAAGTGAAAATAAACAAAAAAAGCTGAAGTCGGAACGCTATTGAACGTACGCGTACTGGACTAACAAAGATTCTGTAAAAAGTGCATAAATGCTGTACACAGTATCGAATAAAGATATTTTTTTCATGCTTTATCACATATAAGAGTTTCAGCAAAATCAAAGGTGGACACTTGGGTGATGTTCCTTGTGAGACACTCAAATACGCTCATCACCGTACACTTGTTTTGATAAATTGTACACGTTCCTGTTGGAAATTGTCCAAGTTTAACCGTTTCACATACAATATAATTTCGACACAGCTCAGGTACACGGCCCGCTTAAGGAGTTTCGGTACAAAAGTTAAAATGTTAAAAAATTGATCAAATTTGGTGATCATGTTCTTCAACATTACGTGCGAAAACACACATTTTTTTCAAAATTTTCTTCTACTTAGTTATCGAGTAATTAAGCATTAAAGCAGATTGCTTATGCCCGCAATGTATACCTACATATGGAAACGCTATGCTTATGCACGTGAACTTTAGTGTTGACTTACTCGATAACTGTGCAGAAGAAAAATCTAAACAAATTTGTATTGTCAAATTTGGGACTAAACAATATGTTCACCAAATATTATAAAATTTTGAACTTTTTGAAATCTGTTATGTTTCTAACATGGTTTAGCATGGCAACATTGTATCGCCCGTACCGAACATCCTTAATACACGCAGAGCTTACCCCGCCGTGTTTCGGTAACGGATGTAGTATTTATATATGACTCTCGAGTTATATATCTTTTTTATGACACTTGGAATACATTTATTTGTGAAAGTAAAATTATTAGACTCGATATTGTTGTATCGGGGAGGTGGCGCTCTCATCTACGAAAGTGACGACTGACGGTGAGTTTTGTCGGTGGGAAAATCCCGTTCAAGAACTTGTCCAATGTGACTGGATCTTATCAATTAAAGGGCATTTTCACCTCGAAGGCCGGAAAAATTGCCCTTTTCCTTAAAAAAAAACCAAATACACAAATTATACATACGAAATAAATAAAGATAAACGCGTGAAATTTCGTTAAAATAATAATACATATTTATTAAAGACCATTTATTAAAGAAACGCGGAAATAAACGTTAGTCGAAATTGTTGGGGGGGGGGGGTCTGGAATTAGCCGGGACTAATTTGTCGCGACTCGACGACGACATACCTGCTTAAATCCTCGATACATTACACGTATCTCGCCTCTCGAAAATTTCGTTTGCCGCAAAAGCTCGTCGATCGCTACCGGCCTCGTTGTTTGCTGTCGCGTGCAGGTGCTCTCGAAATCGAAGAGAACATCTTCCGGGGCAGGTGAATCTGGTGGTGTGGCCATTTTGCAACGTCTCCTCACTTTCACGTGTTTGGTGGTGGTGGTCTAGCTCACTCGGATTTAATCATCGTCATCGAGATTGTTGCCCGTTTATGAATCTTTTCGTTAATCCATCTCTCGATCCTCCGTTAATCAACCAACCGCGATCGACCGGTTATTCATTTGTTTCGTCCAATTGTTTTGAGTAGCCAACTTTCCGTAACAACAATCGAGCTCTTTTCTTCCCTCATGTTTTACTTTTCAACCTTTATCCACAATTTCGTTTATCCGCTTTTTATACTCTGTCAAAGGAGCAGCTTGTCGATTGTGCGCTATCTAGGAGGATGAACCGGGTCAGGATCTGTAATCAAAAACGAATCCCCGAGATCTTTACTCACAAGATTTCCACTAAAAAATTTCATTATTTGATCCATCATGATTCCTTGGTAAAGCAGGCCGTACACATTACGGTATACCTCATGTATTTACCTGTACAGTTCGACTGTACAGTTCAACAGGATCGTGTATGTCACAAAACAATGCAGCTTTACTCACCTGCGCTGTAGCCAACCTAAACTGATATAGAAATTGATATTTTTTGTTATCAGGTATGCTGGTGTAATTCGACTGTCCAGAAAAAAATTGAGCGTGCTGCCGTCGCCCGTCCAGGCTCCTATTTACGTCACTGTCCAAAATTGTCGGCTCGTAAACGGAACTCAATTTTAAACGAGTTTATTTATAAATCCGACAATAGTTTAAGATAAGTTTTTTATCCATTCATAGATAATTGTGCAAATCTTTCGGAGAAGTTCTCAATTTCCTCAAGTTAACGTGAGAGTACTGTTTTCTATCCAATAATTCAAAGATTAAACGAACTTACATGTAAATCAAGTTCTATCTTGATCGTATGAAGCGCCGCTTCCGAAGAGATCAAATCGTAGTACCCCTACTTCATGCCAGTAACCTCACACAATTCAACGTTTATACCGTCAACTTTTTACGGTTGCTAAGGTATTCGTGGTTTGGTTACGCTCGTGTCATTGTTCAAAGTCTTGCCGTAACCTTTCTAGGGCTTAAACCACAGGTCATTAAAAAAGGTTCGGGGTGGGACTGATCTCTTCGGAAGAGGGCCTTCATACAATGAAGATAGAACTTCACTTACATGTAAGTTTGTTTAATCTTTGAATTGTATTTCGCGCTTCTTCCTCGAGATCAAATCGTAGATGTTCAAAGTTTGTTTCGGCAAAATAAGCGTAAACTCAGAACAGGAACATTCATCTTTAATTATATTAATAATTACATTACAAGATTTTTTTTGTTTACAAATAATAGAATATTGCTTTTGCATATTCATCAGGGTTAGTTGAAATAGCCAAATTGTAAAAGTTTGCAAATGTATTTCATGCCTTGGTCCGTCCTGCTGTTTTTTTAATTAGATCAATATGTACTCCTTTTAATTTTGCTGAGGAGGTGGTTGCGTGACGTGTACTGTACGCAGTGATTATGGATGCGTTAATGCCGCAATTATCCAACATTGATTTGATCCACCTACTAATGGTTTCAGTCGAAACTGGTTCATGTGGCTTTTTGAATGAAATAAATATTCTTTCATGATTCATTCGCAACGGTTTAGTTTTCTCTATATAAGCTTCTAAGGCCGATGCCGCACAAATATTTTTGTTGTTACGAAACACTGGAAGTATGAGGATAGGTTGTTTCCTATTGAGTCCCGATATTTTTATTTTGCCCGGAATTCGGATTTCGATCCGTTCCTCCAAAGGACGGATATTTTGGGTTTTTATTAACCCTAATGTTTGCATTCTATGTCCCGTGGTTAGGGCTAATAAGGTACTTACTTTTCGTGACAATTCTTCCAATGATAACTTTTCATTAGGGGGTAAGCGAGCCATATAGTCTATTACAATTTTGGGATCCCAAGTGTAATCGTACTTTGGTTTCGAGGGTCTGAGATTCATTATTGCTTTGAAAAACCTTTTAATTTCTGGATCTTGCCCGATATATGGTCCTATAATTAAGACAATCGCAGACCGCGCGCAATTTAAAGAACCGTGGGATGCACCTCCTTTATATTGTTCCATTAAAAATGTCAACACATTAGGGATGGTATCCGAAAACGGATTAATTCTGTTTGATGTACAAAAATTCCACCATTTCTTTGAACTGCTATCGTATTGCTTTATGGATGCCTTTGCTAACGAAGCGAGCATTCATTCCGCAGTTTCCGGTGATATATTTTTGGTTCCGTATGATCTCCGCATTCATTCCCGGCCACCACCGTAAGCTTCTTCCATAAGGGATGAGCTTCCCTATTGGCCGAGCACAATAATTTTTCATTAGGTTCGGAATAAAGTGGACTCCTTATTAACAATTAATCAAATAGAGGGAACCAGGGTTGGGCAGGCCAGTGTGGAACTATAATGATCCCTAATGCTTTTTCATTTACAATTTTTCTCAGCGTTCAAAATCACTGCGAATGGTGGAAATGCGTAGAAAAATATGGCTTCCAATTAATTGAAAAGGCATCAATCGGGAAAGCTTCCGGATCTTTTTTCCAGGATGCGTATTTTTCACATTTTGCGTTTACTCGGGATGCAAAAAGAACTATATCAGGTAGTCCAAATACTAGTAAGATTGTGTCATATGCCTCGTCGTTTAATTGACATCCTGTTTCGGGTTCCAACCTTCTGGATTCGAAATCTGCTTCACAATTCAGGTCTGATTCAATGTAAGATGTCACCAGCCAGATATCTCTATCCTCGCACCAAGACCATATGTCTTCAGGTACTTTATGGAGATTTCTAAATCGTATGCCTCCCACATGTTTGATGGATGCAATTGCCATATTGTTGTCAATACGGAGTAGGATATTACAGAATCGTAAATTCGTAGCGAAGCGTTTCAAACCGAAAAAGGCTGCCAATAGTTCCAATTCATCTATGTGACAACCTCCTTCTTCGGCACTCCAAAACCCGTGGGCTCTCTCGTTATTGCAAAAAGCTCCCCATCCTGAGAGGGATGCGTCCGAAAAGATCTCAAGAGTACAGTTAGGGCTTTTAATTCTACTAAAGGTTCCAATTATATTTCTTCGCCTCCAACCGAAGTCTTAATGTTTCTGGTAAATTCATGAGGCTGTCATAATTCTCGTTATTTGCCAGTCGTGCTTTGTATTTCTCTCGTTTAAGGCCATGTGCCACACGCCAGAAAATTTCGACGCGGCCTCTCGTTACGTCGGTAGCGCTGATCTCGTAGTTTTTAGCTACGAGTCGCTACCGACGGACAGCGCAGCGATCGCGAATTCGGTCTCGATGCTTCGCACTGGGACGAAGAGTCGAAGCCAAACAGACGGCGATCGCTAAGCGCAGGCGCGCGCGCGTGTGTGTGTGTGTGCGTTTGCTATGCCGACCGCGTGCAAAAAGAACGAATCCATTCTCGCACGCCGTTCGGTCGTACGCAAGCACCTTACATCTATGTGTGTATCACACAATTCACGCAACTATGCGTAGCGACCATGGTACGCTTGTATCGGAAGCATGCGCTCGCTCGGCAGGAGAGCGGTGAAACTTTGTTGCATTTTACATTGTATATGCAGCTATCGAATCGATTTTTTTCGACGACGGCCACAACTAAAAGTCTCAGGCATTTTTCTATACTTTTTTAATTCATTTAAACAAATAAGCTCGAGCACAATTTGTAACATCGATGCCGCTTATCGTTAACGATATCGATCCCTGCCAAAACTTCGAGCGAACGAAATTGCTCGAAACTCACTCTACAAAAGAGTGGTAAAATTTTACATTGCTCATTACTTAAACAAATGCGTTCAGCATTTTTATCTCTCCCAGGGTTCATATTTGGCAGCATTTTTGCTGGTCAGCTTCTCGAACAATCAGGATCGCTAGCCTCGCTGTACGGAAGAGCGGTGAAATTATGCGATCGCGCATTGAATAAACAAATGTCGACGGCGGTCATCGGTGGAAATTTCTTTATGGTTGAACTTTCTAGCAAACGGGGTTTTCTAGAGACTCGTATGGTGGAAGGGTGCTAGCATTTCCCCATTCTTTTTTGATTAATTGAAACAAATAAGCTCGAAGGCTATTTGGCATCTCGATGTCGCTCATCGTCGACGAATTCGATCTCTGCTAAAATCTCGAGTTACGACCGAGATCGCTCGAGACTCACTCTACAAAAGAGTTGTAAAATTTTGCAATGCTCTTTGTTTAAACAATTGCGATCGGCTTTTTTTTCTCTGCCATGGCTTATCTTCGGCGGGTTGTCTGCGGCCGACCAAATTCGCGAGCGAACGAGATCGACCGGGTCTCACTCTGCGAAAGAGTGGTAACATTTTATTATTGCTAAATTATCACTAATTATGCTAAAAAAATTCTTCTAGCATTTTTCTCTCTGCCGGAATTCATCTTCGGCAGGTTTCTCCAAGGATCGAATTTTCTAGCAATGACGATCGGAAAAGTCTCGCTCTACAAAAGAGCGGTAAAATTTTACTTTCGCGAATTGTTTACAGGTCATCGGTGTAAAATTTTCGAAAAATCGTTATGTTGGAAGCACATTAAAAAAATCCTTGGAAACTTAAAAAAATTTACAATGCTCTTTGTTTAAACAATTGCGTTCGCCATTTTTTTCTCTGCCATGGCTTATCTTCGGCAGGTTGGCTGCGGCCGACCAAATTCGCGAGCGAACGAGATCGACCGAGTCTCACTTTGCGAAAGAGTGGTGAAATTTTATAACTATTGCTAAAATAAATACGTTTAGAATTTTTTCTCTCTGCCGGGATTTATCTTCGGCAGGTTCCTCCAAGGATCGAATTTTCTTGCAATGACGATCGCAGGGTCTCGCCCTACAGAAGAGCATGAAATTTTACGATCGCGATATGCTTAAAGGAGGACACCGGTGGAAAATTTTCGAAAAATCATTTTTCTGGAAACACTTAAAAAATCCTTATAACCTCCAAAAATATGATGAATATTCGTTTATAGCCGAAAAAAAACAGTATGAAAGTGGTTTTCGAGCTATTTTTATAAGGGAGTCTCCGGCGCTGAAAAGCGTCTTCGGTGATGCCATGCCGGTAGTCGCAATTCTCAACTCTTGTAAGCCTATTATCTATGGGGAGAAATTCACCGACGAAAAATAGTACTATAGTACTATAGTACTATAATAATACTAGGCATTAGATTACGGAAACAAAACTTCTTCAGCTCTATCGTCTAACCATTGACTTCACACACGTTTTTCTCCAAACCACGTTTTCGAAATCGGGATGCAGCAGAACTCGAACAATTTTCGTCCAATCGACCAATTTAATTCCTTCAATTTTTCAAAGTGTTTTTTGAAGCGCTGTATCAATGTGAAAAATGGTCACATCGAGATGAAAAAAAGTATTATGAAGCTTCAAGTTTCTAGTTTCGAGATCTGTCGACAAAACAAATTTGTGAGCTACTGTAATTGCGCAATAATAAAAAAAATAGCGAGAGAAAATTTTTTGAGTTTTTTTTTCAAGGGTCCACGCGCTCGTGAATGTTATTTCAGTCGAATACATGTATAGGTCAGTTAGCTTGTTTATTCAGCTTCAATTTGGTTTTTTTGTCTCTTTACGTCCATTTTTTGCTGAGATATCCGACTTTGAAGGTAAAAAGATCGTTTTGTCTTCGATCACGTTTTCTCAGCAACCAATGATTGCACGGGCAGCTTTGAAAACTTAAATGAATTTCCTACACGACCCTTTCGGCGATTTTTTAGAAAAAAAAAAACATTTTTTCATCATTACTATTAATTTGAGAAAAGACAAGAAAATGACTTCTTATGGTTTTTCAGTAAATGTACTACTACTTTATATATTATAGTAAATGTACAATACTTTAAGTATTGATGGAAAGACTAACGTTGCCCGGTTGTTTTTCTGCTTGATGTTCTGCCCCAATAGCCCTGTAAATTTTTAATTTGATCCATCGAACCATTTTTTCGATTCGATTCATCAAAGTTTTACCAAACAAAGGAAAAAGTGTATTGTTCTTAAACATCGTGGAATCATCATCAGAATGACAAAACCAATTTTCTTCGACTTTTTTCACAACTTTGCCCTAGTTGCTTGTTAAAGTCAAGAAAAATGAATTCGAAAAATTTCAATTTTTTTTTCTTCAAATTTGTCAAACATTTCAGGAAACAATACTGACTCATTTTTACACGATGCGACCTTTGCGCACCATAATGCCACTCAGCTTTAATTGCATTAATTAACAAACCAAATTTACATTTCTGTCAAAGGTGTTTAAAACCCATTATCTCCCAATCTAAATAGTCGACTGTTCTGAAATTTCACTCAAACATGCATAATGATGTGAACAATGTATGGTCAAAATTAGAACAAAATCTATAGGAATCAAGATTGCGCGCTCGTACTATCTTAATATATTTTTTTGAACTAGAAAATACTATTTTTGACATAATATAATTTTTTTAAAACATTTATCTACACTGTTCCCCTCAAGAAACCACGCGGAAATACATTCATTTTTTTTAAAAAGGTGTCATCATACCCCCTGTGAAATTCTTCAAGAACTTGGCATTTTTTGCTTATTATTTTTGTAAGCTTGGTCCATAAGGTCTCTTCCAAAAATCAACGAAAAAATTGTCCAACATACACGTACAAAAAATGTGACGACATAAAAAATTATTTTTAGTGACATATGGTAAAATATTTTTCTCGCTTTGTTGAATCCCATTTTTCATGGCGAAAAATTCATATTCGGTTTTTCTGACAGAGCCTATCGTCAGTTTTCGACGTTCGATTAAAAAAAAATTCTCTAGGACAAACAGTTCGTTAGCAGCGTTGATTTAAAGTGCTGGGATGTGCGTAACCCCAGTGTAGGTTATTTGTTTCGTACAGATAGTGTTGGGTCTTATAGTTAAGTAGGACCTCGGTACATACAACGCGACTAAATAAAATTGTTATCTCCAACCCGCGAGACATGCGATTTTGTTTGTACACGGCGAGAGAAATGTAGGTATGGTGTTTTCAACCATATTTCAACTATATTTTGTATTTCCCTGAGGGGACAATAATATTTTATAGCCATAGTTACTGCCAAAGAGGATAGCACTGCTTATTGATATTTACTTCCCCCAGATCCTAATGGTGAACAAGACTGAAATGAACACACACGCACACACACACACACACACACACACACACACACACACATGGATGCGGGTGAATGCGTCCAAAAGGTACGCAGAACGAACGCGGGAGACCTGCTGATCGTTCTGAATAAGGAGAGCTCAGCCAAAGCATCGGAATTGCGAAACCAATTCGAAGGTGTTCTTGGCGAATCAGCAACGGTGCAGAGTAAAGTCCAGGAAGTTGATCTGGAAATCAAGGACCTGGAAGAGGACGCGACGAAGGAGGAGATATCGGCGGCCCTGCAGAGAGTCTTGAGACCGGACTATCCAGCCACGGAACACTCTCTTAAGTCTCTGCGTAAAGCATATGGCAGGACTTAGACCGCGGTAATACGACTCATGGTGCCTGCTGCCCGGAAACTTCTGGATTAAGGAATTATCCGAGTCGGTTGGTGTAATTGCAGAATCCGAGAGGTGGTGAGACCACTAAAGTGTTTCAAGTTCTGGAAATTTGGACACTTATCACGGAACTGCAAGAGCAGCATTGACCGGGCTAAAGACTGCATCAAGTGCGGTAACACTGGCCACAAAGTTGCCGAATGCACAGCAAGCGCAAAATGTGTCATATGTGCAGGAGCGGGAGATGGGGCATCCACAGCCCACATCGCAGGTAGCAGCCGATATCCAGCAAATACGCGGGCTCTCCAGGCACTCCAGGCACTCCAAAAACGATGCAAATCAGAGTACTCCAGCTCAACCTCAACCATTGTGAAGCCGCACAGGACCTGCTCATGCAGAATGTGCGCGAGCTGAAGCCTGACTTGGCGATACTTTCGGAACCATATAGACATCTTGACACGCAACCCTGGGAATCTGACGCAAGTGGGAAGGTCGCAATTTGGTCCTGCGGAAAGCTCCCATTTCAGGATCTTGCGAGTCGGATGGAAACTGGTTTTGTGAGAATAAAAGCCAAAGGAGTTCATTTCTACAGTTGTTATGCACCGCCTAGCCTGACGACTGATGAGTTTGAGAATTTTCTCGACAACTTAGTCGCAGGCGCTAAACAACGCTTCCCGGTATCCATAGCCGGAGATTACAACGCGTGGGCTGTGGAATGGGGTAGGCAAGTGACGAACAGGAATGGCCAAGCCCTGCTTGAGGCTATATCCTTATTGGATGTAGTACTATTTAATTTAGGTACGAAGCCCACTTTTGTTAAAGGTGAAGCCTCCTCTATAGTGGACCTCACTTTTGTGTGCCTGGCCAGAGAAAACCAGTGCCACTGGGTAGTCCGTGATATCTACACTCACAGTGATCATCCAGCAGGAAGGCGATGGCAACGGTGACGCTCAGGGTTGGGAACGCTGAAATCACATCCCAACCGTTCATTCGGTACCTGAGTATGATTCTCGACGCGAGGCTGAACTTTAAAGAGCAAACCGTGCAGACCAGCAGAAAGGTCTGTGTGGTGGCTACTACACTGGCGCGGCTCACGCCTAATGTCGGGAGCCCCAGACAGAAGAGGAGGAAACTGCTGTCATCAGTGACGACCTCAGTGCTCACCTATGGCATACCCATATGGGCTGTTGCACTGAAAATCCAGGAGTACCTCAGGAAGGCTGCAGCAGCGTATCGCGTCAGCGCCTTGAGGGTAGCCCGTGCATTTCGCACTATCTCCGAGGACGTTATCAACGTTTTCGCGGTAATGCTGCCCTTTGAGGAGCTCGCCGAGGAGCGTACATCGATGTACCAGCAGAAGGGAGCTAGAAACCCCAGCTATGCAAGGACCGAAGCGAGAGCAACCAGTCTCAACCAGTGGCAGACTATGTGGGATGCCTCTACCAAGGGACGGTGGACACACCGACTAATCCCGAAGGTGGAGATATGGGTGAACCGCCCAACTATTATCTCACCCAAGTGATCTCGGGACACGGCTGCTTTCGGGCTTATCTCTATAAGTTTAATTATGGAGATTCCCCGGACTGCGCAGAATGTGTAGCAGTCGAGGGGAACGCTGAACATGCATTGATCAGCGTTCAGTGCCTCCCACGCGATAGTCGAGGATCAGCTGGAGACACGCATCGCCCCGGACAACCTGGTAGAGTTGATGCTGAAGTCAGCAGACGCGTGGACAGAGGTATCGGCTTATGCTGCCGCAGTAATGAAGGAGTTGCGACGTGCAGAACGCGCGAGGAAGAAGACGACGCCGGAAGACGAGGCAGTCAGTAGATGACACAAGCGACACGAACCCGTAAACTCCCGTGATGTAATAGCTAGCGGTCATCCCGTGGCAGAATTTATAATTAAGGCCGCAGAGGAACAGGGGTTTTTAGTCGGTGCAAGCCCGAAACACGGCAATTATTTGCTACGGTGCGGAGGCATTTTCCCACTAAACCTCTTCAAAAACACACACACACACGCACACGCGCGCGCGCGCGCGCGTACGTACGCACACACGCACGCACACACATACACGTTGATTGAAAATGTTGCCTGTGACTTGCGACTATGTTTACAGTGATTTGTACCATATTATAAGATACGACCTGCTCTATGCCTATTTGGTGTGTTATTCAAGTGTCGGTTCATCGCATCAGTGCTCGTCTACTAAATACGAAGAATATTTCGTAAACACATAATCAAATAAAATGCGTAGCTGCCAGTTCTAATTCGATGATTTTTTAATATAATTCGTCATTCCCTGACCTCGTCTAATGACATTGTTCGAAAATAATATTTCACCTACTCATAGAATCGAACCTATTACCTACCTTCTGCCTATCCTACGCACGCTGCCACTACGCTATCGAGTGCTTGTGGCGTTGTCCTAATAGAACACGATTACGCCACCATATAGTTCGCGCAATTTTTACGCGACCATATAGTTCGCCAGCAATTTTTACGCCACCATATAGTTCGCGCAATTTTTTTCGTACAAACCGGCGTGTTCAAACTTACAGGTGTCGAACAGGCGTCCTAACTGACATTCGCGCGATGTAATCGACACCTGTATGTTTGATCGCGGGTTTGTACGAACAAAATTCGCGCGGACTTGCGATGGTCGCGTAATCGCGTTCTATTAGAACAATGCCCGTGGCATCTTGATCGCAGATATGCCATAAAAGACAAAAGGAATTCCGGTTGTACAGTGAACTCTCCCTAACTCAACGCTGTCAGAACTGAATTTCCGTGATAATAGAGAGAGTGGCCTGCTAGTGGCCTCTTAGCTCACGTTTCTCACCGTGAGCTACTAAGCAACGTAGTGTGCAGGGAATAGTTAGGTTAGGATAAACGTTCAAATGTCACATGTTATTTTTACTGGGTTATTTTAGATTCGTATACTTTTTTAATGAAAGCGGTGCAATTTTCGATTTGCTTTTTTTCGTTCATGTTCTTCATGACTTTTGGAATTACGAAGTGGAAAGTTTAATAATAGAGTTGAGGTTATGATTGCACCCCTCGCACCTTTCCATAAATAAAGGAAAGTGGGGGTAACGCTCGTTGTGTTACCACCAGAGGGAATTGAGAGGAAATGGCCTGCTACAGGGCGTTGAATAGGGGAGAGTTTACTGCATTTCCGAATAGCTGTTACCTTTCGCTTCAGGTGAACTTTCGCACACATATTTTGTTTGTTGTTACAACAAGTCAGTGCTTTAATGGATTTTGGTATGGACGGAATCGACAACGTTGGTATTTTTCCGTTTTCGGGCTCCTTCTGAGTCACAGTAAAAATAGCGCCGATAAAAAAACGGTTAATTTCAAACCGCGGGAGATGTGATTTTTTTCAACTTTCACCATCCGATAAGGGTTAGTTCCGGAGAATGAAAATAACGTCCCATCGGGTCCAGTATGGACTGGGTGTTTTTTAAGGCCAAGCCAGATTGGGGGTGGCGAGGGGCGCCAAACGGACCCATGCCAATCCCAAATACAATGCCTCCTACGCCGAAAACTTTGCTCGAACTTATGTGTCATGCATGTGTCATTCACCGCAAGTGAAAGGGCGGAGCGACGCGTGGCTGCTGCAAACCGGGCCTCAAAACCTCTACCATTCGCAACACTGGCAGCGGTCTGTCAAAAAATACGCTCCACCTGCGACCTAGAGGACGTGGATGAAGAAAGAATGACCGACGCATCATTGGTTCGGCGTATTCAGAAATGTTGGCGGAATCGCTTACAATTAGTCTCCGACCGACGATGAGCATGCAGCTGTCATTATGAAGAAACGACTGTGCATTCGGCCCCATGAAGATACCACGAATAAAACGAAACACGCCTTGAACTCTAGCCCCTGGGTGGTGTGGAAAAGAGTTGGATTATAATCGATGTTTGCCCCGATTTGCAGGCGTGGCGCTTGCCACGTCCCAGTATGCCAGTGTTTATCTTGTAAAATATCAATTTTACGGTAAAAAGTTACAAGCAAGAATCGTTCATAACTATTTTACAAATAATATTTATAATAACTATTTTAATGATTCAATGTCTCGTTGAGGCGAAATGCGGATATTTGTTTTTCTTTAATTATTTTTATTATATAACTTGTTTAATATTCATTTTACAGCAAAGAGTTTCCGAATAGAGAAAATCGAGAATGTTATTTCCTGCATATGTGGTATTAATTTTTTTTTTCGTACGTTAAGTGGTTCGCGAGATATGGGCACGAGCGCGAATTACGATACCGCAGCGTTATTTACACCCTCAGCGACTCAAGAATTTGGTTATATAATTTTTTAGGGGTATAGAAACTTGTCGTGAAGAAATTGCCTTACGGAATTTTTGCCAAAACAATAGCTAGTTGTACCGGACTGAAAAAGCTTACATTCTCCCTCGCTCTCTCGCAAATGATCTGCGTAATCGCGTATAAATTAAGCACAGTGTCTCAAGAATGTGTATGAAGTCGTCATCCAGGCATCCCGAAAAATTCGCAACATCTAAGCCGGCGTGCGTCGTGAAATATCAATATCGCACCGTCAACTGTTCGATACGTGCAAAATATTGTTCAAATTAAAAAAAATGGTAATTATGTATAATCGGGGCACCACACTAATTTTGATGGCAACATTTTTTTTCGCCATGAAGTTATTGATTCCATTATAGTAAGTGATATTACGTTGGGGGAGGCTGACATTTTTTATGAATTCCATAAACTATGGAGTTTTGAAGTCCCCGGAAAAACGTGATGAGATAGGGCATTTTCCAAGATTTCAACGCCTATGTTGGGGGTGGGGGTTGGGGATTCATAGAAAAAGCCTTCCCGAATACCCACACACACACACACACACACACACACACAAACACACACACACACACACACACACACACACACACACACACACACACACACACACACACACACACACGCACGCACGCACGCACGCACGCACGCACGCACGCACGCACGCACGCACGCACGCACGCACGCACACACACACACACACACACACAGCACACAATCCAAACGAACCTAAAAACTGCTGTGTGTGTGTGTGTGTTCATTGAAATAACGTGTGTGCGTGTGTTCATTGAAATAACGTGTGCGCGTGTGTGCGCGCGTATGTGTGTGTGTGTGTGCCAGAGAGAGAGAGAGAGAGAGAGAACGGTAGGCGAAAGTGAAAGGCAAATGGTGTCACCTACAACACATAGGCGGAACAGCCGCGAATTTGATCGAACGGTGCAGTAATACGCGAATCGATATTCGTCGTAGAGTCGTGGGATTCGGACCGCATGAAGTGACCGTCATCTCGTCCATTTGCTGCAAGTTTGCGGAATCAATACGGAGCGCGACCGGCACTCCCCATTGTCTCGATCACTGATTTTGTTTGGTATGGGTTGTGGTAACGTGTCGCTGCTTGGCGTAAAGCCACCAATCTCCAGTCGATCGATTGGCATCACCGAGACAAGTCGCGCGCGAGCCACAATGTTAGAGATAAATCATTAACTACATATTGACCAACTCGTTCGATCGTGTTTTCAAGCGTTCGGAAATTATGCAATCGTTCAAAATTAAACTGACACACCAAACCAATATTAATCGGACAAATTTGTCAACACGAACTTGTGGCTGAAGAAGAAAAAATTTATCAACATTCTTACGATCTTTGGCTGCTCAAAGTTGCAAAGGGTGCGCGAAAAAAGAAAAAAAAAAATCGCACCTCCCTATTTTACTGATATATAGGAAAAAAGACGCTTAAACAAAGTTTATCTCTTTAAGATTTTGGAATATGGTTGCAAAGGATTGACATTGCCATTTACAGCATTTACTTGAAATAATTTCCTTGCATATATGTTTGAAAGTTCGTCTTTAATGTGACAGACGAGGACGGATGGTCGACGCACCGGTTCTTCTTTGACTCCGGATGCTGAAAAGATCCGTCTGTCCGTGTGTGTGTGTCGGAAACATTTGGTGCATCCATCTATGGTTGGGACGTAAATTACGGACATGAGATCGATCGCTTTGTAAACAGGTCAACACGCAAAATATATAAAAAGAGCGCCACAAGACCGAGATACGGAATTGATTTTCCACTATTTGTTCACGATCACGAAGTGGATGTAGTCATTTTTCCACACGTCTGTTACACATTTTCCTCGATCTTAAGATTTAAAAAGATTGAAATAGCCACCCACACATTCTGCCATTGATGACACTGTTGGAAACTGATCCGATAGTTTTCAACTCAGAATTTCAAAGCAGAAGCGTATAGGCCGGCAGCGACGCTTCCTCCGTTTGCAGTCGTTTGCAGTCAGAAAAAATGCCTCAAAGCAGGTCAAATATTGTTACAAGGTTACCGTTTTGTGCAAATTTTTGCACGGCATGGGGGTACCTCGTTCGAAACTACATACATTGCCCTTTGGTCTTCTGTACGAGCTAAGCGTGTTAAAAAAATGACGAAGCGCCAAATTATACATAAATCTGGCTAGCAGAGCTTCTGCTATTTATTGTCAATGAGGGGAGAAAATTAAGCCCACAATAGCATTACAGTGCTATTGTCAACGAAAGGTTTGTCGCAGTGGGAAAAAAGAAAGAAAAACTACACAACGAGATGCGACAAAGGGCAGCCGCTTGGTCACAATCGACTTTCATCTTTTTAAATGTTCATTGTTTAATATGAAAGCGATAATACCGGAAAAGCCGCATATATTTTCAGAATCCTCTCAACTTTGGGCTCGATCGATCGAAAAGACACTACGAAATAACCGGCAGTAATCGTATAGCAGTTATAACACGTGCATCGTGTTAAACGTGTTTAAAGTATTTTTTATACGATTAGCATTATTGCACGACCTATGAGCCATAATACAAAAACATGATTTAATCATAATATATGGATGCGATATTTTCTCGTAGTAATACAAGAATAACGTGGCTTGGGCAATGTGTATGATTAGCAAATAAAGAGTCTTTTTTTGACCGTTAGCATTTTTATTTAATTACAAGAGTGAACGAAAGGAAGAGAGAGAGAGAGAGAGAGAGAGAGAGAGAGAGAGAGAGAGAGAGAGAGAGAGAATTTGTACAAATATTTTAAATGCGCAGCACATTCGAAACACAGACAAAACAACTGCAACAAACTAGTCATCCAAATAACAGAAAAAAATACGTCAACTTCAATTTAAAACCTTTTACTACCTGTTTAATTGGACTGAAAAGCATAGGCTCCCTCTAGGGTTAATGATCCTTTACACAAGTTCAATGCAGGGACGTGCGCGCGTCAACACACACACACACATACACACGCACGCGCGCAGACACACACACACACGCGCGCGCGCCGATTCTTTGGTATCGCCAAGTACACCTTCGTATTGCCAAAGCACCTCCGATTTCTATCCCAATGTGTGACCAACCACTTTTTCCGACAGACAAGGCCATTTTCACGTTCGATGTCGACATCGAAAAGGTCCAAGCTTGCCGATTAAATTTCAACGGTTGTGTAATCGTTAACTAATCATACGTAATACGACAAGTACGTACTTTTTCCAACAACCAAAAATGTTCTTTATCCGGACAATCCTGATAGGAAAGTAGCGTGTCGTCGATTGAATACGATTACAACCAACTTTCCAACTGCTCTTGGCAGTGTTCCGTGTAGCCGTAGACAACCGGTGTGCTACACTGATTCACTCACCACCCACCGAATGGCTGCTGCTCGTGGCTCCTCTCTGTCCGGGTACATCCGAAATTTTCCGAACCCGCACATTCGGAAACGTTCGGCTTTCAATAAGCCAACAAGTTCCTCGATTACCACAATGTTTACATTGTACGAGTCTACGATCTCTTTCTCTCTCTCTCTCTTGTCCATCCTGAGAGCTTGTACGTCTTCGGGCTATCATTTTCCGTCTGACAAGGATTTGCTCAACAATCAGCAACGCGACAACGAGTGTATTGTGATTTCACAACGAGTCATTATCGTTTACGTATACGTTATTTGGTTCTTCTATTGGACTGACTCAACGATCCGTCGGTTAAGTGCGAACAGGAAAATATTCAAACGGGTCTAGTCGATGTCGAGAAATTATTCAAATTATATGGACAACTATTGTGTCGTCGTAGATTTTCGTAGATGCAACAATTACAATTTTTCTTTAATTCTTATTATACTACTTGTTGAAACGACAGATGTAGCGAGTTTAATAAAAGGGAATATGTTGTGCATTCAGGAACGTTGCCACGTACCGCTCAGCCAATAAGTTGAAATTTCATCACGTTGCAAATTCGAATTGATCCTTTAAGTACCAAACGTTGTCTATTAATCGATCTAAGTAGGAACGATACATTGTCTTGTGGGAAATCAAATTTTCTACATTGGTGCCAACTTGACACAATTTTATTTCAGGTGAGTTTTTAAACAAAGGCGATGCAGGGTTAATATCCCCGTGATCATTTCTTACAGCGCAATTCGCGTTTTCTTTTCTCGACAGGATGCTGGGTACCTTTTTTTAAAATACAAAACCTGTATGAAATTGACCTTGCACACTTTTTGGCAATAGCTCTATACATTTTCGAATCATCACTGCCACAGCGAGGCACCACTTGATGCTACGGTACTGCTTGCAATCAATAATTCTCTTTTCACTGCTTCTTCTTTCGTCGTTTCTTCAAACAAATTTACGATTTTTTTCGTTTTACCCGATTCAAAGAATTCTTACGTTATCTTTGTTTGGATTTGGGATAAGGTTCCGAAAAGCTCCCCCCTCTGATCAAGCTGAACTTTTGCACAGACGTACCATTTAATATTCTCAGGGTACCCTAAAAAGATTTTTGGCGACTAGCAATATTTTTCGAGATATCGAATTTTCAAAGTTATTTATTTTACTGCGTTCCTACTGAACCCATCTATACTGAGAGGCTCAGTTCTGGATATACCTATATATGTGATCGCGCTCTCCCCTTTTTCCGGATCTTCGTCGATGAAAATGGAATGTAAAACATTCGCAGAAAGATCCATTTTTAGAGATATTGAAGGACATAAAGCGCGCTTATCTAGGTAAGTGAAGTATTTCAAGCCTCCCACAGAGCAGTTATCGGAACAAATTAGAGAATACAAATATGAAGTGTATGGATAGTAAGAAAAACCCGAAAAATAAAAAAAAAATATCCGAAAACCCAAAGCAAACATTAACCCTTTAACGACGCCTATTTCTGGATCGCTCAAAATCATTTCCTCTGGTAGTATAGCTAAAAAAGGGTTTAATATGAATGTCCAACCATAATTGTATCGATAAGGGCCTGGGAAGTAGTATTTTCGGACTGTAGCAAATTTGCTACTAACATTTTCACCCGCTCGGCTCGAACTATTATTCTAATTCAATGAAAAATCTTCAAAGCCTAGTTCGTCCAGTCGTTTCCTTTACACAATTCTATCAAAAAATATTTCAAGAATGTCCATTTACTTACTTTTTCGGACAAAAAACGGGCAGCAGATCGAATGCTGGGGCAGGCGTCGTAAATTTTCACGACAACATTGTTGCCATATTAACATGATTCATATGGTTACGTTTGAATTTCAAGCTATCCCGGCATTTGTAGCTGCATCTAGCATAGATTGATGGAACTGTGAAGTAGCTTGTCCGCTATAGCGTCCTTACGCTTTTACCGACGGGGTCAAAGTGAACGTAGCAAATTTGCTACGATGGCAGCTAAAGGGTTAAAACTATTTTTTAACGCACAAAAGATATAAACTACAACAAACAAAAAACAAAAGGGAATCAAAATATTTTCAAAACCCCAAAAAAATGTTAACTGCAAACATAAGACAACAAATTTATCCAGAACCCAAAAAAATGTTAATCGTAAAAAACTGAAATAAAATTAAGGATCAAAGAAGAACTATGACAAAGATTGAACAAAAATAAATTTTAAACGAAAAATGAACTGTGATAAGAAAACCCAACCCATCATTCTGGGTCTATCTCAAAATTCCACGCACCCCACGATTTCACACGCACACCCGAGGCATAATAGAACCTTGCGTTGCGTGGAAAACTGGTGTGGGCGCGGGGCACCTCGGACGTGTGTATGAAACCGCGGGGTGCGTGCGATACTGATGTGGACGCGGGGAATCTCGCGTGTGCGTGTGGAATACTGGTTTGTGAAAAGTATTTAAATTTCGCCATTCAAATTCGACCATTCCTCAGCATAGTCGATTAGTATCCAAGACAATTTGTACAAATTGTACGTTCCATCCAGGGTGGCAAACTTCAGCGAAGGACCATGCAAGATTTCCCGCAGACGATAGAAATAAAAGGTAAACGCTATGTCGAGCAGCAAAAAAATGTGCTAAGCCTTGGTTACCCGCCCCGTATCGATGATAAGTAAGGTAAGCGTAAGATGGTAACGTAAGCAACGGGAGAGCTATCACGTTAGCTAGACGAAGATCCGCACAAAGCGGAGAGCGCAATCACATATATCAGTATAGCCAGAACTGAGCCTCTTCGGTATAGATATAGGGTGGTATTCATAGTCGTGTCTTATTTGTAAATAAGACCGTCTTATTTGAGTGTCTTGAGACGCCCTCTAGTTTCATAGTCGTGTCTTATGTGTATAAAATGGTTTTAAAATGGTGAAGTTTTCTCGTTTCATAGTCGAGTCTTATCGGAAATAAGCAGCGTCTTATTCGTGCAACCCCGACTAGAAATTTTGCTACGGGCAGACTAGGGCCGTATCCTGCATGCCGTATACCGTACCACGGCACTTTACAGGCCGCCGTATCAGGGCTCTAACACGCGTGAAACGCTTTTCGCACCCGGCCCTGATGCGGATGTCGGTTACGGATCTGTTCAGTATACCTTTGCAAGCTCTGATCCGGTTGCCGTATCTATGCCTGAAATGTGAAAAAAACTCCAAACATTAAGAATAAAAAAATTCTTTTAGTATTTTTTGTTTCCATATACCGTATTTATGTTCCTGCCCATATGATAATTGAATTAAAACGTATTCTGCCTCGTTAAAGTTTTTACCTACCCTCGGGATTGAACCTGTGCCTTCTTATTCTAGACCTGAACGCGCTACCTATTTGGCCCTCTTAACACTTGTGTAAACTTTCTTATTTTCTTTCCTATCTTTATCAGTCTAATTCTATTCTAAAGAATGTCAATAATTTTATGCATGATGATGAAGGTTGCATCATTGCAATCCAACAATAATTATGTTTTTACCGCTGATTTGTTTTGCCCATTTAGGGCCTTTGCACACGGCGTATTTTCTACGCGCAGACCACGCGATACAAACGCGATACACACCTGACCTATATGCGTTTTTCATTCCAAAAAGCGTGTGGATCATGTGTGTATCGCGTTGGTATCGCATCGTCTGCGCGTAGAAAATGCACCGTGTGCAAAAGCCCTTAGGCTGTGAAAACAACGCATTAACAATAGTTAGAATTATGTATTATTAAATAATATCGCTTCAGTTCGTTTGTGCATAAACAATTAGCCCATGCTTATTACGTGCTCGCAGAGTGTAGATTATTCGAATTCACGCGGTTTATATCACAGACGTCAATGAAACCTAACCTCAAAATCTTGATTCGCTAACTACGGCTGCACTGATCCGGCCGACATCCGGCATAGATCAGGCGTGTCGTAACACGGCGTCTGTGAATGCTATATTACGGCGACATACAGGCCCCCCTCGCGCCCGTAGTGAGGTTCCACCGATCCGGTCTACCCACGGCACAGATCAGGCCTGCTGTAACCTGGCGTCCATGGACCCCCTATTACGACGGCATACAGGCTACCGTACTTCGCCCTGTTCAGGGTGCCTTCTCGCGCCCGGACTAAATTTCCACTGATTCGGGGGACTTCCGGTACTGATCAGACGTGCCGTACTACGGCATTACGGACCGTAGCTTGATAGCGGCCTGATCAGTCTTCAGGCTGGAGGATAAAAAATTTCTAGTCGGGACGTCTCATAGTCGAGTAAGACGTGCCTATTTGGCAAATAAGACCACAATTAAAACGGTCTTTGCTGAGAGAAGCTCGGAGAAGCCTTGAGCATCGTCTTATTTGGGAAACAGTGCGCCCGTGTTCGAAGTGACGTTTGAAAAGACGGTTGCGATTAGAATTAGAACTTGTCAGAAATCATATACTTGCAAGCGGAAGCGGTAAAGTGCGAGAATTGAAGTTGCAGAGCAGTGAAAGAGTGAAGTTGACAAATGAAAAGACGATTTAGGTTAGAATTTTGAACGTACTTGTTAGGAATCATATGTACAAGCGGGGATTGCCGTTAGTATAACAGTGAAAAGTGAAGTTGATCCGTTGACGCTTAAAACTAATTAATTTTTTAGAATGGTACATGTGCAAAATATTTGCACATGTACCGTGCACAAGCGTAATAGTACGCTTGCACGCGTCTTCCACGGGATAATTATCGATATATTCTTCACTACCATAACTATGGCTCATATCAAAGATATTTTTAACAAAATCGGTAAAAAAAACACGTTTTTTGAAATATGTCTATTATTTTTTCATATATCAAATTTTGTTTCGGAACATGCATCTCCGAGATTTCGTCAACAGAGATGACCTACAGTTTGTTAACTACCATTTTCGCCGATAAATACATTTCTCATCTTCGTCCCTAAGCATACTATTCCGGATCGTCCGCGGGATACTCGGAGCAGCCGCTAGATGTAACTAAGCAAACCCTGAGGCGTCTTCCACATCTCGTCAAAGTTAGCCCCCCGACTTTGACTAATCGAACTTTTTTTTTTACCAATCGTTTGGTGGTCGTTTGGTAGCGTTTGGTAAACCATTCAAATCGTTTGGTAGTCCTCTGTTTTTCGAAAAATCGATAATCAAAAATTGCGCAGTAACTTGGCCTGCCCACTTTGACTAATCGAACTTTTTTTTTACGAATCGTTTGGTGGTGGTTTGGTAGTGTTTGGTACACCATTCAAATCGTTTGGTAGTTCTCCGTTTTTCGAAAAATCGATAATAAAACATTGGGCAGTAAGTCGCCCCCCCCCCCCCCCCCCCACTTTGACTAATCGAACTTTTTTGTTACGAATCGTTTGGTGGTCGTTTGGTAGCGTTTGGTAAACCATTCAAATCGTTTGGTAGTTTCCCGTTCTTTCGGAAAATCGAAAAGAAAATTTCAATCCATAAGATAGGACGATGAGCAGCGGAAAAATACTCGGCAACCAACGCCATCAATCGCAGCCTTCCGTTTCAGATACGCGTAATTTCTTTCGGTTCGGTCGGAGTTTATTAAGAAATCTAATTTCGAAAATGTCACATCGATCTGCCCCTGCGGCTTCTGGCGACCAATCACAGCTCTCTATTGCTGATACGCACGTATTTTGTGTTATCGTATTTGAGTGATCGACTACCAATCATCCCGAATAGAATACCAAACGCTACTGGATGTTTTTCTATCGATCGTGGCCCATTAGAACGTAATTGGACAAGAAACAACGAGTAAATCTACGCTAATAAATAATTCTGCCAGTGCGGCTTCTGGCGACCAATCCCAGCGCTCCATTCCCGATTCGTTGTATTTTGCGTTGGCGTTATGGCCTCTGCACACTGCGCGCGATTTGCGATGAGCGATGAGCGATATCCAATGGGAGCTCAGGTATTCCAGAAACCCCTTGGGAAAGTGAAGCTCCCATTGGACATCGCCCATCGCTCGTCGCAAATCGCGCGCAGTGCGCAGAGGCCATTATTTATTGATCGACTACCAAACAACCTGAATAGAATACCAAACGCTATGATTTATTTTTCTATCGATTAAGGGGACCCGGTGGTCTAGACATTTCAAAAAATCGATTTTTTTCTTCGATATTTCGAAAGTATAGTATCTTAAGAATATACTGTGAAATTTTCATGCGGAAATTCCCAATATTATAGCTTCTACAGCCCATTAACCAGGTAGAGGGCGGTCCGCGCGCTTCCAATGGGTCTAGCGCTCGGAGCGCGGCAGTTGTCCCGACCCTTCTCCGAAAATATATACCTGTATATAGTATATACTATATACCTATATATACCCTTCCCCTCCCCGAAATATGTATACCTATTGTTGAACATTAGTAAGGGTAACGGTCATTTGGCTTTCCCCTGACTTGATCAGTACAACGTTTCGTCTTGACGAAGCAACATCGAGCAGTTTGAAATAAAATATCAGAAAATATGGATAGAAAGCAAGGCGGCGACTCTTCTAGACGACCATCTTTTATAGGGCGTAAAAGATCTTTCAAGGGCAATCGATTCACTATCGAAAATACGACTGATTTTACGAGCACGTCTGCGAAAAAATTAAAAGACAATGAGGAATTGGAAGTAAACCTTAATCCTACTTTCAATTATTGCATCATCGAATTCAGCGTGATATTTGTAACGTTGCAGCAGTTGTTGAAGTGTAAAGATTGTAACGGTGCAGTCACTTTTAGCAAAAACGGACAACGTGCCGGATTCAAGCTCTCTGTGAAGTGTGGGTGTAAAGAAACTTTTATTTTGTCTTCGCCGTTAATCGATAAGGCGTTTGAAATCAACTGTCGACTTGTTCTCGCCCTGAGAATGCTTGGAGTAGGATTTGAAGGCATGACAAATTTCTGCGGTCTCATGGATCTTGGACAAGGAATTTGTAATAGTACATATTACAGCATCGTGGACAATATAGAAAATTGCGGCTCAAGCCGTCGCGAAAATCGGTTTCAAAAAAGCATTGAAAGAAGAAGTCGAGTTGAATGTAAAAGCAGGGCGTCCCGCGGATGAACTTTCTGTGTCTGGTGATGGATCGTGGGCGAAACGTGGTTTCTCATCGCTTCTCGATATTGTCTCGTTAATAGGGAAATACAGTAACAAAATTTTAGACGTTGTCATCAAATGCAGTATATGTCAAGGCTGCTCAAATTGGAAAGGCCAAGAGGATACGATTGAATATGAAGCGTGGTATCGAGATCATGAAGATCACTGTGACGCAAATCATACCGGAAGTGCTGGCAAAATGGAGGTAGACGGCATCGTGGAAATGTTCGAGAGATCGGAAGAGTTATACAATGTGATATACGCGAACTATATCGGGGACGGCGACACGAAAACGTTCAAAGCCTTATTGGACACAAAGCCTTACGGAGATGATTTTGTAGTTTGCAAAAAAAAATGTGTTTTGCATGTTAAAAAACGTTTGTACAAACGTGCTCTTGATGCGAAAAAAAAACATGCACAAATAAAAAAAGCAACAAAGAAATTGACAGAAAAAGAAGAGGGAAAAAAGACACAGCAGAAAGTTAAAAAATCGAGAGATAAAACACCGAAGCGTCAACAATTGACGAATAAATTATTGCAAGAGCTTTCGACTTATTACGGTCTAGCAATTGGACGGAATTCAGATTCTACTGAAGGGATGAGAAGTGAAATATGGGCCGCATATTATCACAAAATTTCAACAGATGAAAATCCGCAACACTCCTACTGTCCTTCAGGTTCCGAATCGTGGCGCAAGTGGCGTCAAAGTGAGGCTGCAGGTACTTTAGACACCTACGAGCATCCACCTGCTCTGGACGATGAAGCACAAGAAATACTGAAACCTATTTATGAAGAATTGACAGCAGAGAATTTATTGGAAAGGTGTATTGGCAGTAATACGCAGAACAATAACGAAAGTTTCAACGCTTGTGCGTGGCACCTTGCGCCGAAACATCTGTTTGCCGGCAAAAAAATCATCGATATTGCCACCTATATTTCCGCTTGCATATTCAACGAAGGATTCGCATCGTTATTAAAAATAATGGAGACCATGGGCATCACAATCGGGCCACAAGCGGAGCAACTCGCGCGAGACCGAGACGGGCGTCGAGTATCGAGCGCCAACCGTAGGAGCACCGACAACTCCGAAGAGGCTCGTACAGCTCGAAAAAATGAAAGGAGTGAGCGAATCGAGGAATACGAACGTTCCGAAGGGACCCTATATGGTGCCGGACTCGCGGATTAACTGTAAGTATTCAAAATTTGCTCAATTTTTGAAAATATCTGTACCCCAAACTTTAAACTCATTTATCTCGAAACGACTTTTTTCGGCACGCCGGTGGTGAAAACAAAAAAACTATTCAACCGAATCACTTGAAATTTGGATATGTTATATATGTTCACAACATGTATGGCTATCGTCGGAACTAGAATCATAATTTTATTTAAATAATTTCCTATTGTTTACACTAAAAAACTAGTGAAAAAAGACCCGATTTTACGAACTTTTTTTTCAAAAGCGCGCCATTTTGTCAATTTGTAATTTTTTCGATTTGTTCTAGTTCCGAACATAACTGCACTCTTTCTGATTAAGATTCTTCTTGAATTTTGTGTTTCAGATGAGTAGAAGTGTCGAAATCACCTACGCCGTCCGGGTCCGATTTTTCGAGAGGGTCATCTTCAGCGGCATTTTTATAATAATAAATATTGTTTTTAAAATGAAATTTTTTTTTTGTATGCTCAATAAACGTAGTAATAAGCCCGAAATGTTGAAACATCGTTTTTTTAATTTTTAATGGCAAAAAAAAATCGTGAAAATAGGTGAAATTTTCGTGCTCTAGACCACCGGGTCCCCTTAAGTCTCATCACAATGAATTAGCCACAAAATATTGGGTGAATTTTTGTTAGAAATTCCTTTTTCCGCTGCGGCTCCTGGCGACCAATCACAGCTCGCCGTTCACAATAGACACGTATTTCTCGTTGGCGCAATCTAGTGATCGACTACCAATCGTTCTAAACTGAATACCAAACGCTTCCGGGAGTTTTTCTATAAATCACGACTCATTGAAGGGAAATCAGACAAGAGATAGCGAGTGCATCCGTGTTTTACAATTTTGCTCTGTGGTTGGACCTTCAGTGACCAATCGCAGTCCTCTAATCAAGACGCTGGATATCCGTTCTTGGTTCGGTTATGACTTTGGATCCTGATCCGTCATAACCGAGGCGTAAAATTTTTTTCATTCTTGACCTCATTTGGAAATAATTATTCAATTGGAATGTGCGAAAACTTATTACTAATAAAGGATCAAATCGCAGGAACTCAACAGGAAGTCACAGAAGAGAGATGACCCAACGACGGGCCGCCCGGATACCACCATAAACTTAGCCGAACAACTTTAACTTCTCAAGGATTTTTCATTCCTTATCGTTTGGTGGTCGTTTGGTGGTGATTGGTAGCCTAATATGAAGGTTTGGTGGTCGACCGTTTCGTTAAAATTAAATGAGACTTTTTTTCGTAAAGTCGGCCGGACCTTTTTTTATTTATCACGCAATCCATAAAATGCAACGCCGCATCGATGCAGAGTCGTAGTGGGACTACCAGAGCATGGTAGTCACAAATATGCACATCCCAGCGTTTAGTAGTTAATTCATTAGTTATCCCGGTCGAAAAACAATCTACGTCTAGACGCATACGATGGAGGGCCGTAATTGGTGATTTATAGATCCAACGGAATACGGCGCAGTGATATTTAAATTTCTTTGTTTTTCTTCACCGATCTCGTTCCAATAGGTCTCATACGGAAAATAATCGTTTGGTACTGATTGGTAGCTTGATTAGAACGTTTGGTAGATAATTCCTCAATTATGCCAATAGAGAAAACCATCTACGGTTAGACGCAGGCAATAGAGGGCTGTAGTTGGCTGCTGAAGGATCTAACGGAATAAGGAGCAGTGATATGTCAATTTCTTCATGTTTTTTTTCCACCGATCTCGTTCTAACAAGTCTCATACGAAAGATAATCGTTCGGTAGTAATTGGTAGCTGAATTAAAACGTTTATGGTGAAAGAGCACTCCTAGCACCTCACGTGGTTAAAGTAGTAGGACGCACGACTCGGAAAATTCCGAGAAAAATCGATTCAAAGTTTCTTAAGCGCCTTACGAGTTTAAAATGTCAGGCATTTATAGAGCCGTTGTCTAGTCTAGACGGTTAGGGCTAGATCTTTTGCGCCGGAGATCTCGAGTTCGATTCCTCCTTCGGATTTTTTTTTGTTATCCCAACGATTATTCAAAACATTTCTCATCCCTACATTATTAAAAAAAATTTATTTACATTATTTTTCAAAATGATTTGCATTTTTTAAAAATCATTTTCTTTTTTTCCCCTTAAAACAATTCTTAACGGTGGGTTTTGTATTTTTCATCGTAAAGTATTTGAGGAGGGACATTTCATGAGGGTTTTTCATGAAAATGCTGAAGTCGATTAGGAAAAAGTCAATTTTTATTCATATAGTAGTTCGTTTCCAGCCGTACAGGGTCTTCCCCTTTTTACAAGCCCCAATCCGCCTCAACTTCGTTCTTACCTCTCATTCCACATCCATACCCCCTCTATTAACTATTCCACAACTCTCCCCTACCACCGATTCCACACCCTCCCACCTTGCGGCCGCAGCCGACTTCCCCCTCTGTATCGTTTTCGCCATGGCATATCTGCCATGGGCATAGGGAAACTGCGGAAAACATATACTGATACAGCCGGTCACAAGTTCGCTTCCCAGTCACGGAACTAGTAGTCTTTCGCCGAGAAATGTCGAAGAAAAAAAAATTCCCCGACGAAAGTACGCGACTGGGTTTCGAACCAGCGACCTCCCGATCCGCTGGCCAGCACGCTAACCACTAGACCAACGCACCGGGTTAATTTTTATTCATATAATAATTATATGCAAAAATTGCAATGATAATTATCGTAGAAGCAAACAAAGCAATAATTTTTGCGACATCTTGCGTAACATATAAAAGCGGATTTTTTACAATCACAAGGAGTTTGCAATACATCTGTACAAAAACATGTCCTATTAACATTCATGAAAATGTTTCAAGTAAATTGCAACGAGTTGTTAGAGCAGAATCGTGAAATTAATTCCCGGAAAGATTGTATAAAAATCCATTCAATAATTCACCATCAATTATCGTCACCAATATTCCGAGACATGATTCAATACACCTGGTTTGCCTCAAAATTATCAGTTACTAGAAACATTTTCATGACTGTTAATGGGACATGTTTTTGTACGGATGTATTGCAAACTCCCTGCAATTGTAAAAAATCCGTTTTATGTGTTGCGCAAGATGTCGCAAAAATTATTGCTTTGTTTGTTTCTACGATAATTACCATTGCGGTTTTTGTAAATAATTATTATATTGTCACGGTCCCACACGACTCCTATCCCCAAACCCAGTCTCACGCCCTCATATCAACCGTTTCCCACAGCTCGCACCTAAACCTAATCCTCCTTCCTAGAAACCCTCAGCAGAAACTAAATCTCCCTTCCCAGAAGTCCTCTCCCGCATCACTCTTTCTCTCTCTCTCTCCTGAATCCCATTGTCCCCGAGCCCACGCGCTTCTCGCGCGTGGCATCCCCTCCACCTTCCTAAGGCCCCACCACTCAGCCACGCTTCCTCCTGCTGGACCGAGAGCCAGCAGTCCATCCTAAAGCCTCGAACAACTACGTGCACTCCCTCGCCAAGTCCAATTAGGAATAAAAGATCCAAATCGAAAGTCCGTGTCTGAGTCATTCGTCTCCCGCGAAATCCTCAAACATCCGCTAGACCATCGCAATATGAATAAAAATTGAATTTTTCCTAATCGACTTTGTTATTCTCATTAAAAACCCAATGTTCCTCCTCATATACTTTACAATGAAAAATAAAAAACCTACCGTTATGAATTGTTTTATTGGAAAAAAAATGAAAATAGTATTAAACAAAATCATGTAAATAAATTTTAAAAAATAATGTAGGGATGAGAAACGTTTTGAATAATTGTTGGGATAACAAAAAGAAAAGAAAAAAAAAAAAAATAAGATCCGAAGGAGGAATCAACCTTGAGACCTCCGGCGCAAAAGACCGAGCCCTAACCGTCTAGACTAGACCGCGGCTCGACAAGTGATTGACATTTTAAACTCATAACGCGCCTAAGAAACTTTGAATCGATTTTTTTCAGAATTTTCCGAGTAGTGCGTCCTACAACTTCAACTACGTGAGGTGCTAGGGGTCCTCTTTCACCACAAACGTTTTAATTCAGCTACCAATTACTACCAAACGATTATCTTCCGTATGAGACTTATTAGAACGAGATCGTCGAAGAAAAACATGAAGAAATTGACATATCACTGCTCCTTATTCCGTTGGATCGTTCAGCAGCCAACTACAGGCCTCTATCGCCTGCGTCTAATCGTAGATGGTTTTCTCGATCGGCGTAATTGAGGAATTATCTACCAAACGTTTTAAGGGGAGATATATACCTAGAAGCCGGAAAAAGGTCATCTTTGTGATTTTTTTCGAGAAAACTATTTGAAATTTTGGATTATGGTTTTAATTATCTAAAAGTATATACATTCAAAAATATTTAATTTTCTTTATTTAAAAATATCGAAAATATACAAGGATATTGTATGATCCTTGGAGCGGCGTAAATAAATCTGCGTATACGGTACCCACCGGCGTTTCTTCAAAAATAATCTAAAAAAATAATAAAAAGATTATTAAATTACATACTATAATCTAGTACTTGTCATAGCCGATTTTGAAAATATCAATTTATGACAAAATGGCGGACGTTTGAACAGAAATGGTAATTTTTGGGCAAAAAATTAGTTATTATTTTGCCTATAAAAAAACTAAGTAACGGAAAACAAATCCTATGACAAGTACTAGATAATGGTGTATAGAATAACCACAAAAAACCTCAAGGCAATCGGTTGTCACATCCGGAAGGGATGAGAGCATAATATTTTCGTTTCCCTCTTTGTTGCCTACGCCTAGCGCAATAGCACGGGATGAGGGTAAAAAGGGGTAGTGCGTGGGAAAGAGTAGAATTAAGGAATTGACACGATGTTTCGAAATTGAGGGATAATTCGACAGACTTGGTGTACGATTGACACTATGTTGTTTATTATACGATTACTAGACGGTTTGAAGCGATCAGGTTTACGATGAATGATACAAAAAGAAAAGGTAAAGTTAGCTTACATTCGTTGTGTTTGACACTCGGTCGTTCGCTCGCTCGCTCGCTCGCTCGCTCGCGTGGATGTTTGTTGTCGCTCGCGTTACAAGGGCCTTCGCTCTTGGCCTGGTGCGCTCGCTGGATTTTAGGCTGGTCGTGTGTATACTCGACGTGTTTACTACGACAGCTCTACGCGTAGATAGAAATATGAACGGCGCGCAAGGTCGATGAATTGAGATTGATATTCACGGACCGATGATAGAAATTATACGAGTGTAAATAAAACTTTTGTGACTCGAAAAATGAAGACGGTTCGTATGAAGGATAATCGGAGATATTCGTTAGGCTTCTGGGTTAAGACTTGATAGAAGAAGTTGATTCGATGTTGGTTGACGGAAGACTAAGATTGAATTTGATGAAGATTATCGGGAGACTGAGATTTAGACTTGATAGAAGAACTTGAGTCGATGGTAGTTGACGGGCGACTGCTTCGACCTTTTGCACACTGACCCTTCTTAGTTCGCATGCGAATTTTTCGAGTGAGTGGGAGACAATCTTTGGTTTCTCTTCTTAGAAATAATGGCGCTGATGGAAGGGGAAATTTCGCTTTGTTAACGGAACGTGCATGAGGTGTGTGGTCGAAATTCGCGCTAAGTCGTTCGCGATAGCGCGGTGATCGTTTGATTCGGACGGCCGGATGTTTTCATACTCCGCTCTGGTTACCGGGTCGAATCATGCAGACTTCTCTTTGTCCCCATGCGGATGGCTAGCGTAAAGTTTTTGGAGTGAGTGCCTGTTTGATTTTTTTGAACTGCGGCTTTTCGTGGAATATTTGCCTGAGATCATGTTCTTGTTGAAAGCCATTGTGATAGAAAAAGTCAATGACTGTGGCGGTACTGCTATCGTGTATATATCGCTATTATTTGAATATGCTCGCGGAACGTACGCAAGTTCCGTTTAACGCTTAGATTTATACATTTAATACGCTTCTGACGGCGAATGAGGATATTGGGAATAACCGAGATGAAAAAATCTAGATGAGAGAAGGGACATTCGCTAGGATGTAACACGGTTCATTGGTTTTCGAGAAATTTTGGGTACCGCTTTGAAAAACGTGGTTCTGAGAAAAACGCGTTTGAAAATTTGGGAATGAATAAATCATGAAATTTGTCAGCTTACATGGAATCATCAATACCAGGCCCATAGTGTAGGTCTTCTACGGTCGACGGAATGTTTATAGCTTTTAAATCCTCGACCTCGACCATCTAGGTGTATATCTCTCCTTAACTAAGCTACCAATCACTATCAAGCTACCAATCACTATCAATAACTATCAACCAATCACAATCACTTTTCCCTCCCGTTATTTCTTAGGACGGCGTCGAGTGTGATGGTAAAAAAAAATTTGTTCCACGAGATTCTTAAACTAGAGATTTCACGCTTCAAAACCTTTTTGTTTGCTCCCAGGTATGACCATTATTCCCGGAGATACGCCCTTTCGAAAATCACTGAAAAATTTTTGAAAACTGCCTGCTCCTCTAATTTGTTTGGTAAGTGTATTATTTCCTTATCCTTAGGAAGAAGTTTAAACGAAAAAAAAATTATCTACCGATGTACATTCACCGAAAAAATTAGAGGACCAAAACTTAGCTACGGTCGCGCATTACACTGGGGAGATCGAAAGATAATTCCCCCTATAACGAGAACTCCGCGGCTCGGGGGAGCCTTGTTTCGCGGAAAATACGCACAACGGACAATTGAAAAAAAATTCACAAATTAATTTTTCGACTGCGTTGGGAACTCACCGATCGACGGTAATCCGTGGGCGTCGGGAACAAATTTTGGGTCTCGACGCAAGGTCGAATCTCCAACGAGAACCTCCGCAAGAAAATAAAATAAAATTCTTTTTTTCCACCCGGCGAAATTAATTCGGCCGGTCCGAGAGCATGGACACTTTTTTTTTCTTTGTTCACTTTATTTTTCACGGGAGCACTTTTTTCCGTCGGTACCACTTTTTTTTTCGGGAGCAATCGCGAACATTTATTCACGCAGAATAAATCGGAAACACGCGGTTCGCGTTACGAGAACGAGAAAAAGATAATTGTTTCTTTCCTTCACGATAGCGAGAACTTTTCCACTCCGCGGCACCGCGGTTGGAAAATTCTGTCGAGATCGCTCGATTCGCGGTCCATACCACTCGGCAGACCGCGTGAGACTCACTCGCTGAATATTCGATTTTCGGGAACAGTGCAGAAAACTGTCACGATTTTCAGCAACGTTATCGCTGCCCGCAACGCGCACCGCGGCCTTACTCATAGGCCAAGCGCGTCGAGGGACGAAGAAGAGGGGGGGGGGGGGGGGGGGGATTGAGGTATTTTCAATTTCCGAGCGTCGCGATACTCATGCAAAAACACAACAAACATACACACACGCACACATCCGCCGATACAACGTAAACATTGACCGAGACAGCGCGGCACGATCCACCGCGCCGCGATCGATCGAGCGCGTAAGGGTTGGGGGGAAAGATTATCGACGCGTGATAATTAATGCGGGTCGCGCCCGAAAGGGCTTACCATCCAAGTAATTACACGAAATGAACATTTACCGATGGAAAATCAACGGTTTATAATCACACGTAATGCAACACAAGCAGCACTTTACACTGATACACGGCGGCGATTTTGCATTATATAGAGTTGAATAACTTATTATTCCACATTTTACCAACGGTGCATCATACTTACACAGACAACACACTACACTTACACAAGGCGTTCTCTTTTCTATTGTATCGCTCCAAATAAAAGCTGAATAAACTGTTTTTTATTGTAAAATACCAAAAAACACCCGAGTCTCAACTAATTTCTTCCCTGGTCGAGTCCCGAACCAATAAATTTATTTGTAACGAATTTCGACCCGTTACAAGATATTGATATATAATTTGTTACACTCAATAAATACACTTTCAAAATACATTTTTTTAAATATTTAAGTGGTCTTCTCACTTTAGACGCTAAAAAGGGCTATGAATTTTTTTCATGCATTTTTTTGATAAGTTTATATTTCAGATATTGATATAAAAGTTGTTACACTTAACAAATACACTTTCGAAATATATTTACAAAAAAAATATGTATTTATGTAACCCAAACAAACTTTCAACGCGTTTTTCTCGAAACAACGTTTTTCGACGGCTTTTTGATAAAATCTTCGAAACCACTGACCGATCCTTATGAATTTTTAACCACATATTCTTTACAACTATGGCAATAGCAAATATCACGGATTTCTTTAAATTTTGATATTTACTACATTTTTTTGTTGCCAAAAACGGTTAAAAAACAGGTTTTTTTTTCTCGAAAAATGTCCGCGATTTTGTTACTTTTGCATATTTAAGAAATCGTAAGATATGCGCCCCTAAGATATGCGCCCCTAACATACTGAATCTAAAATCGTTTGATTTTTTTGTTTCGGATTATCCATCTCCGAAATTTCATCAACAGTGCAGACCTACAATTTTTTTAGAACATTTTTTTAACTACCATTTTCCTCTTTAAATAGTGATTTGAATAAATATATATTTTTTCAAATGTACTTCAAAAGTGTATTTATTAAGTGTAACAACTTTTATATCAATATCTATTATTATATAAACCTATAAAAAAGAAATCATGACAATCGCCTTTTTTAGCGTCTAAAGTGAGAAGACCCCTTAACCCTCGAACCGAACACTATTTTTGGGCACCTTCAAGCGGAATACATGGGTAATTGGCGTCTGCGACATAGTTAACAACCGTAAATGTTACAAAAAATTCTAAAAAATTTCATAGGTGTTCTTGGTGACTTCAGCTATGAGTTCAATTATAATAATAATATCATAACAATAATTTTGGATTGTTAATTGAATCGTTGAAAGAATGCAGAAAACGCACCGTAGTGTGGAAAAATTCATATTTTTTGCCAAGTAACTTCGTATGAAGAATCCTATGAGTTATTTTTACTTGAGATGATGTACGTTCAGAAAATATATGGGAGGCTTCGGGAATTAAAAAAGAGTATTTATTTCAAGGGTTGAATGTCGCTTTTAAGCATGTACACTTATGGAAGATAAAATTGATAATAAATGTAAAATATTGATGGGTAAATTGAAAAACTTTCTAATCGGAAAACTCATCGCGCTCCTCTTCCTCTTTCTGATGATCTTCGATACAATCTTGATCCTCGGAATTTTCACAGCCGAAGTATTCCACTTGTTTACGAGGACGAAGTGACGCCCTAACCTCTTCACTAGTTCCCAAATTCTTTTCCGCTTTTATTTATTTAACACCTTCATGAAAATTTATATTTCGAGTTAAAAACAACAATATAGGAAAATACATGTTTTCGTGAAGTCGGGTTTTACATACGTTTCCAGAACACATGAGTCGTTTGCGTCCTCGATAGATTTTTAAGGCTTCCCAGCTGGAGCTAAATTATGCGATTCCTGCCGGTCTGTGGCAGTGAACTAACCTGACCACAAACTTTTTTTATCGAGCAATACGAACACTCCAGGTACACGGACCTTCACGGGATACCCCATTATTAAAATGGCGGGACGCGAACGACCCATGTGCTCGGTTCGAGGGTTAATTCCTAAGGGCCTTTTCGCCTTTTTTAAACATAAATGTACTTATATTGAGAGCCTTAAAAAAATTACCAAAAAATACCGAGACAGCAAAAACATGGCCGCGACGTTTGGCGGTGGACACTCCAGTTTAAACAGTCTATCCGAAATCTAAAAATCAAACGGGTCATTGAATTAGCAATAAATACGAGCCGTGGACGAAGGTCGATTTTTGAAATATATTTTTTTAACCACGTCCGACGAATTGAATTTCGAGAGCATACACATTGTATGAAAAAGTATTGAAAACAAATGGTATGGTAAGCTTGGAAATAATCCATCAAGTGGTTCTCAAAATGTCATGTCCACCCAATTTGAAAACAGTATTTCGATGAAAACGCGTTAAAGGTTGTTTTGGGGTTTAGCCGTCGGGGCTGAAGTACGAGGGGAGCGCCCTATGCTTATGCACGGAGCCGATTGACTGTTACCAACTGTTAGCTTTTAAGTAATCGTCGTATTAAACGTGGGTTTTCGAACAATTTTCTTCCATCTATTTGTAAAAACATGCATTTTTGAACATTCGGTGACTTCAATAAGTGTTTTCATTACTTTGTATAATTATTTTCTACAGCTTTTTCTCGCCCAATTGACCCGAAATGAATTGGCAACGTCGTACATCGTGGTATAGCATAATGCCCAGGTTGGCAGAAGTGTCGCGAAGTTAAAGACCAGGAAGACGGGAGGTAAGGAGTACGAACGCCTGTGGCGAGCCCAATCAAAAAGCGTCCGTGAAACTGTGGATTTTAGTAGTTAGTGTTTTCACGGCGTGCGTCGCTAGTGCATGACCGCACCGAAGTGAACTAAGCGACAAGAACACAACCGACGTCATGTGTCATCGATGATTCCCGCTCGTCGCGATCGGTCAACCAAAATAATCACGCAAGAAAAATAAAAATGAAGGACAATAGGAAAAAATAAAAACTGTAAGATCGATTTATCTGTACAGCGTGTCATAATGTGCAAATATGATGTGTGATAATTTGTAAATCTTTTGTTTGAATTCAAAATTCTTATGAATTTTCTTGTGTCTATGTTTTTACTGCTTCCGCAACGAAAAAAAAACATTGACTTAACATCTGTATTTCGTTATTATTCTTTATCTGTAGAGCGTATCATAATGTGTAAATATGGGATGTGATAATTTGAAAAACTTTTGTCTGGATTAAAATTTCTCATGAATTTCCTTGTGTCTATAAATAAATTTTGTTTGTTATGGTTTCTGCAAGGAAAAAAAACTGACGTAATTTCTGTATTTCGTTATTATTCTTTATCTGTACGGCGTGTCATAATGTATAAATATGGTGATAATCTGTAATTTTTTTGTCTGGATGCAACTTTCTTATGAATTTCCTTGTGTCTATAAATAAATGTTGTTTGTTACTACTTCCGCAACAAAAAAAAACATTGATTTAATTTCTGTATTACGGCATTCTCCAAAATAATCTATATATAAGAATTCTGTCTATTTATATAGAAATTGCCTTCACCAACTGGTTGTACAATTAATTTGGTGAAATGATCGCTCCACATGAAGTAGCAAAGGGTGCTTTTTGCATATCGTACGGCACTGCCTTTACATGTCATTTGATCAAATCATTGCTCCCTATGAGGGAGCAAAGGGTGCTTTCTGCGCATATCGTACGGCACTGGTTTGTTGCTAACTTTCCCAGTGAGAAATTTGGCGACAACACAATGGCAACACCACGCCAAGCGAGAGCTAGTTGTGATGGAAAAATAGTATCCTTTGCCGCCGCATCTTCGCGTGACTGCGCGGGTGTTAATATTGCAGTACGAAAATACAGAATATTGGCGGTACATTTGGAGCACGTTTATTGCTGAGTTATCGCAGCATTGCGACCGAAAATTTCGAATGCGTTATTTCGGCAAGCTGAGGGCACATTGGAGGTGCGCTGTGACGCTCCATTGCCGGCATATTTAGAACACGCCGTAACGCTCCTCCGTCGGCATAAACAAGGGCCGCTATTGTGGTGTTTTAACCGGCTATATAGGTTTCTGCATTACCGGTAGCTGGACAGGTGGGAATAAAAAGAGGGCAACATTAATAATTTTATGGAATACAATCGTACACACGTGTGCCAGTTAGTGTGTGCGACGCCCGCGTATGGCTGAGCGCTACGCGTCATGCCCGTAATTATTTTTTTCCGAAAGTACGAGGCTGGGATTGGAGCCCGCAACGTCACGATGTGCTGGTTTAGAAGGCAAGCACGCTAACCACTTAACCATCCAACTGGTTCAGCATATATAACTAATTTTAGGATAATGACATTTGTCGTAGCGAATCTGCCTATGGTTATAACCATGTACCTTGTTTTTGCCGGCAATGGAACTTCACAGCGTGCCGCCAATGTGCCCTAACCTTGCCGGAATAACGTATTCCAAATTTTCCGTCTCAATGCCGCGATAACTTGCCTCGTTTTAACCGGCAACGGAGCGTCACAGCGTGGTGCGTTTATGACTGAAACGCGATATAAAGATGACATCAGCCCAAATCTGGCGCTTGCTGCATCCGTACTGTTGTTGCAGCAGGTAATTGTTGCGTATATTTGCTGCAAACTTGCCGTCTTGGCGTCACACATTTATTACGCCAAACCACGCACTGGGGCGCAAATTTACAGCTTAATGCGGAAGCAAAAGACAGCATAATGGTGTCACGGTGTGCCGCCGTATGCTGTCCTCTTGCCGCTATAATGCTGACATGTGAATTTTCACAGCACGTTTGTCTATCAGGGTTAATGGCTATAGCGCATATCATATGAATGTGGATATATGTAAAAATGGCGGATATCTTTGAAAAAAACGTGTTTGCGGCAAAAAAATAAAAAACATCATTGGTATGCACTATAGCTACAGTTGTGATGAATATGTGGTTAAAATTGCGTAAGGATCGGTTCGGTGGCTTCAAAGATTTGATCAACAAGCCGTTCGAAAACGCGTTCAAAGATTTTTAAACGAGCAGTGTGCCGGTATAGCCGCTAAAAAATCCGTGTGCCTGTAAAGAGGTAGGACATTTATTAGATGTGCATGGGGTGCCGCAATAATCTATGCTTTGACTGTTCCTATGATAATTATCTTCTGAGAATTCGTAGACCTTTTGAGGTTAGCGGCAGCGAATAAATGACATGGCGTAATAAATGAAATAATGAGCGAATACTGTGTTATAGTAAATTATTTCCTGACGATTTATTCTAGCGTTAATATAAATTGTTTTGTTTATGTAAAGATAATTTGAATGAAACGAATTACATAGTATTGAAAATATATGTTTCGGTGCGTTTGTAAAAATAATTTCATTAGAAAATTAGATAAGTATGCCCAATAAATGATTTTCATTGAAATCACGAACGATGAAGAAAAAAAAAGCTCCAAGAGGGATTCGAACTCCGTACTCCGGGTTGTGAGCCGTGCGCTGTGCCTCCTACGCTACACTCTCATACTCTAGGCGATATGTATAATTTACGGTGATAAGAGCGGTGCATGAAAATTTGGGTTTCTCCCGGGATTTCCTTTGATAGTTTCGTAGCAATTTATAAGTGAATATAAATTTTGAAGAGCGTCCCGATTGTCTTGGAAATTTGTGATTGTGAATTTTGGGTAGCTATGGAAATATTTGTAAGATTTAAAAGGAAAAACGTGGGACGTGTGTAATTGATCGACAATGTGTAAATAGTGGGAAAGTGGGGAAATGTGAAGTAATTGTTTGGTATTGGTGGGTGTGGAAAAAAATGAAATGCCACGGTCGGGTTTTGAACCCGCTGCGTCGTGATTGAGCCTTTACGAAGAAGTAGGAAGTAAAATAGATATAAAATGTGAAAAAATAGCATAAAAGGAGTGCAAAATAATTTGGCGGGGGGGGCACCCCCCCCCCCACCCCGCAAGTTACCTGCTACCACCCCATTGCCCCCCCGAAAGAGGGTGAAGTTCGAAATGTCGAGTATTGTAGCATGGATGCGCTAACAAATTGGCCATGAGACCATTTGGAAGATGATGCTTTGGAATTGGAAGACATGGTGTTTATGAGCCCAGTCACGTGGTCGTTTTGGCTATGTTTACACATACACACACACACACACACACACACACACACACACACACAGTCACACTCGTGGTTGCCGCTTTAAGGGGTCTTCTCTCTTTCGACGCTAAAAAGGCTATATTTATGAATTTTGGAAATAGGTCTTCTATTGTCGATATTGTTGTAAAAGTTTGAACGTGTAATAAATATATTTTCGAAATGTATAAGAAAAATGGTTCGTGAAATCTCGTAGATGGATGATCCGAATGGAAAAAATGAAATGGTTTTAAATTATGTTAATGGTTATGCGCGTATTGTGAGATTTTTGCAAATGCGAAAATAGCGAAAAAAGAGGGAACGGACAAATGCAGTGTAGTATCGATAGTGAAAGTTATGAAAAATAAAAAAGTATCCGAATGGCCACAGAATCGATATGTAAAAAATGTAAATGGTTTAAAAAAAGGGGTTCCGGGAAGAGGTTGTGTCGAGACGAAATGGTGTAATTGATGCGAATGACAGGTATTTTCTCGACTTGTTATTATTGGATGCGTTCGATGTAATTGCTTGTAATTGTGGAAGTACAAAATTAGTTATGGAAAAAGAAGAATTTGTATGGGGTTAAGAAAAATGATTTGAAAGATAAAAACAATTGTATGGCAATAATAAAATGAATGATTTTTGATGAAAGCGTATTGAATTTTTAGTTTGATTTACACGTGTAAAACAAATAGAATAGGAAGCGCAAAAAATGTAGGGCACGCGGCCGCCCCCCAGCGCCGTAGAGAAAAGCGGTAATTAGGAATGTGGTAAAAGGAATTGGGTTTCGAACTCGGTACGTCGAGTCTAGAAGCAGACAGGCTAACCACTTGACCGAGAGCGCATAAATAGATATATATGCACACTGTGAATTTGCTCAGTGTCAACGGGACTTGTTTGTGGGGCGTTTGTGAGTGAAGGAGTGTGTATGATGCGCATATGATCTAAGATGAAGTTTTAGGAGTTGTACATTGGAGATAAATTTTTTCTAAGGGTTCCAATAGTTGATTTCGGTCGAGTTGAAGTGTTGCACGAATGTTTTTGTTTTTTATATTCGAAGAGATGTACGAAAGAAATGTTTGGTGACTCGTAATAATTTAGTCGATATCGAATTTGAAAGTAAATGATCTGCCTTCGTGCTGAGTATATATGTAATTGTTTTGGTTAAATGTATAAATGAGGATAATGATGCTTTGGCGGTTTAAGTGGGAGTTGATAGGTTGATTATTCGAATGCTAATGATTTCCGGGTGTTTTGAAGGGTGATTGGGATTGATCTCGGGGTGGGGCTATAAATGATAATGGTTTGAATATTCGAAAGGCGAAGTTAAGAAAGATAAATCAAAGATGAAAGAGGGTAAAATATAGTAAAAAAGAGTAAATTGAAAAATGCATTGTAGTGGAAAAATGAATGATAATGAGGGTGGATTTGAGAATCGGAGAATGAATTTGTCGATGTTACGATAGTGTTGTGTGGATAAATTGTACGATAGCGCGTGTGTGGTAAATTTGCCTTTTGCTGGTAGGACAGTTAGTCAACGTACCGACTGTAGATTTGCGAGTTCTTTTACCGTCCGCGCGGCAGTATTGTGTATGTATCGCGGCGTGGCGTAGAAAGACTCGGGATTGTAGAGTCGCGCGCCGTCGGTAGTGTGCTATTATACCGGGGGAAGGGGAAATATGAAGAACGGAGTGATGGACAGAAAGAAATTGAAATAAAATAGTTGAGGATTATTAGACATTCGCTCCGAGAAAAATCCTGATTGATTTTTCGATTGGATTATGAATTTTTTTATTATTAGGATGATGCAATCGTAATTTATAAATGGTAAATCATCTTGCAAATGAATGAACTTTCATGTCTTTTTCAAACAATTGGTGAAAATGTTTTTATTGCGCAAACTTTCCTCTTATCGCCCATATATCTCTCCCTGTGCGATAAATGTTATCGTCTGTATTATAAAATTCTTCGATTACACGTTTATTTGGCACGCTTGATTAACGTATATCACTAATGGCCGGTTTTCTTTACCTGACGACAACTTTCATTGTGCTAGATCTAACCAACTATTGATTTAAGAAAAACAAGTTTTATGCAAAAATTGTAGAAAATGTAATGCTGTACAACTCTGATTATTACATTGTTTTTTGTATTTCGAAAAATTATCGAGATGTACAGGGTGTCCCAGAAGTAACGTACGCCCTTTTAGCATCTGGAGGGGAAAAAAATTCTGAGACTAAAAGTCCTCAGTGATTTTTTGATCAGTCGCATAGATAATGAATTATGAATGAAAATAAGTAGCCCATCAGGTGCGCGCTACAGCGGAAAGGCAGCTAAGTGGGGCGGTATAGGGGAATGCGTTGTAATTGCATGAGCCGGAGATGTCTCGGGAGGGAAAATTCCGAAAGCATGTGTGCAAGTTCACACACATACACGTGTTTGCGCACGTACACTGACACTAGGATACATAGCCTTGAAAACACACGCACGCACGCGTGCACACACGAACACACACATGCATGCACACTCACTTGCACACATGCTTTGGGAATTATCAGGTGGATGCAATTGATACGCATTCCCCTATCCCGCCCCTCTATGGCGCCTTTCCGCTGTAGCGCGCACCTGATTGGCTATTTATTTTAAGAGGGAATGACACCTCATCGCGGTCGGTATGGTAGAACAATTATAGATTCCCAAAAATCTCTGAAACGGCTCTTCAGAGGGAATGACACCTCATTGCGGTCGGTATGGTAGAACAATTATAGATTCCCAAAAATCTCTGAAACGGCTCTTCAGATCCCGTCGAAACTTTGCCAAACGACGTCAAATAGATAGACGAACAGCTGTCTTCCCCTCAAATTTTTGAGGGGAACAGACTTAAGAGGGAATGACACCTCATCGCGGTCGGTATGGTAGAACAATTATAGATTCCCAAAAATCTGAATTTGAGAAAAAAATGTAGATTGGCTTATCATATGTCGGCAAATGTTAACGAAGGAGAAAAAAGTTTCGAATGAAAAAGATGGGACATTTTATCCTGTACAAAAAAGGTCCTCATAATTTTTAACGTAAAACTCACCGTTTCCGAGATATTTGGGTTTGTTTGGGTTTGTTTGGGTTTGTTTCGGTTTGTTTGGGTTTGTTTGGGTTTGTTTGGGTTTGTTTGTTTGGGTTTGTTTGGGTTTGTTTGTTTGTTTGTTTGGGTTTGTTTGGGTTTGTTTGGGTTTGTTTGTTTGGGTTTGTTTGGGTTTGTTTGGGTTTGTTTGGGTTTGTTTGTTTGTTTGGGTTTGTTTGGGTTTGTTTGTTTGGGTTTGTTTGGGTTTGTTTGGGTTTGTTTGGGTTTGTTTGGGTTTGTTTGGGTTTGTTTGGGTTTGTTTGTTTGGGTTTGTTTGGGTTTGTTTGGGTTTGTTTGTTTGTTTGGGTTTGTTTGGGTTTGTTTGGGTTTGTTTGGGTTTGTTTGGGTTTGTTTGGGTTTGTTTGGGTTTGTTTGGGTTTGTTTGGGTTTGTTTGGGTTTGTTTGGGTTTGTTTGTTTGGGTTTGTTTGGGTTTGTTTGGGTTTGTTTGGGTTTGTTTGGGTTTGTTTGGGTTTGTTTGGGTTTGTTTGTTTGTTTGGGTTTGTTTGGGTTTGTTTGTTTGTTTGTTTGGGTTTGTTTGGGTTTGTTTGTTTGGGTTTGTTTGGGTTTGTTTGGGTTTGTTTGGGTTTGTTTGTTTGGGTTTGTTTGGGTTTGTTTGGGTTTGTTTGGGTTTGTTTGTTTGGGTTTGTTTGGGTTTGTTTGTTTGGGTTTGTTTGTTTGTTTGGGTTTGTTTGGGTTTGTTTGGGTTTGTTTGGGTTTGTTTGGGTTTGTTTGGGTTTGTTTGTTTGGGTTTGTTTGGGTTTGTTTGGGTTTGTTTGGGTTTGTTTGGGTTTGTTTGGGTTTGTTTGGGTTTGTTTGGGTTTGTTTGGGTTTGTTTGTTTGGGTTTGTTTGGGTTTGTTTGGGTTTGTTTGGGTTTGTTTGGGTTTGTTTGGGTTTGTTTGGGTTTGTTTGGGTTTGTTTGGGTTTGTTTGGGTTTGTTTGGGTTTGTTTGGGTTTGTTTGGGTTTGTTTGGGTTTGTTTGGGTTTGTTTGTTTGGGTTTGTTTGGGTTTGTTTGGGTTTGTTTGGGTTTGTTTGGGTTTGTTTGGGTTTGTTTGGGTTTGTTTGGGTTTGTTTGGGTTTGTTTGGGTTTGTTTGGGTTTGTTTGGGTTTGTTTGGGTTTGTTTGGGTTTGTTTGGGTTTGTTTGGGTTTGTTTGGGTTTGTTTGGGTTTGTTTGGGTTTGTTTGGGTTTGTTTGGGTTTGTTTGGGTTTGTTTGGGTTTGTTTGGGTTTGTTTGGGTTTGTTTGGGTTTGTTTGGGTTTGTTTGGGTTTGTTTGGGTTTGTTTGGGTTTGTTTGGGTTTGTTTGGGTTTGTTTGGGTTTGTTTGGGTTTGTTTGGGTTTGTTTGGGTTTGTTTGGGTTTGTTTGGTGGTTG